>CAWUFW010014311.1:0-420874 GCA_963921515.1 Calotriton arnoldi | reverse complement strand
GTGGGGGTAACCATAAGAAGCAGATCCTACTTTCCTACACCTTAGAACCAAGAACTGAGAAAGATTTACCTCCTCGAGTTTTGAGTAGGCACAAAAGGGGCTTAAGAAGATCAACATGGGATGAACTCTGAGTCCTTTTATTAGTATAGTGGGTGAATCTGCCCATTAGATAGCTTGGCCCAGTAGATCTGTAGGCTCTGAATGTGTATAAAAGAATTTTGTAAAGGATCCTTTTATGCACTGGCAGCCAGTGTAAGGCTTTCAGAGCTGCTGAGGCTGATAATCGTCAGGGAAGTTTCAGTACAAAGCAAACACAAGGAGACGATTGACGGAGCGCGGAAACTTTTCAGACACTCACCCCCAGTCACAGATCTGGGTTGAATTCATCATCGTACTTTAGCTCACTTCGCTACCCCAGTTCGGACCCAGCTATATGCAAATCAGTCTTGACCCTGATCCTTATGGTAACAGTTCAGCCCGAACTGCTAAGGCACGTCTTCCCTGGACAGGAAAAAGCATCCTGGGACTAGTTTCGGGGCAACACCCCTCATCAACCAGGCTAGCTTGAATCCAGTCGCAAAGTGAGCAAGGGACCCATGTCTGGGCATACCCTGCCAACTAAGGGCAAACAAAGCAAACACAGGAGATGATGGACAGAGCTCTGAAACATTGCAGACTCTCACCCCCAGTTTGCTTTGTTCGCCCTAAGTTGGCAGGGTATGCCCAGACGTGGGTCCCTATGGGAACTAATCAAAAAAGGTTTCAAATGATTTTTTTAGATTAAAACACATATCTGCTACTCAAGAGTTGTGGGCTGAAAGACAAGGAGGCATCAAATTTTACTCTGAGGTTTTTACAACCTATAAAGTAACAGGCGGGGGGTGCTCTAAATTAGGCCACCATTGGGCAGGGGCGAAGAAGTTTGATTTGCTGAGCAGCATAATCTTAGTCTTATCAATTCTACATTTTAAATGGTTGGATTGTATCCACCGGACAGATTCAGTAAGGCAGTTTTAAAAATTGAGCTCCGAGCCAATGGATGCTTTATCCCACGATAAGATCAGCTGAGTGTCATTAGCATATGAGGTGGTTCCTATTCCAAAAGATGTAATCAAAGAAATCAGGGAGTGCATGTAAATGTTAAATACTGCAGGGCTGAGAGATGAGCCTGTCGTGTATTTCCTATAAACCTATATAGGATCTGCGCGTTTAGACTTCATATACTGTAGGATTGGAGTCAGACTGATTCTGGACACCCCTACCGGATATGTCAGCCTGTTTACCAGCTAGCTCACAGTGCCACTAGAAACCCCTCTTACCAAGGAGAGAATAGTTCTTGGCAACTATCGAACATGACAATCCTAATCCCTCAGGATCGTGGAACAAGTGTACTACTTTTTCCTCAGTCATTCGTGCTCACTTCGTCTCAGAGAGATACACAGAATAAACGGTGGGGACGTTTCTCCATAGGCATTTATTGAACCAGCGTCATTCTAGTGTAAAATAGGTGTGCTGAAACAACCATTAGACAGAAACAGATATAAACAATTATAAGCACTAACAGAGTAAAAGGATCGTAGAATTCTACCATTGGGCTAAAACAATGAATACAGGCAAGTATATAAAATACATGACAGTAGTAAAATGCGTACTCCTATGATGCGTCCCTAACTAGATGTACCTAAGTGTACCTAGCACATATGTGGGTGTAAAGTCAAGAATCCCTCTAGGATAAAGTCAACCCCATTACCTGAAGTGAGAGACTGTGGGACCCCGTCTTGGTCTTGAGATGGACACCCTGCAAGGGATGTCAGACCACTACGAGCTGGAGTGTCTGCGTGCAGGAGCCTCAGCGTCTCGTGTCAGTGTGTCGGCATGGAAGTCCTTTTCTCCTCTGATTATCTCAGCAAGAAATGATGTATATATACCCAAAGTGGTAACCCCTGGGGATATACCTTGCTGTGTCATGTCGGACTAGGATGACAGAAGGAATGACCCTTATACATAGTTTTTATGCAGGAGATGGTAGGCCTGCTTAACTAGGTAAAAGGTCAGTACTAAGAATCGTTATGTAGTGCAATGGTAGGGAGAGTATAGGTGAAGGGTTAGGTGACTACCTGAGCCTATATTAGGGTAACTATATGGAACATAACACCCACTCCTCATCCGACTGGACGACATAGTCTATTAAATAGTACTTAAAAATGCTAAAAAAGAAAACTAGTGCATGCGATAAAAGTCTTTACTTAATAAGTTCGTATAGATATATAGTCCGAACAATGAGAGACTGAAAACCATGCAGTTTAGACAAAGTGTCTTGTTTAAAAATTCCAAATTTGGATGTTTTTGAAAAAAGGCAGAATTTTCCCAGCACACGATGAGCCAAATATTTATGTGACCTGGCTGGGAGATGCAACATCACTGTTGCCTGCAATCGCAGACGAAGGTCCCTGCTACACCTTGCAGATCAGGTCAATCGAGCACAGATGTTCCTCCGTATTCACCACAGCCGCTGCTGGGGACGTACTAGTGTCATCCGAGGCCTGAGTATTTGTTGAGGAGCCGGTATCCTTCCCGACAGGAGCTGAAGCTTCCCGTGGTGGCTCTAAGAATGCAGACATCAACATTGGAATACACTGAGGATACTGCAGAACATGGGCCGTTATCGGCATCAACGTCCGGTGGCACAATTGTTGGAAGTGTTAGACAGAGACCCAACACGCATTCTTGTCCGCAGAACAGGCATCATAGGACAGGCAGAATACAGTCGATCCAGGCCGGTCTAAATGACAAGAACCAAGTCTCGCTCAGTTCTCGAAGATGAAGTGCGACCAGATGGATTACCAAGCGATCACGGTATCTGCGCTCCAAGAGCATGCGTTCCATCTCCTTGGTGACTGGGACGTTCATTGCGTAGCAGAAAATGGACAATCAGGATACCTGCTATTAAAAACAGGATCAGCGGAAACCCTCCAAAAATGCTTCCGAACACGGAGTGTATAAAGTTGGGGACAACTCTTAGGATTGTCTGAAAGGTGCCTAACAGTCCAGAACCTATGTTTTTAAATAGGTGGACAATACCCGTCGTATCAGACATGTTAAAGATACGTTGTACCATTTCTGTGAAATGGAAAGGGCCGTTTGTTCGTATCAGTGCCTGTATCTCGGCCGAGGACCTTGCAACCTGGCGATCATAAGTTTCTCGGGCAGAGGTTAAGGGCACGGTTTGCTGTAAAAGCATGGCTTGCATTCTGCTTAGAGTATCAAACCGTATAAAGCAAACATTCAGCGAAGGCCATAACGGTGCCTCCCTGATTGTGTGGGTCGGTGGAAACAATACTTGCATACAGCAAGTAACCCTGGATCTTACAGTGACAAGATATACGATCCCCGGCAGTATCCCACAACAACCGTGATCATTTAGCATCAAGTAACTCCCATTTGAAAGTAACTCGAACACCGGATTAATCACGGCAGATGGGGAACCTTTCAAGTGACAGGATAAGTTAGCAGCCGAACCATTACAGGCCCCATGAAGCATGATAACCTGGCATATGAGACATCCACTTAAGGATTTCTCGCAGTTGGTACCGCAAAGGAACACTTCCATGTCCCCATTCCTATATCGAAATCTGTATTTTTAATTCCCAAGATTCCTTGATGAATTCCATACCCATCGCTTCATATCTGCCTGCCTGGTGCTGTTCTAGGCAATACTGAAACTGGAAAGTTGTGACCGGTAGTGTTATATGGCCATGGATTAACCATTCTGTGGACGGTGACTCTGCCACAGTAAATGTAACTTGTCCAGTTTTTCAATACGCATCATTGTATATTTTGCTCCCCTTTGCGCCATCACTATCTTCTTTTCAGTTAGATTGTATGCAGAAAACAGTGACGTACTGTTGATAAATCACCAAGGCACATAACCAGCGCTCAAAGATTGCAGAGTACAGCTTAATAGCATAATAGAACATAATTGTGATTGTCCCTGTTGTAGTATGGACAAGTCTTGTTCTAGTATATCTATAGCAGAAGATACAATGATGCCCAGTGAATAAATCCTGGATGTCAATGTAGTCAGACCGTTGTCAACTACTGCTAATGCCTTATCTAGGTTAATCTTATCTATTTCTCGAAGTCTCCCCACAGCTTCTTGTTGAGAGATTTTCCAGATTTCATAAGAGGCAGTGTAATAGAAACGTTTCTGACGTGGCGTTTGGGGACATACTAAAAAAAACCTTAGATCCACCTCATCTGAGAGTAAGGATAAGTGATGTTTCACCTGGGACAGTGTCGAGGTTTTTAGCCTATCAAGGCACAACTTCCCAACACTGTATGATGTTACTACCCCCGGATGTTCTCTATGTACATATCGTCGGTCTGGCCTATGGATACTAAACCCTTCTGTGGTACTCTTGAATCTTGATTGAAATCTGTTTGTGTCTATGGGCCAAACTAACCATCCCTTCCAATTGGGGTCTGATGTATTGTACTGCATGATGCCATTTATTGTATCCCCTCCACTTGATGTAAAATTGATGTGTGAAGGTGTTGGAAACAGTGGTGTGTTCAAATCCTTATTCTTGGCTAGTCCAAGACAGGAAGTCTGTTGCACAGTTTCATTCAGAAATATAATCTGTTGCGGAATGAGGCATGCTTTAAATAGCGCTTCTGTTCCCTGAACTTGCCATTCTTTAGTACCCCAGACCGATTTCGTGTCTATAGTGTCCTTCGATAAGTCGAAACCCTGTTCAGACAGTTGGGCAATAAAGGATGCAGCATAAATCTGTTTGGTGTTAGTCAGCATATTTTTCTGTGCAGGTGTAGGTGCAACCTTATAGTAAAATGAGGTCGGGTCAGAAGTGTTAAACCCTGAAAAATATGAAAATGTCTGTGCAAACGTTTTCGAACTACCTTTAGGTGGTATCGGGCAATGTTCCCATTGGTGGTAAGGAAAATATTACGTGGGATACTGGATTTGTGCAAAAAGTGATGACCATAATGATGGTAACAGTACATACTATCAAAGTCAGATGTGTCTTCTAACATTTCATTGTTTGAAAATGCAGTAGATTTTTCTAAATCAAACAACATATTATTGACAGTTTCAAAATCCCAATCATCAGAAAAATGTACTGGAGGTAATGATATCATTGAGAGAAATTTTAAATAAATGTGGAATCTTCAAAAGTTCATTGGGGCCAAATACATCATAATTAGGGCTCCCGGTTTTATGGTATTTATTTTTTTACCATTTCCGTCTGTATTTATCCATGTTTATTTTTTGGCCATTTTATCTGTATTGATACATATTTATTTTGTGTTTTGCGTAAAAATGAAGTTGTAAAACTGTACATTTCCATATTTATTTAAATGACCGACGCATACTCATACTTTGATGTCTGTCATGTTTTAGCTATTTAAGCTGCTAAATATTACATAAAAATACACCCACTGGTAAATATTAGTATTATACCACAAATGTAAGTTGACATATGCAGTTATTTAAAGAAATTTCATCCTGTTTTTTCATTTCCCATGCTGTCCAGCTGTTGGGCTATAATTCATGATAAACAGCACGGAGGTTCGCTTAAAGAAGCACCATTTTCTGTATTTATCCACCTAAAAAAATAAATGCAGACAGAAAACACATTGTTTTCTGTCTGTATTTATCTGTAAAAATCCATAAAAACGGAAAACAGGGAGCCTTAATCATAATCAACTTTGTCCCAGACAATACCATCAGGAATTGGAACGGCTGTAATGTTCACGGAAAAAAGTCTCTTTGTTCACGATGAGATGATGTATGAGGCTTCAGGACCAAGTTCACATTAGATACTGCAGAGCGTTCTGGGAGATATATTCCATTTATCAGTAAGCAAAAAACAGTTACCAGGCCAATCCAGAACAGAAAAAAACAAGATTGCAGATATTATCCGGAGCTGGAGCCAAGGTGATACCAAGTAAGTTTTTTTTAGAAAAGTGTCAAATTCACGCATTTGTTGCTTACGGGAAACTGGAGCTGGTGTTGTCTCAGGTTCACTGGGATCAAGAGAGAAGGTATCAAAATCTATGAACTAGCTAGATGCAGTTCGATCAATCTTTGGTAACTCGGCAGGTTGTGTTGAACCGGCAGGTGTCTCTTGTCGAGGCATATTGATGTAAACATCGGTATTTGGCCGAATTGATATTTGTCTTTCAACTTTTTCTTAAAGTTCTGTTTCCAGAGGAACGATTTCCATTTCATTGTTGGAAATTCCATCACTTCGAATTGGTGACTCTTCGAATGTTATGAGTCTTTCTGTCTGTACTTCCTTAATGGTAGCAAGAGGAGGGGAAACCCCACAACGCATGCCATTACAACGTGGTCGTTACAACGACCGCGTTGTTAGTACGCATACCATTACATCGCAAGTCATTACAACGACTTGCTGTAGGGGGCGCACTGGTATTGGATTTAAAATCCAACACCTTCCCTGCTGTTGCGCAAACTGGAGTAGGAATAGTAAATAATGCTATTCCTAAGTCCAGCGCGCCCCCTACAGCAAGTCGTTGTGATGACTTGCTATGTAATGGTATGCGTACTAACAACACAGTTGTAGTAACAACTGCGTTGTAATGGCATGCGATCTAATCGCATGCGTTGTAAACAGCCATATTCCGAGACGAGAGCGTCAGCTACCCAGGAGCCCACAAGGCCTACTTTTCAGTATTGGCCATATAGTGTGGTTTGATCAGATCAATGGAGGCGAATCTCTTTCATTTTTTTCCGGCAAGGGGCGGAAGAAGTACTGTTCTTGTTCCTTCGACAGCCAGGTTAGGAACAGGCTTTCTGTATGATGGCCCAAATTCTTTTTTGTTCTCGATCTTTTCTCTGACCAGATCCCTAACTTTTGGGATCCAGACCGGTCTTGCCGTGACTGATTTGACTTCCCCAGTGGCGGTGCGCTTGACCTGCACGTTGCTTAGTAGTGCTCAGGATTAATTTAGATCCTGTGAAACAGCCAAACGTTTATTGATGTCAAACGGAATTTTCATCCACCACTTTACCTTCACAATCGAGATCAGGTACCCACATTCTCGTCCAAAATGGGACCTCATATGGAGGGACACCCCCTAGAGAACTTCTTGGCATATTGTTTAGGGCACGCTGTAACCCACATAGGTGATTGACCCAATTACCACCCAAACCTAATACTCTCGCTGTTAAAGACTGCTTTAAGTCCCGGTTTTTCCTCTCCACGACCGAATTTCCCTCAGGATGGTACGGAAAGGAGTACCGCAATGCTACACCCAAACCTTTCATGGCTTCCCTTTAAGCCTGAGAGCTAAACTCGTGGCCACAGTCAGAATGTAATGTGCCAATTGCGTATGTCCCTATAAAGACTCGCAAATCTTTTATATCAGTTCAAGCGTCAGTCGAGCGCTCAGGCCATACCCATCGGAATCTCTAGCATGAATCCACTGCCACCAAGATATCCTTGTTAGCCCCATGCAATTGTAGGGGGCCGCAGTGGTCCAGATAGACACATGCTAGTGGTTTATCGGATTTTAGTAAAGGTGTCTTCGCTGGACGCGCCATGGTGGAACCCTTCATCTGACAGATGTCGCATTTTAAGGCAAAATTCTTTGTCTGTTTTGTTAAACCAGGCCACCAATAGCGCTGTTTCAAAAACGAAACTGTCGCGGTAATCCCTGCGTGTGCAGAACCTAAACCCTTGTGTGCAGCTAGTATTAAAACCAATCTGCGATCCATGTTTGGTATTACTCTATCCCCCACTCCTGGAATCTGAGCATACGGAATGTTGTTTGCATCTAACTTGTAGGAGTATTTGAGTGGAAAACCTTTTGGTAAAGCTGTGCTGTTTTTGCGTGAAGCAATGACAGCTACCATTATCTGTCTGTCTATTCTCGCTTTTGAGCGAGTGATTGCAGCTATGGAAGCAGTACGTACTGCCCCCTTGGCGGGTTCATCAGCCAATGAATTCCCTTCAACCTGAACACCATCACGTTGATGACTCAGCGTGTGTATCGCGTGAGTTCTTGACAGTTCGTTTTTCAACTCAGTTACCTGTTCCCATAGCAACTTATGCTTAAGTGTGCAACCTTTAGAGTCTCTAAAATCGTTCTGACCCCAGTAGTGAAGATATTCGTTGTATGACTTCTCGCACACTATGAGTGTGGGGAATTCCCGATCCGTATTTATTATTGCCAGTAATAGGGCTTTTAATTCTCCCAGCTGAGCCATGCTGTTTCCTAGAGACTGTGTCTTCGTATCGGTGGTATGGTACTTGCCATCCTGCATACGACCTTTTACAATCGCACAAGCGGCGCTGTATTGCTGTTTACTTCCTATGGCCAGCTGAGCAGATCCATCAGTGTAAATAATGTATTTATACAGATCTAGAGGCATTATTTCATTTGGGAGAGGATATTCTTGTTCATGTTGCAGGAATGCATGTGTTTTCAATCTTGGGTCATATCTGTCTTCTACATCCGTTGCAGTGAGAGAATTAGCTCATTGTATCCATCTTGGATGTAAGGTTTTAGCATTAGGAATGCTAGCCTTTGTAGCAGCCTCTAAGGCTGGTACTGGTGTTACGACAATTATTCGTTTCCCCTGAGCCAGTGCTCTTTCTCTTACTACAGCGGTCTGAACTACTGTCAGTATTTTTTTCTGTAGAAGCAAAGCGCATTTCAGCGATTGTGTACAAATGTGATTTGTAAGCTATGGGTTCTGTTTCGCCTTCATTGAAGGTTAGGTAGGTATACTTAGATTGACCCGCTACAATGCGGATCACTAGATTGCGTACGTTTACGCATGTCTGCAAGAGTTTTGAAGCTATCATGTCAGCTTGTAGGGAACGAAGGATATCTATGTGTTCCTGTGTCCAATGCCTAACTGAGAAATCAGGTCCTATTAAGTCGTAGAAAGGTTTTACTCTTTCTGCGTAATTCAAAATGTATGTTCTGCTAAAATTTAAAAATCTCAATATGGATTGTAAGTTCTTCAAAGATTTAGGAGGTTGGAGCAGCGCACACTTTTGTAAAAAGTTAGCTTCCAGGCTTTTTCCTTCACTTGATAATTCATATCCTAGAAATAGGACATTTAGGTGGGTTATTTTCAATTTTTTAAAGTTGAATTTGTGGCCCTCAGAGGCAAACCCCAAAATTATGGTGCACACCCTGGTCAAGTGATCCTGTAAATCATCATCCATCAGATAAATATCATCTACATAGGACAATGCCCCTTCATCCAAATTCTGAAATGAAGTAATTCTGTTACCCTAGCGCTGAACAACCCGGGGCTATTCCTATACCCTTGGGGGAGTCGACAAAATTGACCCTGGGAACCTAGCACTGAGAATGCTGTTAAGTACCTGCTTTCAGGCGCTATATTTTGGCAGAAAAATCCTTTTGAGATATCCAGTGTTGTTTTGTATTTTTTCCCCACAATGTTATTCATTAATGCGGCACTATGTGCATTCTGTACTGCAAATGTTTTTGTGCATGTGTTTAGATGTTTGTAATCTAGGGTGCAACGATTGTGCTTATTTTGAAGCCAGGGAAAGATCCCCTTAAAGCCGATTCATATAGACCAATCTCCCTGCTTAATGCTGATTATAAGATCTTTATGGGTATTTTAGCGGGGAGATTGGCCAAGTTTGTTCCGCAGCTGATTAATGTTGATCAAAAGGGCTTTATTCCTGGGAGGTTTATTCAGGAGCAAATGCTGCAGTTGATAGGCAGTATAGATTTAGCGGTAGCGCGGTCGGAGCCCTTGGCTGTGGCAGCATATGATGCAACTAAGGCGTTCGACCGGGTTTGTTGGGTTTTCCTCTGGGAAACCCTTAAGATAATGGGATTTGGTTTGACTTTTATACAGACCCTGATTAGATGCTATGAGGGTGCCTCTGCAGTTATCCTGTTAAATGGCCTCCTAACATCAAGTTTTAATATAACAAGGGGAACTAGGCAGGGCTGTCCCATCTCGCCCTTATTGTTTGATATCTACATCGAGCCCCTCGCTCAAGCCCTAAGATTGGATGACTTAATCACTCCTTTTCAAGTCTATTGTTATAGTAGTAAGTTGGCCCTATATGCGGACGATTTGTTGATTTATACCAACAATACAGCCGAGGTGTTCCCAAGGGTGGAATCTCTTCTGAGGGAATTTGGCCTGTATTCAGGGTACCAGGTTAATCCCTCTAATACGGAGGTAATGTGCTGGAACATCAACAATTGGGTCGGAAGGATGAGCAAGGAATTTAGATACTTAGGGATAATCATAGTTAAAGAGCTGGATGATATCCCTCAGATTAATTTGAGGAAGGTATCTAAAGAAATTGACCACCTTTTAGCAAGATGGCAGAATTTGCCTTTGACTATCTATGGCCGGGTCAATCTTATAAAGATGGTTGTTCTGCCAAAACTAACATATCTGTTTAGCACTATCCCCCTTGATTTCCCTAGTAAGGCTATTAGTAGAATTCAAGGCAAAATAGGAAGTTTTATTTGGTCTAATAAGAATGCCAGGCTATCCTGGAAGAAGTTAAGACGTAAGCTACTGAAGGGAGGTTTGGCTCTCCCGGATTTGCTTTGGTATTCTTTCGCTTTCCAGTTTAAAAATATACGGTCATTACTTATTACTACTTCTGAATCCAACTGGGGGAAGATTTTGGGTGAGATGGTCATGTTAGAAGGGGCGGATCGGGTTTTTATATAAGTTTGGGGCTCCAAGGTTCTTTAAAAAGGTCCGTCTAAAAGTCTTAAAAACAGCTCTTAAAGTGTGGTATGGGGTTAGAAGGAAATTGGGGATTGGTTATTATTCTGATTTTGCTCCCATATGGGATTCTCCTGGGTTACCTACATGGTTGGAAGATAGTCTTGCGTTGCCTATTAAAAACGCTGGTATCGTGATCTGGTCCGACCTTATTTCATCAGATGGAGTTTACCCATGGGAGGTTTTAAGATTAAAAATAGGAAGCTCTTTTTCAAAATTTAAATATCTACAATTGTCTTCTTGGTACACAGCTGAGAAAGAAAATATAGTTGGAAATTGGGAAATCGAGCTTCGACTTCAAAACCCAAAACCCATAAAGAAGGAGGTCGGGTATTGGTATAAGAATCTATTGGATGCCGATGTTGCAGACCTCCCTCCACACTATTCTGTTTGGAATCTGTCAGCCCTGGACGGAATAGCTGTTGATCTGTATGATCTTTCTTTACAAACATTATATAAGTATGTTAAGCCAGCATCTCTTAAAAAGAATCATTTTTACGTCCTCAACAGACTTTATTATACCCCCATGAAAATAGCAAAATTTGCTCCTTTCTCCTCCTCGAAGTGTCCAAGATGTGACTTTACTGCGACAAATGATATCCATATATTTTTCGAATGTGCTATTCTAAGAGGTTATTGGAAGAATGTGGAATGTGCTCTTGGTGCAATTTTCAAAGTTAAGTTGAATCTGAATCTCCCACTAGTCATATTTGGTATTGATAATGATTTGACAAATACGTTCTCGGTTACGCAAAAAGGCCTGTTACTCCACCTGATCCTTATTGCTCGGAGGGAGATATGTAAACTCTGGAAAGATTCTAGGCCCCCTTTATATGAGAACTGGTTGAGTGCTGCATTTGGTATGGCTCGTTTGGACCAAGATCATTTGAATGATAGTAATTCTAACATCTGGGCACCGCTACTATCATGGGGTAACGAAATGCGGTTAGTCCAATGCCCCTTGGTCCAATGATTACACCAAGCTTTACACAAAGAAGCTGGCCTGGTCAGGTCTGAAGCCAATGCAGTAGCAGAAGGCCGGGGTGCCCAGGTTTGATTGTTGCTTGTTTGCTCTTTTTCTGCAGATGCTTCGGTGAGATGAGGACTAAGAAAAAAAAAAAAAAAAAAAAAAAAGATGTTTGTAATCTAAGACTAGACAATATGAATTGTCGGGTTTCATTACGGGAAACAAAGGATTATCATTGGAGAGGTGCAAGTTTCAATTATACCCTGGTATTCAAGTTGATCTAAGATCTCCCTGACCTGTTTTTTTGCTTCCTGTTTTATTGGGTACTGTCTCTGTGGAGATAGAGTAGTTTTTACTGGGATTACATGGTGTGGAGACTCAGCATCCCACCCAACGTGGTTGCGATAAAGTTCTGGAGCAAGGGCTACCGCCCACTCCCGCGCGTATGTGTTTTTTAAGTATTTTGGAACGTGGTCAGAAAATGATGGTAAAATACTGTTTCTCCCTTTGGGCAATCCATAACAATTTCAGGTGGCCAATCTTGTTCAGCTAAAAGTATATCATAGCCAAAAGTCAAGTTCTCCCAAAAGAGACCTTTAACTTTCCTGGGTTTGTCCCCCTCCATTTGGAGTGTTATCTCATGTAACCTATGTAGGACACTTACCCTCGTATCAGGTGTTTCCACCGTGATATGCTCATTCAACTCCACTGTCACCAGAAATCCCATCAGGTTCTGGCGAGCTATTGTTACCTCTGCTGCGCTGTCTAGCATCGTCAAAGCCCATTCCCCGTTCAGTAATTGAGTCCTCAGAATCCTGGGCATGTCTAACTTTGAGACCTGCTACTTTCTTCTTTTTAAATTGGGGTCAGTGGAAACAATACTTGCATACAGCAAGTAACCCTGGGGCTTACAGTGACAAGATATGCGATGCCCGGGAGCATCCCACAACAACCTTGATCATTCAGCATCAAGTAACTCCCATTTGAAAGTAACTCAAACACAGGATTAATCACGGCAGCTGGGGAACCTTTCAAGTGACAGGATAAGTTAGCAACCGAACCATTACGGGCCCCATGAAGCATGATATCCTGGCATATGAGAGATCCACTTAAGGAATTCTTGCAGTTGGTACCGCTAAGGAACACTTCCATGTCCCCATTCCCACACCGAAATCTGTATGGTAATTCCCAAGATTCCTTAATGAATTCCCTACCCATCACTTCATATCTGCCTGTATGGTGTTGTTCTAGTTAATACTGAAACTGGAAAGTTGTGACCGGTAGTGCTATATAGCCATGGATTAACCATTCTGTGGATGGTGATTCTGACACAGTAAAAGGTAACTTGTCCAGTTTTTCAATACCCAGCATTGTATATTTTGCTCCCCTTTGTGCCATCGTTATCTGCTTTTCAGTTAGATTGTATGCAGAAAACAGTTACGTACTGTTGATAAATCACCAAGGCACATAACCAGCGCACAAAGATTGCAGCGTCCAGCTTAATAGCATAATAGAACGTAATTGTGATTGTCCGTGTTGTAGTATGGACAAGTTTTGTTCTAGTATATCTATAGCAGAAGATACAAAGTTGCCCAGTGAATAATTCCTGGATGTCAATGAGGTCAGACCGTTGTCAACTACTGCTAATGCCTTATCTAGGTTAATCTTATCTATTTCTCAAAGTGTCTCCGCAGCTTCTTGTTGATATATTTTCCAGATTTCATTATAGACAGCGTAATAGAAATGTTTCTGACATGGCTTTCGGGGACCTACTAAAAAAAAAACTTAAATCCACCTCATCTGAGAGTAAGGATAAGTGCTGTTTCAGCTGCGACAGCGTCGAGTTTTTTAGCCAATCAAGGCACAACTTCCCAGCGCTGTATGATGTTACTACCCCCTGATGTTCTCTATGTACATATCGTGGGTCTGGTCTATGGATATTAAACCATTCAGTGGTACCCTTGAATCTTGATTGACATCTGTTTGTGTCTATGGGCCAAACTAATCATCCCTTCCAATTGGGGTCAGTTGTATTGTATTGCATAATGTCATCTATTGTATCCCCTCCACTTGATGTAAAATTGATGTGTGAAGGTGAGGGAAACCTTGGTGTGTTCAAATCCTTATTCTTGGCTAGTCCAAGACAGGAAGTCTGTTGCACAGTTTCATTCAGAAATATCATCTGTTGAGGAATGAGGCATGCTTTAAATAGCGCTTCTGTTCCCTGAACTTGCCATTCTTTAGTACCCCAGACCGATTTTCGTGTCTATAGTGTCCTTCCATAAGTCAAAACCCTGTTCAGACAGTTGGGCAATAAAGGATGCGGAATAAATCTGTTTGGTGTTAGTCAGCATATTTTTCTGTGCAGGTGTAGGTGCAACCTTATAGTAAAATGAGGTTGGGTCAGAAGTGTTAAACCCTGAAAAATATGAAAATTTCTGTGCAAACGTTTTCGTACTCCCTTTAGGTGGTGTCGGGCAATGTTCCCATTGGTGGTAAGGAAAATATTACGTGGGATACTGGATTTGTGCAAAAATTGATAACCATAATGATGGTAACAGTACATACTATCAAAGTCAGATGTGTCTTCTAACATTTCATTGTTTGAAAATGCAGCAGATTTTTCTAAATCAAACAACATATTATTGACAGTTTCAAAATCCCAATTATCAGAAAAATGTACTGGAGGTAATGATATCATTGAGAGAAATTTTAAATAAATGTGGAATCATCAAAAGTTCAGTGGGGCCAAATACATCATAATCAACTTTGTCCCAGACAATACCATCAGGAATTGGAACGGCTGTAATGTTCACGGAAAAAAAGTCTCTTTGTTCACGATGAGATGATGTATGAGGCTTCAGGACCAAGTTCACAATAGATACTGCAGAGCGTTCTGGGAGATATATTCCATTTATCAGTAAGCAAAAAACAGTTACCAGGCCAATCCAGAACAGAAAAAAACAAGATTGCAGATATTATCCAGAGCTGGAGCCAAGGTGATACCAAGTAAGTCTTTTTTAGAAAAGTGTCAAATTCACACATTTGTTGCTTACGGGAAACTGGAGCTGGTGTTGTATCGGGTTCGCTGGGATCAAGAGAGAAGGTATCAAAATCTAAGAAGTAGCCAGATGCAGTTCGATCAATCTTTGGTAGCTCGGCAGGTTGTGTTGAACCGGCAGGTGTCTCTTGTCGAGGCATATTGATGTAGACATCGGTGTTTGGCCGAATTGATATTTGTCTTTCAACTTTTTCTTAAAGTTCTGTTTCCAGAGGAATGATTTCCATTTCATTGTTGGAAATTCCATCACTTCGAATTGGTGACTCTTCGAATGTTATGAGTCTTTCTGGCTGTACTTCCTTAATGGTAGCGAGAGGAGGGGAAACAGCATTTACAATGCTGTCCCCACAGCGCATGCCATTACAACGCTGTCGTTACAACGACCGAGTTGTTAGTGCGCATACCATTACATCGCAAGTCATTACAATGACTTGCTGTAGGGGGCGCACTGGTATTGGATTTAAAATCCAACACCTTCCCTGCTGTTGCGCAAACTGGAGTAGGAATAGTAAATAATGCTATTCCTAAGTCCAGCGCGCCCCCTACAGAAGGTCGTTGTGATGACTTGCGATGTATTGGTATGCGTACTAACAACGCGTTTGTTGTTACAACTGCGTTGTAATGGCATGCGATCTAATCGCATGCGTTGTAAACAGCCATATTCCGAGAGGAGAGCGTCGGCTACCCAGGAGCCTACAAGGCCTACTTTTCAGTATCGGCCACATAGTGTGGTTTGATCAGATCAATGGAGGCAAATCTCTTTCATTTTTTTCCGGCAAGGGGCGGAAGAAGTACTGTTCTTGTTCCTTCGACAGCCAGGAAAGGAACATGTTTTCTGTATGATGGCCCAAATTGTTTTTGGTTCTCGATCTTTTCTCTGACCAGATCCCTGACTTTTGGGATGCAGACCCGTCTTGCCGTGACTGATTTGACTTCCCCAGTGGCGGTGCGCTTGACCTGCATGTTGCTTAGTAGTGCTCAGGATTAATTTAGATCCTGTGAAACAGTCAAATGTTTATTGATGTCAAATGGAATTTTCATCCGCCACGGTGCCTTCACAATCGAGATCAGGTACCCACATTCTCGTCCCAAATGGGACCTCATACGGAGTGACACCCCCTAGAGAACTTCTTGGCATATTGTTTAGGGCACGCTGTAACCCACATAGGTGATTGACCCAACTACCACCCAAACCTAATACTCTCGCTGTTTAAGACTGCTTTAAATCCTGGTTTTTCCTCTCCACTACCGAATTTCCCTCAGGATGGTACGGAGAGGAGTACCGTAATGCTACACCCAAACCTTTCATGGCTTCCCTGTAAGCCCAGAGAGCTAAACGCGGGGCCACAGTCAGAATGTAATGTGCCAATTGCGTATGTCCCTTTAAAGACTCGCAAATCTTTTATAGCAGTACGAGCGTCAGTCGAGCGCTGAGGCCATACCCATCGGAATTCTCTAGCATGAATCCACGGCCACCAAGATATACTTGTAAGCCCCATCTGATTGTAGGGGGCCGCAGTGGTCCAGATAGACACACACTAGTGGTTTATCGGATTTTAGTAAAGGTGTCTGGGCTGCACGCGCCACGGTGGAACCCTTCATCTGCTGACAGATGTTGCATTTTAAGATAAAATTCTTTGTCTGTTGTGTTAAACCAGGCCACCAATAGCGCTGTTTCAATAATGAAACTGTTGCGGTAATCCTTGCATGTGCAGAACCTAAACCCTTGTGTGCAGCTAGTATTAAACCCAATCTGCGATCCATGTTTGGTATTACTCTATCCCCCACTCTTGGAATCTGAGCATACGGAATGTTGTTTGCATCTAACTTGTAGGAGTATTTGAGTGGAACACCTTTTGGTAAGGCTGTGCTGTTTTTGCGTGAAGCAATGACAGCTACCATTATCTGTCCGTCTATTCTCGTTTTTGAATGAGTGATTGCAGCTGTGGAAGCAGTACGTGCTGCCCCCTTGGCGGCTTCATCAGCCAATGAATTCCCTTCAATGTGAACGCCATCACGTTGATGACTCAGCGTGTGTATCACGTGAGTTCTTGACAGTTCGTTTTTCAACTCAGTTACCTGTTCCCATAGCAACTTATGCTTAAGTGTGCAACCTTTAGAGTCTCTAAAATCGTTCTGACCCCCGTAGTGAAGATATTCGTTGTATGACTTCTCGCACACTATGAGTGTGGGGAATTCCCGATCCGTATTTATTATTGCCAGTAATAGGGCTTTTAATTCTCCCAGCTGAGCCGTGCCGTTTCCTAGAGACTGTGTCTTTGTATCGCTGGGATGGAACTTGCCATCCTGCATACAACCTTTTACAATCGCACAAGCGGCGCTGTATTGCTGTTTACTTCCTATGGCCGGCTGAGCAGATCCGTCAGTGTAAATATTGTATTTACACTGATATAGAGGCATTAATTCATTTGAGAGAGGATATTCTTGTTCAAATTGCAAGAATGCTTGTGTTTTCAACCTTGGGTCATATCTGTATCCTACATCTGTTGCAGTGAGAGAATTGGAACATTGTAGCCATCTTGGATGTAAGGCTTTAGAATTAGGAACACTAGCCTTTGTAACAGCCTCTAAGGCTGGTACTGGTGTTACGACAATTATTTGTTTCCGCTGAGCCAGTGCTCTTTCTCTTACTACAGTGGTCTGAACTACTGTCAGTATTTATTCTGTAGAAGGAAAGCGCATTTCAGCGTTTGTGTACAAATGTGATTTGTAAGCTATGGGTACTGTTTCGCCTTCATTGAAGGTTAGGTAAGTATACCCAGATTGACCAGCTACAATGCGGATCACTAGATTGCGTACGTTTATGCATGTCTGCAAGTGTTTTGAAACTATCATGTCAGCTTTTAGGGAACAAAGGATATCTATGTGTTCCTGTGTCCAATGCCTAACTGAGAAATCAGGTCCTATTAAATCGTAGAAAGGTTTTACTCTTTCTGCGTAATTCAAAATGTATGTTCTGCCAAAATTTAAAAATCCCATTATGGATTGTAAGTTCTTCCAAAATTTAGGAGTTGGAGCAGCGCACACTTTTCTAAAAAGTTAGCTGCCAGGCTTTTTCCTTCACTTGATAACTCATATCCTAAAAATAGGACATTTAGGTGGGCTATTTTCGATTTTTTAAAGTTGAATTTGTAGCCCTCAGAGGCAAACCCCAAAATTATGGTTCTCACCCTGGTCAAGTGATCTTGTAAATCATCATCCGTCAGATAAATATCACCTACATAGGACAATGCCCCTTCATCCAAATTCTGAAGTCATTCTATTACCCTATCGCTGAACATCCCGGGGCTATTCTTATACCCTTGGGGGAGTCGACAAAATTGATGCTGGGAACCTAGCGCTGAGAATGCTGTTAAGTACCTGCTTTCAGGCGCTATATTTTGGCAGAAAAATCCATTTGAGATATCCAGTGTTGTTTTGTATTTTTTCCGCACAATGTTATTCATTAATGCAGCACTATGTTTTTGTGCAAATGTTTTTGTGCATGTGTTTAGATGTCTGTAATCTAAGACTAGACGATATGAATTGTCAGGTTTCATTAAGGGAAACAAAGGATTATTCATTGGAGAGGTGCAAGTTTAAATTACACCCTGGTATTCAAGTTGATCTAAGATCTCCCTGACCTGTTTTTTTGCTTCTTGTTTTATTGGGTACTGTCTTTGTGGAGATGGAGTCGTTTTTACTGGGATTACATGGTGTGGCGACTCATCATCCCACCCAACATGGTTACGATAAAGTCCTGGAGCAAGGGCTACTGCCCACTCCCGCGCGTATGTGTGTTTTAAGTATTTTGGAATGTGGTCGTAAAATGACGGTAAAATTACTGGGGCATATTTACAAGCCCCTTGCGTCACGTAGTAAACCCCTGCGCCACATGAAACCTGCGTCAGGTTTCATGTGGGCGTACTCGGCGCAGGGGGCGTTCCGAGCGCAGGAACGCCTCGGAAAAGTGACGCAGTGAAATCTACAAGATTTCACGCAGTCACTTTTCTCGACGCTGGTGCGTCAAATCCTTACGCCTGCTTCAAGCAGGCGTAAGGATTGACGCACCATGTTAGGGATAGGGAAGGTTGGAACAGTGCTGGAGTTGCGTTGCGCTTGCGACACAACTTCAGCACTGCCCTAACCTTCCGCCGGCAGATGCGTCACGCATCTGCTTATCCTTGCGCCACGATGCGCCGCATTGTAAATGCGGCGCATCGGACGTGGCGCAAGGGTAAACTTGCGTGACGCATTTTCCCTGGCGCATTCCTGCAGTTCGGGCTGGACTGTTCCCATGAGGCACAGGGTCAGACTGATTTGCATATGGCCATGTCTGAACTGGGGTGGTGGAGTGAGCTAAAGAATGATGATGGATTAAACCCAGATCAGTTGACTGGGGGTGAGTGTTTGATTGGCTCAAGCGTTCCGTCCATCATCCCCTTTTGTATCGCTTTGTTCGCCCTAAGTTGGCGAGGGTATGCCCAGACGTGGGTCCCTTGCTCACTTTGCCACTGGATTCAAGCAAGCCTGGCTGATGACGGCTGGAATGCCAGAAACCGGTCCTAGGATGCTTGTTTCCGGTCCAGGGAAGATATGGCTTGGCAGTTCGGGCTGGACTGTTCCCATGAGGCACAGGGTCAGACTGATTTGCATATGGCCATGTCTGAACTGGGGTGGTGGAGTGAGCTAAAGAATGATGATGGATTAAACCCAGATCAGTTGACTGGGGGTGAGTGTTTGATTGGCTCAAGCATTCCGTCCATCATCCACTTTTGTATCGCTTTGTTCGCCCTAAGTTGGCGGGGGTATGCCCAGACGTGGGTCCCTTGCTCACTTTGCCACTGGATTCAAGCAAGCCTGGCTGATGACGGCTGGAATGCCAGAAACCGGTCCTAGGATGCTTGTTTCCGGTCCAGGGAAGACATGGCTTGGCAGTTCGGGCTGGACTGTTCCCATGAGGCACAGGGTCAGACTGATTTGCATATGGCCATGTCTGAACTGGGGTGGTGGAGTGAGCTAAAGAATGATGATGGATTAAACCCAGATCAGTTGACTGGGGGTGAGTGTTTGATTGGCTCAAGCGTTCCGTCCATCATCCCCTTTTGTATCGATATGCAGGGATGCGCCAGGGAACGTAAATATGCCCCACTGTTTCTCCCTTTGTGCAATCCATTACAATTTCAGACGGCCAATCTTGTTCAGCTTAAAGTATATCATAGCCAAAAGTCAAGTTCTCCCAAAAGAGACCTTTAAATTTCCTGGATTTGTCCGCCTCCATTTGGAGTGTTATGTCATGTAACCTATGTGTGACACTTACCCTCGTATCATGAGATGCTCATTCAACTCCTCTGTCACCAGAAATTCCATCAGGCTCTGGCGAGCCATTGTTACCTCTGCTTCACTGTCTAGCATCATCAGAGCCCATTCCTCATTCAGTAGTTGTGTCCTCAGAATCCTGGGCATGTCTAATGAAGGAAGTGGCCCATTTAGGGTCACCCCGGTCACTCACGACCACCTCTCAGCCGTCCATACCAAATGGTCGGTCAGACAGTAGAGAATACAAACCAATATATGTTTATTCAGATACGCTCGTGTGGAGCCCGGTCTGCCCAGTCTCTTAGGAGTGCTGCAGAGAGGGACTGGCATCAGCAAGCATAACAATACATTATGTACATTTCAGAACCAATGAAGGCATGCCCACATTGGAATTTTCCAAGCAGATGCAGCTAAACAAAGAAGTACAGAAGGATAGGTTTCGATTCTGAGGCTGGGCACACACTATCTCCTACACAAGGTCACTTTGTCCATGCCCGCCACAAGACTAGTGGAAGAAGGCCTCTATCTAGTGAGAAAGGTATGCACTAATAAGAACAGTGGATTCATTAGCAAGACAAGGCCCAACCTTGGAGAAACGAAACTTACCACAACCCGTTCCTCAAAAAGACAAAGAGCAGTTTCGAATATGGTTCAAAATGGCGGCCAAACATAAAATGGTGCAGCGAATGCTAACTTACATAGGATAATGCACAAGCAAAGTTAACGGAAACATTTCCATTCCCACACTAACTTTGAGACCTGCTACTTTCTTCCTTTTAAGTTGGAGTTTAGATTGTGGCTTGTCTTCTTTTTAGAAGGTTAGCTTGAAGCGTGTGGCGTGTCTCTGGACTTTGTAAACTCTTCTTGTCTGTGTTCTGGCCGTCTTTCTCTCTGGGAGTTTCTTAGTGAACCCTGAAAGGAACGAGAGGAACGTGTATCAGTATCCTGATAACTATCAGATTTTTTAATGTTATCTCTATTTCTGAGATTGTATCTCCTTTCGGAGTTCTCCTGCTGAGGAGACCCACTTCTAGATAGAAATCTATTTTCTCTAATCTTTTTTTGTTGTTGTTATTATCCCATTACTTCTTAGAAGAATCAGGTACTTGCTTGGGGTTATCCTTCTCAGGACTACCCATCAGTTGAGGTTTTGTTGCTCTAGCTCCCAAACTATCTCTGCCTAATTCAGCATAGATGTCAGTGATAATTTAGGTAATTCACGTTCCTGTTGTAAAGGAGTGAAATCCCTCAGGCATTGGCGTATTGCCACTGCTGCTGCTTCCCCTTTGATATTAGCTAATATGATAGCTGATACTTGGGCAAAATTACCTAATAATTTCATTCCTAAATTCAGAGCAGGTTCTGCTCCATACTCAGTCTGTATTTGTATTAATACGTCTGGGATTACTGCTAATGAAGGGATACCATGAGTTCTGGTATATATGAAAGCGAAAACTGTACCCAATTGGTACAATCCTCTATCTGGGGAGCTATCCCCATTGGCAAGCATATTGTTAGCATTCTGTGTTTTTCTTGAGGGCTTGTGTGTGGAAATACTGTCTCTAGCTGTGTTATTTTCTGAGCTATCCAGAATGGCATTTGTTCCTGTTTAGTGGGCATTCTACCCATAACTGGGCATAGCATTTGTGGAGTAATTTTAGTTGTTGAACTCTGAGTTTGACTTGTTTGTGAAGCTCTTGTTGGCTGAAGTGTGAGTGTTCTCATCACAAACTGTGTCATGTTCCTATAGAGTTTTATTAGTTCTTTGTGAAGTGTACGTAAGTCTGCTACTGGCATTGTGTCAATGTCTGGATGCGTTGTGTAAGCCGCAAGGACAGGCCAAGTGGCCCCGTCTCTTCCGAGCGGACCTAGTCTTACTTTGTTTCTTGTATTGGGAAGGGCGCCTTTAAACCAGTTTATATGCTCCTGGTAGGTGAGCGGAATTTCAATGTCCTCATACGGACTGTATTCCTCTGGTATTTCATTTTCAGTGTAAGAATGAAATGTATTTGATTGTGCATCTGCTTGTGGGAATTTATCCCATGAATAGAATATCTCTGTTCTATACGATTCGTGAGCCTCAATCACGAACGTTATTGTCCCACCCCTAGCTGTGACTCCGCAGCCTGTTAGCTTTTGAGCAAGGGCATTTCTGACATTTTCTGAAATGTTAATTTCCACTTCTTCTTCTTGTACTAAAACGCGCTGTGCTGGCACAGCGTCGTCTTCTGTCATTGTTGAAAAATAATTTCAAGGAAGAGTTTCAAGGAAACTGAGATAAGGTTTCATGCACAATAGGAACTGTTTGTCCTTCAAGCTTGATTAACCTACAGCCACAGGATATTTTGCTTACTCAGCTGTGGCAGATAGGTCCCTTCACACTCCAGAGGTCTCTGGTAAAATGTGAGTAGGGGTCTCTGAGAATAGCACAACTGAACTACGCAGATTTGACTGTTAAATAAGTACCAAACCAAAGCTGGCGGCGCCATGTTCCTATAAATCTATATAGGATCTGCGCATTTAGACAACATATAGTGTAGGATTGGAGTCAGACTGATTCTGGACACCCCTACCGGATATGTCAGCCTGTATACCAGCTAGCTCACAGTGCCACTAGAAACCCCTCTTACCAAGGAGAGAATAGTTCTTGGCAACTATCAAACATGACAACCCTGATCCCTCAGGATCTTGGAAACAGTATACTACTTTTCGCTCAGTCACTCGTGCTCACTTCGTCTCAGAGAGATACACAGAATAAACGGCGGGGACGTTTCTCAATAAGCATTTATTGGACCAGCGTCATTCTAGTGTAAAATAGGTGTGCTGAAACAACCATTAGACAGTAACAGATATAAATGATTATAAGCACTAACAGAGTAAAAGGATGGTAGATTTCTACCATCGTGCTAAAACAATGAATACATGCAAGTATATAAAATACATGACAGTAGTAAAATGTGTACTCCTACAATGCGTACCTAACTAGATGTGCCTAAGTGTACCTAGCATATATGTGGGTGTAAAGCCAAGAATCCCTCTAGGAAAAGTCAACTCCATTACCTTAAGTGAGAGACTGTGGGACCCCGTCGTGGTCTTGAGATGGACAACCCGCAAGGGATGTCAGACTACTGCAAGCTAGAGTGTCTGCGTGAAGGAGCCTCAGCATCTCGCGTCAGTGTGCCAGCATGAAAGTCCTTTTCTCCTCTGACTATCTCAGCAAGAGATGATGTATATATACCCAAAGTGGTACCCCCTGGGGATATACCTTGCTGTGTCATGTCGGACTAAGATGACGGAAGGAATGACCCTTATACATAGTTTTTATGTAGGAGATGGTAGGCCTGCTGTCCTGCTGTGATTCCAAGAATCCTCATGCATAATGAATGAGGCTTAAGCTTTTCAGAGAAAAGCCCATGTCATCTTTGGACATCACCGTAACTAGGTAAAAGGTCAGTACTAAGATTCGTTATCTAGTGCAATGTTAGGGAGAATATAGGTGAAGGGTTAGGTGACTACCTGAGCCTATATTAGGGTAACTACATGGAGCACAACAAGCCCTGTGGTACCCCTGAAGTGACAGTCCTTTCAGGGGATGAGAAAGGTCCTAACGCAACAGTTTGTCTACGCTCTTTGAGGAAAGATTTAAACCAGGACAAGCAGAGTTGAGAAATTCCACAGTGCTTGATACGCTGGAGCAGAATGTCATGAAAGATGGCATTGAATGCAGCAGATAAGTCTAATAAAATCAACACTGCATTATTTCCTGCATCCAAAGTCAATTTTAAAGTGTCTGCGACTTCCAACAGAACTGACTATGTGGAGTGTCTTAGTCGAAAGCCATTCTGCCGTGGATGAAATATATTAGCCTCTACCAAAAAAGCAATACATTGGCCATTTACCAATTTTTCAATGATTTTGCTCAATGCAATAAGTAGTGAAGTTACATTAAATCTTAGTAAAATCAAAAGGTCTTGGCTAACGCCAGATCTAAACTTTCCCAAGTATGTAGCTTACTTCAATATGATACTTCTCCAAAACAATTTATTTTTATAAATCTTAGAAATCACAATATTCTTTTCCAATTTAACATATTAAATTTGTTTCACTAAGATGCAGATCATCTTAAAAAAAGGTAATAATGTTATGTTTTTATTAAAACTTTGAATTAGAAATTACATTGGAAATGCTTCACTGGTTATTATTTGTTTTACTAATGTAGACAATAGCTGTCTCCTTGTGTTCATCTGACGGCTGTTCTTTTCCATAGTATGCCTCCCTCTGGCCTCCTTCATTTCAGTCCTGATCTACCTTCAGCGGTGGAGGAGGTGCTGGCCCCAGGTCTATCTGGCAGCTGGTCCACTTCAGAGCAGTCATGGAGCAGGAAGCTAGTTTCAGTTCCTTTCTCTGGGCACATGGCAACAGCTGAGGATTATGGTTGCAGGTTGTTGCAGGGTTTCCCTCCTTATTGATTTGATGGCTTGATGACCCAGCTACTCTGCCTTTAAATGATGCAGGAAGGGATGCAGTCTGTTTTAAGGTCAAAGGTCTGAGGATGATGGCGGAGTTACTTCTTGGTGTTAACAACAGCTTCTTCTTAGGTTGACCAGGCACACTTCCAGTCAGTGCCTCGTCAGTAACCCAGTCACTTAGACACACATTGGGCAAGTGCCACTGGGTTAACTACTACAAAGTTTATTTAGGCCTACACAGGCAGGGCCTGGTGCAAGTTTCTTTTTCAGCATTGAAGCAGGCTCAGTCGCACTTGTGGCACGTGGCATGACTGCAAAAGCATGATCTATGGAATGGTATACCTTAGCACCCTTCAGCATACAACAAATTTACTACTTTATCTAGTGACTGCCTCCAAAGTACGAGCATGCCAGTGACATTTTGTGATCATCTGCCACACAAACCCACAGCACCAAGGTAAACTACTCTTGCCCATTCCAATAGTCAGCTACTCTGGCAGATTTGGCTCTCTCATTCTCTCCTCTTCAAAGCAAGATTCTTCAGGCATTCATGGGGCAGGGGATCAGCTTGTCCTCCATTTCAAATTCTTGTGATCTTTCCTTACCTCTGGGAAGCTGGCTGTCAGCCAAACCTCAGCTCTGGTTTGCCTCTGGCTAATCATCAGTGCAGCTCATAAAAAAAGTCAAAAATAGCCTGGAAGATGAACAACACATCAGTCATGAGCTCCCATTGTATATACGGGTACATTAGATAGGGATGTGTATTCTCTGTCTGCACTTTCAGAATTAATTTGGCTTGGTTACTTTTTTATGTATCCGTAACAAGCTGTCTTCCGGACTCAGCCTCTGTGTACAGTAATGCTCCTCAAAACGGGGCCATCTCTGGGTTGAAACACCTGCAACAAAGGTACAAGGAGGTGTGATCAGGAAGACAGAGAAAAAGAAGACTCCTTTCTAAAAGGTCCTTCACTCTCTGACAGCAGGAACTGCAGTCCAAGCCTTCACTGCATCCATTCACCAAATGCCAATATTCTTGGAGCCTAATCAACAGCCCTCTGTAGCATAAGACCTCATTTGATTTCTAAAGAAAGCTTGTCTCCTATTTACCCAGTGTAGGGCCGGATTCACAAAGGTAAACTGAGACGAAAGTCTAACTTTACGACTTTCGTTATTCACAAAGGTCATTCATGAGTCGTAAAGTTAGACTTTTGTCTCTGTTCAATTTGAGTTTTGGTCTTAAGTTTAACTTTTTGGTCTCAGTTAAACTTAAGACCAAAACTTAATTGTAACTGAGACAAAAGTGCCCTTTGTGAATACCGAAAGTCGTAAAGTTAGACTTTTGTCTGAGTTTACCTTTGTGAATTGTGCCCGTAGTGTCCAAGCCAGCACCTACACTCGCAGGAATGTCAGCAATAGAATTCCACTGTTTGGGAAAGTTACTTCACTTCCTTTTTCCACACATGAACGGGTCAGGATTTTCCAAAATGGAACCCGCAGGCTTCCTTCATCTGGTTCACTCAGACACTCATGATGTGTGCAACACATAGACCACAAACACACATACATACAAAAACACATCATATCAATACAAGGATCTGAGATCACCTGTACAAGCACAATGTGCACTTACATGAGTGAGGCTTTAGTCCAACACTACTGTGACACAGTTAAATAAGTCCGGTAATAATAGCATTCCAAAAAACATGGTATGTTGCCAACCACACTTCATGCTTCAACGTATGGAAGGGACAGTAGTCCTCTGTCACTATGTAGCGGGTGCTTAGTATACCCCTTCAGCTCTAGGAGAGGTTCCAGACTGAATTCACATCAAGGGGTGTCTTGTGGTTTGTTGCCTGCCTTGTTATGTTGGCCTAGGCCTAGCTGCCATGTTGCATTTCTTTGCGCGCGTTACACTGAGCCAGGGCTCCCTCGCCCTTTGCTCTTGCCAAGTTCTTTTGCGCTGTCTGCACTTTCTGTCTTTCACCTTTTCTCTTGTTCGATTTGGGCTCAGACTGCACAACATGTACAAGGTCGCATAACAATTTATTTCGGTTCTTCCTGATATGGCCAGTCTCGCGCACCCAGACATAACATTAGGCGCAAATGACATGAACCTTTGTGGGTCTTTAATACTGCGGTTTTACTGGCGCTTACACACTTGGAGGAATCCTTTCCAGGGAGAAGAGCTGTGATTGTCTGCTGATGTAGTTCTGCATCTAGAGACCGAGGTATGAGGGTTCGCTAGTCAAAGCCCAGAGGTCTTCTATTTTTATAATAAACTATCTTACTGCACGGGAGGGTGGTAATGTTATTTAGACATTTATCCACTGAGTTATGAAATGCTTTCCCCGTTTGTATTCTATGGAATTGTAACCATGCTGCTTATATTATTCATATGCATTATGCTATTAGTGCTGACACGTGTACTGTACCTTAGAGCACGTAAGTTGAAATAAATATTTTAATCTACCCTGTGTCTCTTCATACGCGCATTGTGGACAAGTACGAGTGAGTGACGAAAGAGTGTTCTTGCTTCTGCGAGTCCTGAGATAAAGATACCGTGTTCTGGGTTGTCCAATCATTGGTGCTTTGGTACTAATGGGATGCTAAGCTAGTTGGGTTGGGGTTTTGGGTGCTACGGGATATGGTAGGCAAACCACTGTATTCCGGGGTCCTATTATCCTGTGCATAGCTCTGTGTATGTGCAGAAACCTTATGACAGGGGTAGGCCTAGGCATTTACACACACACTAGATCAGTGGAAGGCTGGAGCCACAATTTAAAATGAGCAGGATACCAGATACTCACAATTGGGCACTTAGTGCAGGAGATATGACTATACACCATGCAGAGGCAATTGGACTGGAATTTCAGGCAGTCTGACACTGCCAGATGGGCCAGCGTGAAAGGACAGGGCACATTTCCATGAGATCAGGCTGGCATCAAGAGTTATGATCTGCAATGATTGTCTGCTGGTTTTTTATCCTAACCTTCAGACAGGTGCTGTCATGGGTGAGTTTTCAAAGGTAAGGAGTGAGAGGCTCTTCAGAAATAACGTTTGATAAACTTCAGTATGAAAAGATAATCCACTATATGATAATGTGGTAGCAGCAGTATGAATAAATTATAATGCTCTAAAGAATAAAGCATTGAACAAGATGTATATCCTGTACAAGGGGTGTATGCAGCTCATGAAGTACATTCCTAATCAAATGTATCTTTACGCTATTAAGCTGGATGTGTTGTTTAACTATTCTGAATTTATGTACTGTGAAGAACTAACATCCAATTTCTGCGTGCTGCCTTTACACATTCGGTTTTATTTGATCGTATTTTTTAATTGATGGTAAACTGAGGGGCATATTTACGTTCCTGGCGCATCCCTGCATATCAGCAGGGATGCGCCAGGAAAATGCGTCACGCAGGTTTACCCTTGCGCCACGTCCGATGCGCCGCATTTACAATGCGGCGCATCGTGGCGCAAGGATAAGCAGATGCGTGACGCATCTGCCGGCGGAAGGTTGGCGCAGTGCTGAAGTTGTGTCGCAAGCGCGACGCAACTCCAGCACTGTTCCAACCTTCCCTATCCTAACATGGTGCGTCAATCCTTACGCCTGCTTGAAGCAGGCGTAAGGATTTGACGCATCAGCTGCCGGAAAAGTGACTGCGTGAAATCTTGTAGATTTCACTACGTCACTTTTCCGAGGCGTTCCTGCGCCGGAACGCCCCCTGCGCCGGTACGCCCACATGAAACCTGACGCAGGTTTCATGTGGCGCAGGGGTTTACTACGTGACGCATCTCCCTAGATGCGTCACGTTGTAAATATAGCGCAACGCGGCGCATGGTTTGCGTCGCCGCTGCGTCACATGCGTGACGCAACGGCGGCGCAAAAGTGGCGCAAGCGGCTTGTAAATATGCCCCTGAGTCTTTAAGAATTTTAAGAATTGATAGGGTAGATTTTTTTTTAATTCAAACGAGAGAGCAGATGTTAAAGAACCTGTACAACATTGACATTAGTCCTTGTCTTTCGTTTGGAAATCATTGGAAATAGATACCACCAGAACATATTTATTTGTGTTAAATGGTACTGATACAGTATAGCCATCTGTATTAAGCATACACCAGAGGTTGGCAGTCTAGGCTGCATGCCCTCAAAGACATCAGGGGCCGTATTATGGAAGTGCCCTGGGGGCTCAACAGGCGTTTGCGCCTGCTTTGTACGCCCCCGCGGCACTTTGGAATTACGAAAGGGGGCTCAGATGCTTGTGCGGCCCCTTCTTTAATACTGATAGCGCTGGCGCATATAAAGCACCAGCGCTATCTTCAGAGGGTGTTCCCTTATTTGCATGAGGGCGTGTCCATGCAAATGAGGGAATCCCTTTCCCTCTGCACCTGGGTTGTATTACAGACCGCGGTGCAGAGGCAAACAACCTCTCAGGAGGCACACTGATAGTGCGCCACTTAAAAAGTGGCGCACTATCAATGCACCCCCTGATGGCAGCCCTCTGGAGGGGGCAAGGGGTTCCCATGGAACCCACCCAGACATGCCCTTGCAGGCGGGTGCAGTCACTTACTGCACCCGCCGACAAGGGGATCTCTAATCCTCTTTAAAAGTGACGGTGGGTTGCTGCCTGCAGTGTGAAAACACGGAACAGCTTTAAACCAGCCACTGCATTTTTCAGCTAAATGCGCCACCCCCAGGGCAGCGCGAGTTAGCGGCTGCCCTGTGGGCAGCGCATTCACCCTAATGCGATGCATTTTCCTTGAATGCACTGGGACCATATTTTAAAAGGTGTGCTCAACTCAATCAAGGAAAATGTGCCCTATGTGTAATACAGCCCTATGAGTCTAATGAGGACTGCAGCAAGCTCCCTGGCAAGTGTATGTTGAGATACCATAATAGGAAAAAAATTCTGATTTAGTACACTCATAAAGTTCAGGAAAGAGTCAATTTTTAGTTCAAGTCCATATTGGAAATAAAAAATGAGGGATTAATGTTATCCAACTGTTTTCAATGTTTATAATGTTTTATGTTAAATCAGGCACGTTATTTATCTTACATGGCTTCTGTGATGTCTGCTAGAGTTTCTTAATGTAATGCAAGCAATACTAATGGCCTATTTCGATGTCAGTTGGAAAGCCTCATACCTCAGGTCGGAGGCTTTCTGACCGACATCAACTGTTTCAATTCCGACCGCCTAATTACAATCAAGGCGGTCGGGATTGCAACCGGACGGTAATTCCGGTTGGATTCCGTCAGGCTCAAGGAGCCCGTCGGCCAGTCAGACACAGGGCCGTAATCCCAATGGATGGCGTTTCTGCCGTTGGGATTATGATGCTCGGTTTCGGACAGGCTTTCCGTGCCGGGCTTTCCGACATGGAAAGTCTGTCAAAAAGCGAGTTCGGGGGCCCTAGCAGGGCCCCCTTCTCTTTACGGCCTCTGGTTGGGGGCCGAGGGGGCACCTGTGGTGCCCCCCTGTTCATCCCTGCACCACATGGAAGGCACCGTGAGGTGCCTGCCATGCAGGGCAGGGATGAACACAATCTCCCATGACCATGTGCGGTTGGATCGTAAATCTGGGGTTGGGACTGCCGACCGGAGGTCGGTTGGGACTGCCAACTGGAGACCGGTGGTCGGTCGGTCCCGATTACGCAATGATGTCGGTTGGAGGCAACTCTGACCGACATCATAATCAGCCCCTTAGTCTCTTTAATGTTCTGAGCTAAGGGTCTGATTTAGAGTTTGGTGGATGAGTTACTCTAACACAACTGTGACAGATATCACATCCACCTTATTACAAGTGCCATAGAACATAATGCACCTGTAATAGGGCAAACGGGACATCGGTCACATTTTTGACATTTAACACATCCACCAAACTCTAAATCAGGCCCTCTGTTTTTATTTGGGCTCAAACATCCATCAGACTCTTTAAAGAATACCCCACAGTATCTCCATCCCCTTCTTCTCTTCCTCTTCAATCATTTCCTATGTCCTTTTGACGCATCTCTCAAAGGTGGCCTTTAGATAGAGCATGTTCTTGTCTTCTTCACTGGGAAAAAGAAGCATAACGTTGAATGGGAGACACTCTAACATTGTCTACTCTTGCCTGGATTTGTGGAGAGTTGCCCAATATCCATGTTTTTATTTTATTAAATTAGACATTTTCAATTGTATTTTTATCACTATGGTCAGCTTATATGTTATGTAGATTTATCAATAAAGTCATATTTATTCCTACATATAAATAGAAACTATGTGCTTTATTTGAGGTCCGCATGCTGCCAGACAATGGGAATTTATAATAATCTACATTATTCTGCACAATTGATATTATATTGGTGTCTGAGCACAGAACAAAACCTAAAGAAATTGTTTCTTTTAGGGGACTTTTGCAGTAGTGAGAGTTGTATGATGAATCTTACTTTTCCTTACTGACAAGCATTGTGGAGCTAAAGAACATCTTTAGTGTGTAAATTACCTGTCACAGTTGCTTTAGTGTTTCCAAAAGCCTGTTTGGAATTCAGAGATTACAAGTTTTGAGTTTGATCAGCCTTCAAATCGTTTTTGGAGGACCTTCCCATTAAAACTTCTGGATAGCATTGTTTATACTAATATACTAAAAATGGAATGGGTTTCCCCAGTTAAAAAAAAGGAATATTTTTTCTTTCAACATTGAATAGGGTATTTGAGCACATTTACTAGGATATTTCACCAGTTTGATGATACAGGACTCACCTCTCTCTGAGCTCAGTATGCATATATTATTTGGGATCTTATCAGGACAAGAGTTTTTTTAGATGCATATGCATGCATAAGGCCATCACCATCTCATCTAATGATAAAGATAAATACTTCTTGCCATACAAGTTTCCTCCTGGCCTGGGTACATCTCAAATTGAATTCTAAATGATGCAGATTTGAAAAGAGCTGCAGTGTCCTTGGAAGGAGGCTATAAAAAGGCGAACAATGCTGCTACTACTGGCAGTTTCGGATGTGAGTCTTTGGATTCATAGACTTTTACCTATTAAGATGGAATGCAATATGCTCGATGGAATACAATATGCCAGAGGAATAATAGTCTCTTCTGGCATATCAATACTTTTAACTTTCCTTGCAATCTTAATTTGTCTCTTGCTACCATCTGTATTACCACCCATGAGCTAGGCTTAAAGTGTTCTTTTGACAAAACAGCATTCATTAAAATACGACTCACATATGTTGTTCGCTAGGTTCGCTTTGTTTATTTGAGGTACCTAAAAATGGCAGATGTCAGTAGTACTATGCTCAAGAGGTGTGGTGCAGCGGCCAGGGCAGCTGACTTCCGAGCCTAGGGCCCACGGTTCGATCCCCGGCTCCGGCGGCAGCTCAGCTCAGCCCTATGTGACTCTGGGCAATAGCTCACTTAATTTCCACGACAGCGCCTTGTGACCCGTAAGGGTGAGTAGTTCGCGCTTTACAAATACAGATTTACAATTTTTTTGTGTGCATTTTTAGAGTCTTTACTTCTATGTAGGTATCAGTGGCTATTAATGGAATCTTGTTGATAATTTCTTAGCAAGCAGCTAAATAACACAACTATCATTCCCATATGAAACCCTAGTTTATGAAATGCATTTTCAACTGAATTCTACTTGTTAATCATTTGCATTGCGAAATATTACTTTTGAAGCTCACAAAACGTTAGCAGAGTCAATTCCGCTAGTTATTTGCGCAAACAACTATTTGTTTTGTCAGCAACTGATGGCAACTTTCAGAATTCTGATAAAGGGTCAACTAACAAAAATGACTGCCATTCACAGCACATCAACATTAGGCTTGGGTGAAATTGTAATTACACCAGTGCAATTTGTGTAATTTCGGGACTTTCAAGTTCCGCTTGTTGTGAAAAACTCCTGTAACTACCCCATTACGATGTGTTGCTTAATTACGTGCCACTTAATGTGTAAAATTTTACAGTGACTGTGCCATTTATGGTAACAGTTAACCGCAAATCAACTGGAACAACAGAACATGAGTGACTGTTGTTCACTGTGTTTTTTGTTTTTTATACCACTTTTTAGCACAACATTTGTCCATACATCATAAATTGACACAAGGGCACACTTTCATGAAAAATATAGCTTTAAATGACACATTTGTATTTCGCATATCGTCACATCATTTTTCAGTGAAAGCAAATTATGCACATTTTGCACATCCCTAATCAACACAATATGCAGCTTACGGTTCCTCATAATTAAATAGTTCCTGTAGAGAATAGCTTGAGTCCCCTCAAGATACAAGTTTGTCTAAATGAAAATGATCCAATTAAACTTGGTGTGACTGAATTTAGCACAATTTATATATTATGGTTTCTTTGAGTTCCATTATCACTTCCCTCTTATCTCCACTGGGAGATACCTGAGCCGGAACGCAAAATACTGGGTAATGCCTCTCCTGAGATAGGGTTCTTTCCCCAGGAACTGGGCGTAAGAGGCAGACCTGGGAATACTAGTTCAAATTCCACCTCTGGGGCTAAAGCAGGCCTAAATCTGTGTTATTAACTACCTACTTGGAGAAGGTGGCAAATGGGTATGGGAGCTTTTTTCTAACCCATTAGAGGGGAGTGGAGAAGAGGGAGGCAGAAGGGAAGGTCATTTTTCCTCCAGTTGGGGAGGGGATGCTTCTTCTTCCCATGTGCTAAAGGATGAGGGCTGGTGGGAGGCCAGAAAATCAGTTTTCTGCAGCCCCTACAGCTCCCCAGATGTCTCTGGGTCTGGTGGCCCTGTACCCAGAATTATCGGGTCCTGAGTTTATGGGCTGGAAAATTCTGGATCTGAAGACGTTGGGAAACAAATAGCCCAGAGCAGTATCCCCTCAAGAATACTTCTGGGAGATACCTTCCCGTTCTTTTGTAATAGGGGCTTAGACGTTGTGGAGTAAGAATATGTGTTAAGCTTAGGGGCATGGTACCAGTCATGTTACCAGAGGCTAAGCCTCAGTTTTCTGGATTATAACTGCTGAAGCTCTTTGGTACAGGCCATTGTTTCACAGTCTAACTTGGAACCACTAAGAACTGTGACTAGTGAATTTTACATAACCATTTACTGGATGAAAAAAGGTTACTGGAATGGAGATGACCACAGTTGCAGTGCTTGCTTTGACACTCTCTATTACCTGCTTCTGCTTCTAGTCTCCAGACTCCATGCTTCTGACTCACTAACACTGTTGGTGTAATTCAGAATCCTACCCAGTGGCACCAGGTAGGCTCCAGTAACAGATAAAGAAATATATAGTAATGAAGTAGCAGAGCCAGTCCCAGTGTCAAACCAGTGCTCATTCCAGAGCTTGGTTGATGTTGTATTGGCCACTGCCCAGCTTGTATTGCCCCTGTGATCCCTTAGATGTAATCAGTCTTGATAAGAGCTGCTACTAAGCTCATGTGAAGTCAAAAACAATCTGATTCCTAAAAAGTAAACTGTGGTAGCTTATAACAAACAGCAAGACCTACCTCTGAGAAACTGTCATGTGATCATTGAGCAGAAACACCAATACAACATTAAAATAAAGAAATAAATAAGGGAAAATATCTAGACCAATTATGTTAAAATACATTTAGCAATTAAAAAGCCAATAAAATAAATTAAACTGAAATGTAGGGATCAGGAGAAATAAGGTTTATCATGAAGCAGGGAAGCTGATACCTAATTGGGCCCACTATGGGTGTACATAGCACATGCACTGGGAGGCACACCAAAGTCCACATTGAGAACATGGGCAACAATCAAAGATTGAGTCCTTTAATATACCCTCTGACCAAACTTTATTGCGTAAGGTATATAAAGAGAACATTGCCCTATTTTTGGATGATTTTGCTCTGCTACAAACTATTCGATGTAAAAAGAGTAAACTTGACAAAGTTGTGTCTGAAGCTTGAGCAGTTGCAACAGGCATGGAATTGTGGAAGGTTTGGCACTTTCTCCCAGTCCTCTTGAGGTGAAAAACCTAAAAGTCCCATTTATTTCTTCAAAGCTATATAACTTTACCACTGGCATTCTGAAAATCTCCAAACTTACAGGAGGGATTTATGTTACTCAGGATCAAGTAGGAGAAGCATGAAGCCCACATTCAGGCAGATCCACTGTCAAAAGTTGTTATCATTAGTTTTTGCTGATTTTCTTCTAAGGAGATGCCATGCTTCAGTCATTAGCATAGTTTATACATTTTAAGGGGCCGATTCCGATGTCGGACAGACTCAGGTCCGTCCGACATCGTCCAGGAGCCGTAACCGACCGACCTGCTGTCGTCGGTTACGGCCCTGCAAGTACGATGCGACCGAACCCTGTTCGGTCGCACTCGTATACTTCACAATGGGAGCATGCATTCCGAGCGGAATGCATGCTTGCATAGTGAAAAGCAGGGGTGCAGTTCATCCCTGCACCCTGTGGCCGGCACCCCAAGGTGCCTGCCACCGGGTGCAGGGATCAACAGAGGGGCACCATAGATGCCCCCAGGCCGCCATTTGGCGGCCTCGCACCCATGTGGGCCCTACTGGGGGCCCCCAAAGACAGTTACTGACTGCCTTTTCGTGCCGGAAAGACCGGCACGAAAAGGCAGTGAAATACTGCCATCGTACTCCCTCGGTCGTGAAGAGGCGGCCGGGGGAGTACTGAAGGATTTCCGGACGGCGGTCGGGCTCTCCGAGCCCGTCGTAAGCCATCCGGAAATCCGAGTCGGATTCCTTTCCGACCGAGCCCATCGGAATGGCTCGGTCGGAAAGGAATCCGGCCGGCACGTTCCGATTCGGTCGGAAGGGCTCCGACCATCGTTCGGTGCCCTTCCGGCCGAGATCGGAATCGGCCCCTAAGTCTTCTTCTTCTTTTAACTTTATTTCGCATCTCAAAAGATAGAATGCATAAAAGTACATGTGACAAAATTCATTCCATACATATAAAACATTAAATGTTATTACAATATAATCCGAAACAATAATCAGATTAATTAAAATTTGATAAAAATTATTTAAAACGAGGGTTCATTGTTAATAAGGAGCATATAAAACATAATGTACCACTATTGCCATTTAAGAACATAGCCTCCATATCATTTCAATTAAAATCTCACACATAATTTATATTTTTGTGTTCAGCGCATGTTTTCAAAATAGGGAGTCTTTTAAAGCAGTCATCACACTCATCCCTTATTCAGTTAATAGTGTATTTGCGACTCCATGTACTTTTATAACTGCCAAAAGATAATAGGCAATTGCATAATATACAAATGGGGTTTCTAGATGTTGAAGAACCAGTAATGCCTCCTTAAAATATCGCAGATTAAATTTCCGGACCAATGGCACAATACATTTCTTCCGTTCAGCGGTATAAAAAAGACAGAAAAATAATATGTGCAAAATAGTTTGTTTAGACTTTCCATCACAGGGGCAAAGAGAGAGATGACTTATTGAGTATACATTCGGAGGATAACCCAGCATGAGCGGTATATAATTCAGGCGAAATCTCGTCAAAATAAAATGATGCCGGGAATTCTCTACAAAGGAAAGGTATGACAAATAGCCACATTGCGCTTTCGGTAAGGCTTGGTATAACAAAACTGTACTTTTCCCTTTATGACACTCTCATCTGTCCCTTTTACATTTATCCATGAAGATTTCTTTCAACTTACTTTTAGGAAAGATTTTGCACAATGTTGGTGTAGTATACAGATCCCCCAAACCCAGTGAGATGAAAGATTCTTTAACATAAGATATCCATGGTATTTTAAGAACATAATCTAACTTCATCACATCTTTTAAAATCATTTGGTTTAACGGTACTGTTTTGCGTTTCCAGATTGATAACCACAATAAAAGCAGAGCCATTTTGATAGTGTCACAAATAAAAGGGAGATCTAATTCTTTATGAGATGTTAAGGTTGAGCATGCCTCAGGTACAGACAGTAATCTTTTCACAAATTTATCTTCCATCTTTTGTAGTCCCCCCACATCTACTGTCCCCCAAATTGCTGCCCCATATGTACCTATCGATTTTGTTTTTGCAAGATAAACTTTAGCCATTTCTTGTATGGGTTTGACTCCCAATTTTTGGGAAAATCTAAAAATTTACACTATGCTCCTACCTAGATGGTTTATTCTATTTTGAACCATCTCTTTCCATCTCAGTTTGGAATCAAAAAGTACGCCAAGATAACTAAAATGATCAACTTGTTCAATCTTATTCCCATCTAGATAGAAACTAGGCAACTTCTTTAGAGTTCCTCCTATGGTCAAAATAAAAGATTTCTTTTTGTTAACCTTCAGGTCTAAATTGGCCATGAAGGTCGTGTATTGTTCCATAAGTGATTGAAGAGCCAGTGGGGTGCGAGCCAATAAAACAGCATCTTCCACATATAATAGGATCGGAAGGGTGGTTTCCTGTACTTTTGGAACATCTTTAATCTTTTCCATCAGGGCCTCATTCAGGTTGTTCGTATAAAGAGTGAATAGGAAAGGGGCCAGTACACAGCCCTGTCTGACTCCTTTCTCTATCTTAAAAGATCTAATACACTCCCCTTCGATCCCATATTGAACTGAAGCTGTTGCATCAGTGTAGAGTTGTCTTATGAAATCTATTATCGATTTCTCTACACCCATCGTCTCCATAATAGACCACAATTTACTGTGTGAAACACAGTCAAATGCGGCAGACAGGTCCATAAATGCCATGTAAAGATGGCCTGTCTTTGCAATTGTATATTTTGCCGCTATTAGGCTCAAGTTCAGACATTGGTCAAGGGTTCCCCTCCCCTTCCTAAAACCATACTGAACTTCAGCCAAAAGTTTTGTTTCATCTGCCCAGTTCTCAAGCCTATTTAGTAAAACCCAGCCCATAAGTTTTGCAGTGCTATCTATCAGTGATATAGGACGATAATTAGCCGGGTTAGACGAATCACCTTTTTTGTAAACTGGTATTATCAATAAATGTTTCCATGAAAGTAGCGGCCCTTTTTTGGCTCTTGATTTAAAAAAAGTTACCAGTAGAGGGGACCATAGCTCAGTATTTGCAAGGAAAACATCCGCCGGGATCCCATCTGGGCCTGCTGCTTTCATAGAAGGGGACTGAGAAAGAGCAAGTTCAATTTCTTCTAAAATAAAGACATAAAATGTATCTCCTTAGAAGAGAAGACTGCCTCAATTGGAGCGGAATATTTGTCCTTTTGGAATATAGCTTGGAAGTAGGTTACCCTATTTTCTTCACTTGTATGCACATCAAGGTTTGGACCCTCCTTTTCCCAACATAAAGGGGAATTGATCACAATCCAGAAAGCTTTACTATCATTGTTAAGTGAAGCATGCTTTAAGGTACCCCATGCCTCCACCTTCAGTTGCTTCTGCCTATTTGCTCTGGCCGTTTTATAGTTTGCCCTTAGGGTTCGAATGAGATCTTTTTTTCTAGGTTGAGTTTTTAAGGCTTTGCGTAGGTTTGCTGACGCTTCAGAGCAGGCTTTGTCAAACCAATGATATTTGTAGCCCACATGGGTAGGCCTTGGGCGGGTTAATTGTAATTTTAACTCTTCTAGGGTCTTTTTAAAGATCCTAGAAGAGTTAAAATTACAATTACAATATTATTTGTTGAGGAATCTAAACACAGCAAGACATCATTATACTTAGTATTTATAGTCTTGGTGATTAAAGAGACCTCATGCACTTTATCCCACTTTAAAGTATAACCATTTTTTTGGGCGAGAATGGGTTTGGGTACAGATTTCCTGATCTTTTTGCCTTCATCCCTCCAAACCATATGATATGATCTTTGGAAGGTAGGGGCAAATTGTAAAGTGGGAACCCTATTAATAATGTCTAAATTTTGCTCATTCCTAGGTTCTAATACCCAAGTCATCAAGATGGAATTTAACGAATTTCCATAAAGTGAATGCATAAAGTGGAATATTTGGTTGCCGTTTTGGTCCACTATCCCACAAAATCTTGGTTCTTCTCTTGGACATTTTCTTATATTAAAATCCCCCACCCAGATAATTTGTAATGGGATCGGGTGACAAAGGATTACGTTTTCCATAACACTATCTAGACACTCTGTCACTAGTGTGGGATTCTCAAAAATGTTATTATAGAAGTTTATGAACAATAAATCCCAGTTATTATACCCTTTTATTATCAATATATGAAAGTAAGGAGAGTTATTCCAGAATGTCAAAACTTTAAAAGCAGTTGTATTTGTTAGCATAGTAAGAATACCCCCCTTCACTCTCCCTCCTATCGATGGAAGGGCTGGGGTATTAAAAGACTGGTATCAATTTAAATAAATTGGTTCCACTTCCCAAGTTTCCTGGACACATATAATCTTGAATTTTGTTATTTAATTTAGCCACTCCTTATTATCCTTTTTGTTTTTATATCCTGCTATATTCCATGATAAAAAAGAGTAATTTAGCTCAGATTTCTCTATTTCAGCTACCTCTATCTCCTTGTAATGTGCAACCTTTAATACCCCGCTAGAACCCACTACCTCTGAGGGTTTGCGAATTACATTACAAGAACAGGATATAGCTGAGACCCTGATGGTAACGCTGCTGGGAGTTGTGCTAATAACTCTCCCACATCCTTTGCATTATTAAAATTGAGAACAATACAGTCCCCCAAGCAGGTCTTAGGTGATTGGCCAACCCATGGTGTTCTCCTTGCCATAATCAGTTGGTCTTGAATATAGGGCCCCATCCTAGCATCCTTAGTTAGCCAATGCCTTGCTTTATTCATAAGTTGGGCAGTAGATTCTACTTGTGCCAAATTCAGGACTGGGGCATTAACCAACACTAGGACGAGAGGACAGGCAGCTGGTGGAAGATGTAATGCCTGACAGCTACCTCCCCTTGTATGCTCAGAAATAGGGCAGGGCAATTGGTCCCTAGTAGGGGGATTTCTTATTTCCTGGGCCGAACTAACATCTGCCTCTCCTGCTGACTCTAGGGTGATGGGATGATTAGCCTCTGGTATCGCATAAGCCCCTAAGCAGTTATTGCATTTATTTGAAACCGCAACCGGAACATTTATGCCCTGTGCTCTAGGCAATGGATCTAGTGTAGACTGGATCTTAATAGTATTTGCCCCTTGTTTCCCTTGTTTCCTTTGATTGATTATAGTAGGTTCAGATTCAGATACAGTAACTGGTAGTTTTAAAGATAAATTCTGTTCTGGGTGCATTTGGTTTGCTGTTTTGCATAACCATCTAAATTTCTCAGGACAAGTAAACCGTTTTCCACTATATTCTGAATTTTTGACTCAATAGAGTCTAGCCGTTGCCTTATAGGTTGCAAAATTAAGACCAGTTTATCCAATACAATATCTAAATTTGTCGGAGGCTGTATCATTTCCTGTATTACTGGCTGAGAATTAGGAGTGGTCTGGATAGATGAAATCTTTCTAAGTCTCTTCGATTTCTTGGATAAAGGTTCTTTAGGAGGTCCTCTTTTCCCTTTACCTGGTATATCTTTAGGCGGAGGCCTTAGATCACTGCCTGAGGGAATAGAAGGAGCCAAATCACCATGGGGTATACTATCACCTCCCCTTACACCTTTGCTACTTGAGTTATCTTGAGGTATACTGTCAGTAGTAAGATTCATTACATTGGCCAGAGTTCCTTCCCTGCCAAGCGATAACCTTCTTTCGGTTAGTGCAATCTCCTTTGAAATGGCAGTGGTAGCTTTGGCCAAAAAAGAATCAAGAGCTGTCATAGTTACCCCATCCGATTCCATCGCAGTTATCTTCTTCTTCCCCATTTAGGAGGCTTATCCAGTAGCTTGGAGTCCCTAAATATCAAGCGTTAGAGGGGGGGGCCAGCCCAGCCTTCTCCGGGCTCCGACTGGTGTGGAAGGGCCCGCACTTGGCCCGGGCGCAGCCCGCACGTGTCCTGCGCAGCGGGGCCTCGAGTTGGGCTTTATGCGCCTCCTGGCGCCAACGAAAAAGACGGGAAGCAGGAAGCAGTGGTGGAGCCTGGGGGCTGTAGCCTCCTGCCCCGGCTCAGGTAAGTGTCGGAACCCGTGCCACGGGGCCACACGTTGGGCTTTATGCGCCTCCTGGCGCCAACGAGAAAGACGGGAAGCAGGAAGCAGCGGTGGAGCCTGGGAGCTGTAAACTCCTGCCCCGGCTCAGGTAAGTGTCGGGACCCGCGCAGCGGGGCCTCGCATTGGGCTTTATGCGCCTCCTGGCGCCAACGAAAAAGACGGGAAGCAGGAAGCAGCGGTGGAACCTGGGGGCTGTAGTCTCCTGCCCCGGCTCAGGTAAGTGTCGGGACCCAAGCAGCGGGGCCTCGCGTTGGGCTTTATGCGCCTCCTGGTGTCATTGAAAAAGACGGGAAGCAGCGGTGGAGCCTGGGGGCTGTAGTCTCCTGCCCTGGCTCAGGTAAGTGTCGGGAACTGCACAGCGGGGCCTCGCGTTGGGCTGTATGCGCCTCCAGGCGCCAACGAGAAAGACGGGATGCAGGAAGCAGCGGTGGAGCCTGGGAGCTGTAGCCTCCTGCCCCGGCTCAGGTAAGTGTCGGGACCCGCGCTGCGGGGCCTCGCGTTGGGCTTTATGCGCCTCCTGGCACCAACGAAAAAGACAGGAAGCAGCGGTGGAGCCTGGGGGCTGTAGTCTCCTGCCCCGGCTCAGGTAAGTATCGGGACTCATGCAGCGGGGCCTCGCGTTGGGCTTTATGCGCCTCCTGGTGCCAACGAAAAAGACGGGAAGCAGGAAGCAGCGGTGGAGCCTGGGGGCTGTAGTCTCCTGCCCTGGCTCAGGTAAGTGTAGGGACCCGGACAGCGGGGCCTTGCGTTGGGGTTTATGCGCCTCCTGGCGCCAACGAAAAAGACGGGAAGCAGGAAGCAGCGGTGGAGCCTGGGGGCTGTAGTCTCCTGCCCCGGCTCAGGTAAGTGTCGGGACCCACGCAGCGGGACCTCGCATTGGGCTTTATGTACCTCCTAGCACCAACGAAAAAGACGGGAAGCAGGAAGCAGCGGTGGAGCCTGGGGGCTGTAATCTCCTGCCCCGGCTCAGGTTAGGGTCGGGACCCGCACAGCGGGGCCTCGCATTGGGCTTTATGTGCCTCCTGGTGCCAACGATAAAGACGGGAAGCAGGAACCAGCGGTGGAGCATGGGGGCTGTAGTCTCCTGCCCCGGCTCAGGTAAGTGTCGGGACCCGCGCAGCTGGGCCTCGCGTTGGGCTTTATGTGCCTCCTGGTGCCAACGAAAAAGACGGGAAGCAGGAAGCAGGAAGTAGCGGTGGAGCCTGGGGGCTGTAGTCTCCTGCCCCGGCTCAGGTAAGTGTCGGGACCCATACATTTTATGTCTAATTAAAAAGATTCACAGCAGACTGGCTTCTCCCACTCAGGACCTACACCATATCTGACCATACATTAAGCCATGTTCATATTGTCTGAGCAAATATATTTTCCATGTATTCGCTATTATGGAATATTCATTAATAAAGCGCAACTTAAGATTATCTAGCTGAACCGAAGTAATAGGCACACTATGTATGTAATCATGACAAGTGTCTGAACACAAAAAAACAATGGGCCCGATTCACAAAAGTAATCTGAGACAAAATCCTAACTTTATGCCTTTCGGTATTCACAAAAGGCATTTAGGAGTAGTAAAGTTAGGATTTTGTCCTAAGTTTGTCTTAAATTTTAGTCTTAAGACAAAATCCTAACTTAAGTTAAACTTAAGTTAAACTTAAGTAAGGATTTAGTCTTAAGTTTGTCTTACGTGTTGGTCTTAAGACAAAATCCTAACATAAGTTAAACTTAAGTTAAACTTAAGTTAGGATTTTGTCTTACGACCAAAACTTAAGACAAACTTAAGACAAAATCCTAACTTAAGTTTAACTTAAGTTAGGATTTTGTTTTAAGACCAAAACTTAAGACAAACTTAAGACAAAATCCTAACTTTACTACTCCTAAATGCCTTTTTTTAATACCGAAAGTCGTAAAGTTAGGATTTTGTCTCAGATTACTTTTGTGAATCGGGCCCAATATCATTAACTTCAAACAAATGTTAAGGAATTTCTAAGATCCAAAAAGTCTAACTGCCAGAAGAAAGACACAAAGGATGGTCATCCAATGAACAGTGTGAGGTGTGCAACATGTGACTAGCACCATACCTCTGCCCAGTCCCATCCACTCCCACTTGGGATCAGGCAGACAAAAATTTCACAGGCTTTCAGGACTCTAGTGGTGCAGTTAAACACAAGAAATAATTTAAATAGCCTTATGAGGGAGTATTTTGGAAATGGAGGGTGGGCAGCTGGTCGGTAAAAGTAGACAGACTGCCTACGCATATCACAAATTAAATGGCATATTAAAGCTCTGGAAACATGAGGAAGCCCAGCAAATAAATTAAAAAGGTAAAGATTGTTAATAGAACAAAATGTAGTTCCAAAGTATGAGCCAGGCACATAACAATTTTTTCATTTCAGAGAAAACAATTGTGGCGACAAAGGAAATGATCAAGCAGCTTTTAAAACAAATGACTTTAATGACAGGGATGTATAATCAGGGGCTTTTATCAAAGGATTAGGCATTTGCCTCAGCTTTTATACACTGATGTGAACCGGTGGCCAATAAAATTGCCTTCTAACTAAGCATAAGGAAAGCAGTGGGTGGGGGGGTCGAGGATAAGGTTGTCCTACACACCATTTGCCACAAGAATCTGAAAAGGAAACAGGATAATAAAAAGCAGACAACAAATCTCAGCATATCAACAGAAATATCTCATTAAACAAAGAAAACTATGGGAAACCTGGTCAATAACACAATAAACATTGTTAAAAGAGTGAAATTGAAAAACCAAAGTAAATACATAAGTATCAAATGCTTTAACGGTGAAGATGTGTAAGCTTGGCTTATGTCCAAATTCATGTTTTGTAGTGCTTCTTGTATTGCTCACAAACAATTGCACATATGTCCTATACTTTTTATTTCTCTCTCACATCACAACAAATACATAAGCTATTCATATTTTTGATACATTACAGAGAGTTAGGATCCAAATGATAAATTTATGACCGCAGGGGGTGTTAGTTCCCACGTTCAAGGTTGGGCCAAAATACAAAATGACTTTTTTACAATTTTGGCATGCAGATTAGAGAAGCCTAGACAAGAAGCGAGCCACAAGGATGAGGTCAAAATGCAAAGTGAATTAATGGACATTCACATCATGGTCTGTCTAAATGAGTGGTTGCATCAAAAACAGAAAAATAAATCTATTTTCTACCGTCTCCATAATAGAATAGACATTTATCTTGGTTGAATTGTAGTCTAATATTAGGAAATGTTGAGGAAAAAAACAATAGAACTGAAATGTGTCATGCTTTACATGCTGCCCTCATCTGTCCAGTAGACTAGGAATCATATCCAATAATGATCATAAGTAGTTTTCATTAAACTTTGCAGGAGCATATTAGGTTGGCCAGAGAGGACAATGGAAAGGAGCCTACTTTCCCTTTCGTAATATATACAGCCGTACTGGGGCTGAGGGCAGGGGCTGCATAGGTGCACAATGGGAGTAAGTCCTTGATAAATGTGTGACTTCCTAGAGTCGCCACCCCTCCTCAGACCAGGAACTGTAGGGACAACACAAATAGGGTGTAACACTACATATACACGAAAGGGTAGGTAGGACCTTACTTTTGATTCTTTGCACAAAGCATACGTTAGGGATCCTTCTAGAGCCCTGAGGAATGCCTGAGACCAATTCATGGCTATTTAGAGGCAGAAACATGAGGAGTAAAGGACACCATTCTTTAACGATAATCCTCGCAGCGTCCTTTTGTGGTTGTGTGGTTCTGGGAGGCAACAATGTGACTAAAGCCTCTGATTATCCACCTTGTGATAGCAGGACAATGTATATGTCATATGTCTCGGAGAGATATACAAAATATAAAAATGTTTTTCACATTGCAACCTTAATACTGTTTATTTTAGATATAATCACATAACTCCTACCTAGCTCTGCAAATAATCAAGCCAGTTGTTCATGTTTAAAAAAACTGTTAGATAATGTTACATTTATAAAGTCTTATTAATTGTAAAATTTAAATTTTGTTCTAAACAGTCCCGAGTGATATTCCAGTTTTTGAAGTACATACCTCCTTTTAATTTATTTCCAGCCTCGGAAATTGCTAGTGTCTTTGCCATGCCTTGTTACTTATCATGGATGTTTGCTACATTTTATCTTCTGACTACAGCTATCTTTCCAATTATGACTGGAAATATTTTTTCCCCCGCCTCTCATTTATGTTTTTTCCAGTGGGCTATTCTTTTAGTAGTAACTCTTTTTACTTTTCATGAACAATTCAAGTATAAACATTACAGCATATCAGAAAATATCAATAGATCAAAATTTCAGAATATTACTTTAAATACTATACACTCTTTCCTGAACAGACCAAAATGACAAAACGACAAAAATCCAACAAGTAGAAGTCAAGATATGATTTTTTTTTTAAATAAATGTACTTTAGCACTTAGAAGTAATGAGCGCTTGAATTGGTTATCTAGTCGTGCTGGACCTGTGCAAGGTCAAAAGTTCAGGCCGACTGCAATGGAGCACGGGCCGGATACAGTTATCCACTTGGGCCCGCTGAACCAAAGTAGCTTTATCCTGACTTGCATTGATGTCGAAGAATATGTGAGGTGCAGCCGAAGTGCGCGTTGGTGACGAACCACATAGTGGGCAAGATGCGTTGAGATTCTCCATGCAATGGCGGCAATGTGTTAGTTCCGAGTGTGAGGTGCCTGTTCCGAAGGCGGTGTGTGGCTACTGCTCCCACAGCAGGCAATGTGTCAATTCCGAAGGCGATGCGTTGGTTCCAAGTGCAATTCACCAGCTCCGTTCCCCTCTTCGATGAAGATGCGCCACTTCCAATCCGTGCAAAGGCGAAGATGTGCCAGTTCCGACCCATGCAAATGCGACGATGCACCAGTTCTCATGATGATGCATGGGTTTTGGTTGTAGAAGCACCTTGGGCCTCACTTCCAAGGGTCCAGGACTGGGGTGACAGCATTTGGCTAGGCAGACTCACAGCTTGTAGAGTCCAGATGCAAATAGTTGAAGTCTTTGCTATCCTTTAGACTTAGAACAGGAGGCAAGCCAGCAAGCCCTTGGAGTCACCCTGGGTTCAATGGAAGCAGACCCAGTGCTTCTTATTGAGGCAGGAGAACAGCAGGCAGCAGGCCAGCTCTGCAAGGCAGGAGCTCCACAAGGTAGGAGTCCAGCAAAGCAGAAGTCCAGTAGAGTGGCACTCCTTTCAGCAGCTCTTCTTCCTGGCAGAGTAGTCACAGGTCCAGAAGTGTACTGAAATTATGGGATCAGAGGTCCAGTACTTATACCAATTGTGCCTTTGAAGTGGGGGAGACTTCAAAGAAAGCTTTGAAGTGCACAGAGGTGCCGCATTCCTGCCCTGCCTCAAGTCTCACCACTTGGAGGTATGCAGGCCTTTGTATGTGGGCAGGACACAACCCATTTAGGTGTAAGTGTGAGGCTGTGCCCAGCTCCTCCCTCCCATCTCCCAGGAAGGCCCATCAAGACACACCTCAGCTTCCTTTGTATGTGCTGTCAAGAAGGAATACACAAAGCCCAGCTGTCACCCAACCCAGAATGACCAGAGACAGGCACCTATGTCTAAAGTAAGTAAATGCCAACTTCACCATAAGTTGTGATTTAAAATTGTGAGACCACTGACACCACACTTGAAAAGTCTAGTTCTGTACAATTGGAAATTACACCTGAAAGATGTAATAAGGTATTCGTAATGTTATCCTACAGGAGAGATAGGCCTTGCAACAGTAAAAAACAAAATTGGGAGTTGTGGGTCATACAGGCCAAACCTTAGGTGTGACTTATATGTTTTAAAAGGGAAGGTTTAGGCCTGGCAAGAGGTTTATCTTGCAAGGTTGAAGGGGCAGTGTAAATTGCACATACAGGTTCTGCAATGGCAGGCTTGAACCATGGTTAGAGGGATACTTAGATCTGTAGCAAAATTAGTGTTGCAGGCCCTCTACTAGCATTTAATTTGCAGGCCCGGGGCACATGTAGTCCACTTTACTAGGTGCTTATAAGTAAATTAAATATGCTAATTGGGGTTAATCCAATGTTACCATGTTTAGGCGAGAGAGCAGAAGCACTTTAGCACTGATTATCAGAGGTAAAGTGAACAGAGTTCTAATATCAGCAAAAACTTGGTCAGAAAAATGGAGGGAGGCAGGCAAAACGTTGGGGGAAGACCACTGTAAGGCTGTCAGGTCTAACTGTCTCCTTCTTCATCTTTCTTAAACTCCTAAATTTGAATATTGACCTTCCTATTCATGTCTTCTAATTCAATTGTTTTCTAATTTAAATTCCAGGTCTCATCACTCAAGTCTTGGAAACAAACTATCTCATCTTCAAACGTGACCAGGCATTTATCTGTAGATTCCATCTTTGATTAGAAGGTCGCTATTTCAGTAGTTGTGATGTCTTTCTTAACATACCTGAAATGGCTTCAGGGAAGAGCAACTGTCTTGAAACGTTGGGTTTTAACATACAGTGTAACAGATTCGGTGTACAAACCAAACCATGCAATAAAGGTAATTCATACTTAAAATGGGCAGTACTGTAGTAGTACCACCAGAGTCCAAAATTATCAACTGCAAACATTTTTTAGATAGAACCAAACACGTTTTGAAGTAGGCAAAGAGCTATAGATGTTTGTGAGTATGATGCAAACTTTCCATCTGCGACAGTTAACTAATCCCTTTTCTTTTATGGATAAGGTATACTCCTCAGGTGTAGTGTCCAAAAGTGGTGTCTTGGTAGTAAATATTTATATATTTGAGGAGTTTTTCCCTTTTTTCCATGAAGCCTCTTCTGAAGTCTTCTCCCAGACATCATACAGCAGTGTAAGAGTAGAATAAGAAGGATATATTCCAAGATTGAGTCACTATGATTCATCCAATATGGCTATCACCTTTTTACTGCAATGGGCAAGCTTGATCCAAAATGGCCACCTTTCTCAGACAATTCATCAAACCTCTAAATCTGTTGGGATCCAAGCAGGTAACATGGGTGTGTCCAGAGGGAGGATATGGTGAGACATCTCTTCCTCCTCCTTAAGGTTTGTTCATATGGTGTATGAAGTTTGCCTTTAATGATCCATCCTTTCTGTGATCCAGCTGCTCTCACTTGGAGGTGGCTTATCAGAGATTCAAAAGAAACCACAACAGCACAAGCAGCACCCACTTCTGCCTCTTGCAGTTGTTCAGGGGGAGGGGGTGATACATTTGATGGCCAAGACCTCTACTGAATATCTGTGCCACAGTTCATTAGAAACAGTTCAGCAGCATCGACATTGGTTAATCTTTCACCAGGGTCGGAGTGGCCCATATGGCAACCAGGCAGTGCCCGATGTGCTGCTCTCACAGATCAGTGTGTAGTCTGTTTCTATTTAGCAACTTGTGGCCCTGATTATGGCCATGTGGTCCTGTTTTTTCTTTTGATTTCCCTGATATTACCATAAACATTGCCTGCAGCAAACACAAATGCATGCAGTCTTGCATACCATGTATAAAACTCATACAGCGTGCCTTTACAAGTTCAAAATTGGGCTGATTTTTAATGGTGCGCCTAATTTTTAACTATCTGATTTGCTACCAGGGACAATTTTTATTTTGGTTCCTGGGCGTATTTTTTGACCCAGTCGAACCCTGTCATTTAGACTGGATTGATAAGGAAGACAAAAATGTTTATCTATAATGATGAAAACTGCGTTGACAAGCTTTTTTATATGCTGTCTTAAATGTAGCCGAGCAACGACCCTACGCCCTCCCCCCCCACACACACACTCCTCTATCAGGTAGAACATTTATGGCTATGTTGTAATTTGAAGTTTTGAATGCAGGTGCCTTTTCTTTATCTTCTACAAATTGTGTTGTGTGTTTGCATGACAATAGCATTCAAAGCATGCATTTAGTAACAAATGTTCTATTGACTAACAATTAATTATTTTGTCTTGCACGGGGACACGGTACCGCTATTTCTCGACTACTGCTCTCTTTACTTCCCAAAATAAAATAATGAGATAGCAGATACTACATTAATGAAACTCTTAAATTAACTGAATAGATCAGGATCAGCAAAAGGGAAGTTATTAGAAAGGTCTCTGTGTCCCAGAGGAGAATCAGAACACAATTATACAGATCAATTTACATTCAAAGGTATGGCACTACGAACTACAGTGTATCTATAATTTCCTGCAACTAATTACATCTGAACGTATCAATACGATCAACCGGAAACAGGCGGTAGGTGATGCAGCAAATATATAATGGGAAAACCAAACCTTCTGTTAGTTACTATGGTACTGCAAATCCTATAAGCAGTGGGAGGACGAGCGGTGGAGGAATCAAAGAGGACAAAAAGACAAAATAGGTTTGATAAAAAAATAGGTTTTTTTAAAGCAGCAAGTTTCAAGCGCTTTAATACCAGATACTTCTAACACTCAATTTTCAGGCTTTGGAAGGATGTAAACGTGAGTTTGGCTCACCGGAAATCGCTCATCACCTCAAAAACAGCGCATTTGTGAGCAGCCAAGATTTAGTTCACTCAGCGATTCTTCACCACAATCATAGTGATTGCCTCCTAAATTTTTGAGTAGTTATCCGTAAAAAAAATGAGCCTCAGAGATGAAAGTCAACCAACCACAGGTAGAGCAATTTCATGAACATTTGTTTTAAATTAGCCCCCCATTCAGCACCATATTTTTGAACCCGGTATTTCCTCTCAAGTTGTCAGTAACTGCATTTGATTTACTTGATATTTACAGCTTTTCAAACTTGCTAAAGTGCTCTTGTCAACAGTTCAGGGGTTGAGTGAAGCAAAGTGTTAGTTAATAGTGTGAAAGTCTGGTGTGCTGTCAGAAAAGGGCAGGTCATTAACTTTGAAATATCCACTTCCACTGCTACGCAGTTCTAATGTTCACAGAACAAATCCGTCTAATGAGTTACTAATAATACCTCAAATGGCACAGACATGCGTCTTACAATGTAATTACCCACAAGCCAATGCTTTTTTCTAACAACATCACAGATTCTTTAATATGGATACGATAACCACCAGAATATATACTGAAACTTCCCCATTATTGAAGTTAGTACCACTGAGGATAAAGGCAAGTCATTTTTCGAAATCATGTCAATGTACAGATAAACTGACTGAATTTATATGTACATTTATATAGGTCAATACAGATTTTTCTATTATGAAAGCATATTCTCAAATTAATTATTTACAAATTTCATTGGTTTAAAATGAATCGTGTTTATAATATTGAGACTAATTCTGTTAAAACTCGTGGCAATTAATTCTAGTTAAATACGTGTTGTAAATGTACAAATAGCGTAAGTGTTCACTTGGTTGTATAATTAAAAGTGCCGAATGGTTCAACGGGCAGGCGAGTCTCCTTTGTGTGCCCACAGGGAAGTTTGGTATTACTTAATGGGCTGCAGACGCTTCAATCGCCCCTTCTGTAATAAAGAATGCTTCAGTGCTAAATGTGCGCTGGCACAATTGTGAAAGGACATTCCTTCATTTGAATGGGTTGTGGCCCCGTGAAAATGAGATAATCTTTTCCATTTGTGCCTGCACCATATTGTAGACATAAGTGCAATCAAAGACGGCATCAGGATGTGCATTGATTGTGTGCCACATGGAGGTGGTGCATCAGTGTGCCAACCGTGGGCGCCCCTTGCAAGGGGGGGGGGGGACTATCGACCCTTCAGACATCCCCTTGCAGTTGGGAGCAGTCACTCACTGCAGCCACATGCAGGGGGATCTCTGTCCCCCTGAAATGCAAGCCAGATTGCTGCACATTGAAAAAATGATCAAGTGCTTCATGCAGTTGGTCTGACTTTCACTAATGTGCTTTTCTCAGTGCAGGTTTGCGTCTCTACTGGTAACAGCACATTCATTATGGTAGGGTGCACCAACTCAGTCTGCACGTGGTGCACCCAGTTAAATGTGCACTGCAGCACAGACCACAGCAGTGCTACATGTCTGCAATATGGGTCCTAGACTAATTTTAAAGAGTCCAACAAGTTCTAAATGTAGTAACTCTAGAATTAAATACCAGCATACATTTAGAGGGTGGTCCCATATGATAGCAATCCAACCCACTGCCGAGGGCTATACAAGTTGTTAAAGGACCTGAACCTCAGTTATAGGCCTGACCTACATACAGGCAAGGGCCTGCAACAATTGAAAGGGTGTTTAACAACTGGTATAGATATTAGAAGAAGGGCTATAATGCTATTAGAACACTCCAAAACTAAACTTATCACACGTGAAACAACACTTTCTACATTCCTTCAGAATGTCTTTGATACTGCTGTACACTTAAGGGCTGATTTAGATTTGGACAGATAGAGGGTACTCGGGATTGCAGAGGACATTGCCCCCACCACCGCCCTATCAAATCTTGAGTTTCCTGCTAGTCTCACTAACAATTCTTAACATTGGAAGAAACTGACAGTTCCTGTCAATGAGATGCTCAAGGCTCTAGAAAGTGTTGTTTTACATGTAATAAGTGTATGAGTGGTGTATGGGTGTTTTCAGAACATCAGGATGGTTCAATGACAGAATTTCCCCATACCACAATATCAAGTTTTAAATATTGATGTCAAAAATATCGACATCCTATATGTATAATGGTAAGTACAAAAATATCGAAAAACAAATATCGATGTCAAAAATATAGTTGTACAAAATATTGTTTTATATATATATAAAATAAAATAATACATATTAAATATATTAACTAATCAAATTAATTAAAAAAATACATTAGATTTAATATACATTTTAACAAATATAACAAATAAACTTAATTAACAAAAATGTTAAATACATACATAATAATAAATATATATGTATATATTTACATTAAAACAATTAATAAACTATTAATTTAAATCTATTTTATAATTTTAAAATTATATTAAAATTTACAAATAAATATATATATATACATACATATACCAATAACATAAAATCTAATAAAAAACATTCTATTATAAAGTAAAACATTAAACTATTTAAAAATCTTTAAACTTAAATTTCCCACTCCAGTAAGTGCAGGAGTAGAGAAAGTGTTGGATAGCGGAGGGGTAAAAATCACTATTCCCACTCCAATGAGTGCAACAGTAGTAAAAGTGTTGGATAGCGGAGGGGTAAAAACTTACCATTCCCACTCCATTGAGTGCAAAAGTAGGGAAAGTTTTGGATAGCGGAGGGATAACATTTACTATTCCCACTCCTGTGAGTGCAACAGTAGGGAAAGTGTTGGATAGCGGAGTGGTAAAAATTACTATTCCCACTCCAGTGAGTGCAACAATAGGGAAAGTGTTGGCTAGTGGAGGGGTAAAAATTACTATTCCCACTCCACATGAGTGCAACAGTAGGGAAATTGTTGGATAGCGGAGGGGTCAAAATTACTATTCCCACGCCAGTGAGTGCAACAGTAGGGAAAATGTTGGATAGCTGATATAAAATCTACTATTCCCAGTCCAGTCAGTGCAACAGTATGGAAAGTGTTGGATAGCAGAGGGGTAAAAGTTACTATTTCCACTCCAGTGAGTGCAGTAAAAGGGAAAGTTTTGTATAGCGGAGGCATAAAAATTACTATTCCCACTCCAATAAATGTAACAGTAGGGAAAGTGTTGGATAGCGGAGGGATAAAAATTACAATTCCCACTCCAGTCAGTGCAACAGTAGGGAAAGTGTTGGATTGCGGATGGGTAAAAATTAATATTTCCACTCCAGTCAGTTCATAATTAAAAACAAACGAAATATCAACAACAACAAATTATTTAAAAAACAAAAAGAATAAAAAAATATATAAATATGTTAAAAATTAAAATACAAATATGATTAATATTAAAAATTAAACAAAAACATGTTATAATGTTAAATACATATGACAAATAAATACAAATATATTAAATAAAATAAAACATGATTTCAAACAAATAAATATCTTTAATTAGAAATTATTTAGAAACAAAAACATTGATTATTACATAAATTTAGTTTTTTTATTTCCTACCCTATCACCACACAATTCACAACCCACATCTAAGTTAAAATAAAATGTACTTCCATAGTTACCAGAATTAATTTTCAATTAAATGAATATTATTAATTAAAAAAACAAATTAAAACTCATAAAAATTAATTAACTTCCTTCACTTTACCCCTATAATCCCCACAACCCACAGCTAAAATTACACTGTAAAAAAATTAATTACACAATTAAAATGTATTTACAATTAAATAACTAATAGTATTTAACAACTAATGAAGTAAGTAAAATTATATTACTCCCCACCCTTTACCTCTAAAAAACCAAAACCCGGGGGCGTGGCCTAGCTCGAAGCAAGATGGCCGCATTGTAGTGGAGCTCCGATGAGCTAACCGCCCAGGACCCACAATCTGTCCAACTATCCGTAAGCGTCACAGTGGGGACCCACGCATAAGGCACAGGGAATGTACGGAGCTCGGAGTTTGGAGAATTCTGGCTCCTCGTGCCGAGCTGTGGCCCCAGACCCCGTGCAGGTGGAAAAAGAGAGGGGTCCCTATGGCCTGAGGCGGCCTGCGCAGCTGTGGTACGCGGCGAGATGAAGGCCTCCCCACCTCGGCGGAGACCAGCCTGTAAGGAGAAGAGTCGGGGGGTCACCGATCGCCACATTAGATGAGGCCGACCCGGCCCGGAGCAGCGATCCGACTCTGCAGTGGAAGAGACGCCAGCGACGACCCCTATACAAGCAACCATGGGGCGGCAGCGTGAGGACTGAAGGAAAGCCCGGAAAAATAATATCAGCTGACAGGGAGGAGCGGCATGGGAGGTGCCGAGCGGATCAGTGGAGTTACGTGGGCCCGGGCCAAGTGAGAGCTCAGACCGGCTGATAGCGGCAGAAAGGAGCAACACCAAGTGTGCTGCAAACTGAGGGGGGAAGTCAGGATGCGGCCTCAAGATTGAAAATACTAGGCCCAGATAAGACAAACCGCATGAGCTGCAGGCCAAGGGAGATACCAGGAGTCAGCCGTGAAAGCGCACCACATAGGCCCATAGACTTGGAACACATCGAATGGCCATGAATCCAAAAGCAGTACCACCTAATGGGAGAGAGGGTGAACAAACACCGGGATTGGTGACTCTTGTGGCCCTGAGCTCCCCGGCAGTAGGAGGGCACGCAGCGGGGACAAAGGAAGCAGACTGACCTAGACCAACGTACATGTGATAGAGGAAGGTGCGGAGCCACACCTGGAGTCACCCACACAGGACAGGGTTTGGAGGCACAATCGCCCCCGGTGCAGCAGCTTATGGAAGCCCAGGCCCAGTGTGCACCTGGAGGGAGGCCAGGGGAAACTAGCATCCAACGATGTGGGCAAAGGTGAATGTGCCCTACAATTCCAAATACATAAATTGGTCTAACTGGGGGGGACAACAGGAAGCTCCGGCCCAGGCAGGGCCCCCCTCTCAGGGTCAGAGACAGTTCAAAGGGGGCACCTGGGGGACTGGCCGGAGATGTCAGTAGTTGTCCCTCAGACATCTGAGCAGGTGTCACACCCAGGCCGGAGATACACAGTCGAGTAGACTCATGGTCACACAGGGAGGACGGCCTGAAGTCTGGATGCTAGCGAAGGGATACCCTCCCAGTGCAAGTAGAAGAGGGGCAGTGAGACTTACATGTCACACAGCAGAAATACCAGTGCTACATCATAATTTACTACCTGGCAAAGGAGGTTCAGGGGCGGGAGCACACTGCACAGAAAGGTAAACAGCCCCAAGGAGATGGGAAAACCTAACGGACAGAGGCTACTGCAAACCAACAAAATGGACAAATACGTAGTCCCAAGGCAAAACACAGAGGGTACGGGCCATCCCAGCGATCCAGCAACTACACCGGAGCCCTCTCTAGGGGCAATCATGGCAGTGCTCAATGCCACACTCGAACCCAAAATAGATTCAGTCACTATAGATGTGGGTCTCCTATGGGCGGACTTTCAAAAGATGTTGGAAAAGATCAGAACGGCAGAGACAAACATACACGAACTCCAGACATCTTCCAAATCTCTGGAGGAACAAGTGCGAAGGCTAGCAAATCATCAGAAGATGTTGGCGGCAAAAGTTGAAGACCAAGAGGGAAGGTCCTGATGTAATAATGTACGTATAGTAGGAGTACCGAGGGAGCGGAAGCTCAGAGTGTTGACCTGTTCATTGAGGATCTGATCACGACCCACCTCCGCCCCAAGCGTCTATCAAAGTTTTTCTCGGTTGAGAGGGTGCACAGAGCACCGATACCGCAACCTAGAACAGGGGCCCAACCGCGCACGAGAATTGCCAGGATTTTCAATTATAGAAACCAGGATGCAATTTTGCAGGCAGCCCGTACGCAAGGGGACCTAAAATATGTTCTTCCTCGATTTCACTCTGCAGGTCCAGAAGCAGCGGAGGAGCTTTGAGGAAGTTTAGTTTAGTTTAGTTTAGCCATTTGTAGAGCGCCTGGTTACACCACCGGTGTGTCCCCGCGCTAAAGCGATTCCTCTTATAGAATTTGGGAGGCAATTACATTATGCGCCCAGTACCTGTAATTTAGTGTGTCGTTGTAAATAGCCAAGTCTTCAGTTTTTTGCGAAATCTGGTTTCGCATTGTTCCTTTCTTAGGTCCATTGGTAGAGTGTTCCACGCTTTTTCCGCAAGATATCTGAAGGAGCGTGCACCCATTCTAGCTCTAAAAATTCTAGGTACTGTCACCAATGCCCTACCCTGTGATCTTAGAGACCGGCCAGGTGTATACTGTGTTAGCAGTGGTTGCAGGTACCGTGGGCCTTTACTTGATAGGATGCGGTGACAGTGGCACATTGCCTTGAAAACGATTCTTTTTTCCACTGGAAGCCAATGTAGTTCGGCCAGAGCTTTCTTAGCAGAGGCTCTTCTTGGAAGGCTAAGTACCAGGCGGGCCGCCACATTTTGTACCGTTTGCAATTTGGACAGCCCTTTTTTTGAAGCCCCTAGGTATAGTACATTGCCATAATCCATTTGAGAGGTTACCACGGCGTGAACTATGCTTTTTCTCACATTAGGTGGCAAGAGGTCAAGGATCTTTCTTAGGATTTTCATGGTCCCGTAGCATTTGCCCGCTACTTTGCGAATTTGGCTGTCGAAAGTCAGTTCGGAGTCAAACCAAACTCCAAGGTTCTTTACTTCCGGTTTTGGGGTGGGTACTTGGCCTAGTGTCCCAGGCCACCAGGCTGATGACCAGATTGTGGGGGTTTTACCCACCATCATCACCTCCGTTTTATCCCCATTGAGCCTAAGGCAATGATTTGACATCCATGCCGCTACGTCTTCTAGACACTTAGAGAAGCAAATTGCTGCCTGTTCCCTGTCTTGAGCAAAAACAACAGTTGATGGACAGAATGCAGAACAATGTCATACATTCACCCCAGTACAGAGATCTGGGCCTAAATCCATCGTTTTTTTGCTCTTGAGACAGCATCACAATTAGCTGTGTGTCATCAGCATATGACACAAAAGACACCTTGTGCTCTTCCACTCGCTCAGCCAGCGGTCCCACATACAAGTTAAATAAAGTCAGACTCAGAATCGATCCCTGTGGGACGCCCTGAGGTAGTGGGATGCTCTTTGATCTATAGGATTGTTGAGCGACTTGGAAGCTTCGTGCAGCTAGAAAGGATGACATCCATCGCAGTGCGTTTCCCCTGATGCCACATGTCTCTAATCTTTGGAGAAGTATCTTATGGGAAACGGTGTCGAGCGCCGCGTTGAGGTCCAGCAGGATGAGCGCTACCGTCTGTCCCTCATCTGCATGTTTTCTCATAGTTTCTTTTGCCATGAGTAGTGCTGTCTCAGTCGAGTGTGCTGCTCTAAAACCCAATTGGGAGGGGTGCAGTAGATCGTTCTTATTGATATGGTCTACTAGTTGTTTGTTAGTTACCTTCTCCGCAATCTTTGCCACGAATGGTAGCAGTGAAATGGGGCGCAGATTTTCTACTACTGCTTGGTCGACTGACGACTTCTTTTTGAGTGGCCGAATTATCGCTTGCTTCCATTTAATGGGAACCTCACCTGCTTGAAAAGAGCATTTGATGAGTTCCGAAATCTGTGGCATAATGAGGTTCTCTCCCTGCATTATTATCTCTGGGCGAGCGGGATCTAGCGGGGAGCCTGATTTAATCCCTTTGGCAGTATCTCTGAGATCTTCTAGCTCCTGGACTTTGAATTCATCAAGGGTCTCACCTACAAATGTGGTGTCTTGACTACTAGTTGTATTCGCCCCTAGCTGTGCTTCCATAGGGAAGGTATCATAGATTTTTGTCACTTTGTCAGCGAAGAATTCTGCCACTTTGTTGCAGCTCTCCATAGAGGCTGTTACATCCTGGTTAGTGTTATCGCGTGTTTTAAGAGACTTCAATATAGCAAACATTTTTTTCGAGGAGTTACTGGCCCTCTCAATTTTATCTGTGTAGAAATTACATTGTGTTTTCTTAATTAATGCATGGTATTTTTTTAGTTCCTTTTTATAGTTTTCTTTGGCCTTACTACCATAATCTTTGCGCCATGCTCGTTCCTGTTGCTTGCATTCTTTTTTTGCTTTCAGCAGTGACTCATTAAACCATGGTGCTGATGCTTTATGTCTCTTAGGGGCCTGTGTATTCCATGGTGCTATCTCATCTAAAGCCGTCGTTATCCATGTTTCAAGTTGGCTATTTGCTACGTTAACATCTTTATCAAGTGTAATGTTGATTTTCCTTAGTGCCTGGGTAAATGCATTGGGATTGAATTTATTCCATTTTCTGTTAGTTATTTTCTGTGTCGTTTTCTCCGTCCTCTGTCTATTTGATGGCACAGTAAAAGGGACTAAGAAGTGGTCTGACCAAGGAATTGGCCATGGTGTTTCCACCTCCGTCTCCCTAAAATTTGAGAAGATAGCATCTAGGATATGTCCCCCTTGGTGTGTTGGTGTTTCTGATTTTAGCTCTAGGTTCAAATTCATGAGGTCCTTGCATATGGATTGTGCTTCCCGGTTTTGTTTGTTGTCAAAGTGTATGTTCAAATCGCCTAGGATGATGAACTTTTTATGCCTAAGAGCTGGATGAACTACTTTCTCCTCCAGGCTTGTCATGAATTGAGCTACTGGTCCTGGTGGGCGGTATATTAGAAAGCCCGCTATGGTATTGTCTTCTACTGCTGACAATGTAAATAAGAGCGCCTCACAATTTTCTAGATTTGCCTCCTTAATATTGCACTTTATTGTGGTCTTATAGATTATTGCCAATCCGCCGCCTATTTGACCCTCTCGATCCTGCCTTACTATCATATAGTCATCTGGGAGCGCATCTAGAACATCTGGGGTGGAACTCTCACTAAGCCAGGTCTCAGTCAAAAATAGTGCGTCAAGTGATTTTTCCCTCAGTAGGTCATGAATCTCATATTTGTGTTTAGTCAGTGACCTACAGTTTAGTAGAGCCATTTGCAATTTGCCCCCATCATTCACGGCGTTTACAGTGTGTATTACAGTCTTATCACAGTGCTCGCATTTAAGTGTCTTGTTCTCTACGTTAATCCTATGTTTACAAAGTTCAGCGATAGGTTTTGATAATTTGAGTAGTTCCTCAGATGTGTAAGTAATCCTATTTTGGGACTTTAATCTGGCAGGGGTTCTTGCCCCTGGGCCCGGTCGTGCGCGGACGGGCGCAGACGGGCTTGCCTTAGGCGCGCCTTCAGCGTGCCAGCGGCGCGCCCGCTGCGCGCGTCCGCGACATGGCTGTCATTAAGTAGCGTCCCTCCACCAGCAACTAGCCCGCCAACCTCCCCAAGATGGCGGCCGTGTGGTGTCCGACCGTGTAAAAAGCCTCACCTACACCCTGCAACACGCAGCAGCGTAGGGGGCCGGTCGAAACACAGCAGGACCCAGGAATAAACAAGTAAGCACACTGTGCTGTTTAAAAACAAATAGCAGTGGGGTTAAAATGTACAAAAACGAACTCTGGTTTTGTTTTAAAAGTGTTAAAAGCAGGTCACCCCCAATCTGGGGAGCAGGTTGGTGATTGCTGGGCATCAGCGCTGAAGCATGGCACCGACCGGAGACCTTTTGCCATGAAATGGCGGCTCCCTGCCTGCGACCGCCGCCATAGTGGGGACAGTCAGGCAATCTCTCATAGAACGATTCGCCTCTAAGTTCGGGGTTCTTCTTCCGCGGAGGCGCCACCAGGAAGGACCACAGGGGTGGCACCGCCTTCATGCGGGTTATTTCAGAGTGGCTGCGCAGAATTGGAGGGGGTCTTTACACTGTGGACAGAAGGGCTGCTGCGCGCAGCCGCCGCCATGTTGGAGTCAGGCAGGCACCTTCCGACGCGCCGTTCAATACTGTTCTCTCCGGTGCAGGCCGCACCATCGGGGGGTCCGCCGACACACAGAACAAAGAGAAGCTGTCGGTTGGAGCGGCCAGATGCTGCTTGCGCGTCACTCACCCGGGCCGCTTCTCACAGCGTCATCCATCCGGGTGTCACCCTCAACGGACCGCGGCACGTCTTCGGCGGGGGGGGGGCCCCGGTAGCACGTCGCCACCTGCAGGGCACCGCTGGGTGTCAAAGCCGGTCTGGTGATGAAGGAGCGGTCTTACAAGGTCCAGGGGTCTCGCCGGTAACCGGTCGCCATTTTGTGAGGCGCCGCGTCCGCACACAAGCTCCGCCAGCAAACCTTGAATGCTGCCAGTATCTGGAAACGGGAGATCACCTCCGCGTGCCGGAGACTGCACCGAACATTCCTGCGAGTGGGTGAGCCTTGGATAAGCGTTTTGCACCCTTAATGCTGCTTATGTCTTTAGTGAAGAGAGCGCTCAGGGAAAATGAACTGAAATATATGATGCTGTTCCCTGCCAAGCTGCAAGTGCTTGCTGAGGGCAAGTCATGGTTTTTTCACATGCCTGCGGAAGTGTGGGACTGGCTGGACAGATGGAGGTCATTTGGGCGAACCCGGAGGGCCCCTAGAAGTGCCACTTCCAGGGGGAGCGACGAGGGTGGCCCCCTGTGTGAAGGGACAAACCAACGAGTAGAAGAACTGGGTCCAGGGGATGAGTAAAATTCGAACATGAATAAAACTGTAAGTAGGTTGGGAAGTAATGCTACGAAATTGAGACTGATTTCATGGAACTCTGTGCTCTTCGGGGGACGTGAAGGGGCCCTGGGGAGAGGGGTGGAGATCCTCCGGGGAATAAGCGGCACTGATCTGGTGCATCGATTGGTTCACAAAGGGTCTGTGGGCAGTGAGTGCTCACAGGGATGATAAGGTGGAGTGGGCAACCCCCTAACATGGTTCAGCCACACACAAGGGTGACAGGCGCTCTGCAGATTGGGTTAGTGGGCAGTTTGAGTCCCAGGTGCAGGGTTGCAGGGAGGGGGGAGTTTGGGGAACTGTTCAGTTAAGAGTAGTTTTAGTAGCAATTGGGAGGTATTTAACAAATCAGACGACAACCCAAGAGAGGAAAAGGGGCCAGGGGCCCACTAGTATATCAACGGTCCTGAACAAAATCAAGACGTATCACAAAGCACTGTATGACAGGGTATCCAATCAGTCGGTGCTTAAAATAATGTCCTGGATCGTCAACGAACTGGGGACTAAGATCAAGCGCACACTATTACTACAATATATAAAATGCCAAAAGCCTGACCTAGTTTTCCTGCAGGAAACGCACTTATGGGGCCATACATACACAGCCCTGGTTAGGTGGGGGTACACCCTTACCGCGCGTGCAGATTACTCCTCATGATCGCGGGGCACGGGTATTCTAATACAGTCAGGCACAGCATATACCCCAGGCCAAACCTGGAGCAACCCCTCGGGTAGATTTGTGCTAGAAATGGGTCAGTCGGAGGGGCAGGTCCTGAATCTGGGTTCAGTCTACGCCCCACCAGCAATACAAGGGGATACTCTCACCTCCCTAAGGGCAGCCTTCTTAAACCTACCGGAGGGATTCCTGATCCTAGGGGAGACATGAATGACGTCATGTCCATGAAGCTAGATAGATTACCCAAAAGATGGGAGCCCAAAAGCGGAACCCCCTTAAAACCAAAACCCAAACAGAAAAAAATAAACAATTACCCTAATTAATTATCAATTAATTAATTAATATTAATGATCAACTAATTATTAATTAATTAAACATAAATTACTTCTTACTCTTTACCCCTATAAACCCCACAACCCACACCTAAAATTAATTACACTGTTGCCATATTTAATTTTCAATTAATTAATGAATATCAATTAACAACTAATTATTAATTACTAAAAAATAAATTACTTCCCACCCTTTACCCCTATAAACCCCACAACCCGCACCTAAAATTAATCACACAATTTCAATATTTAATTTTCAATTAATTAATATTAATTAACAACTAATTATTAATTAATTAAAAATAAATTACTTCCCACCCTTTACCCCTATAAACCCCACAACCCGCACCTAAAACAAATTACAAAATTACCATAATTTATTACCAATAAGTTAATTAATATTAATTAACAACCAATTAATAATTAATTAATTACAAATTACTTCCCACAATTAACACTATAAAATCTCAATTAAATAAATGTTAGTAAATAAAAAGAATCATTAATTTATTATAATTAAATTACTTCCCACCCTATTTCCCTATAAACCCACAACCCGCTACAGAACTAAAAAACGCAAAATGTAATTAAACTAAAATTGAGAACTACAAAAAATTTAACACATATATTAAAAAACAAAAGACACCTATACAAAAAAAATACATCACATACATTTAAAATATATACTAAAATACTTAACACTAATAAAAAAATCGATATTTTTAACAACTATATTTTGGCAAATTATATTAATGACTTCTATATTTTTAAAAACTATATTTCTCACCTTAAAATCGATATTCTTGACCACGATATTCTTGCTGTCGATATTTCTGTGTCACGATATTTACAACTCAATATTTGTGTAAGTCTACATTTCTAAATCAATATTTTGCCTGAATACACACCAGGCTATCTTTTGTATTGCAGAAAATTTTGGGTGAAGATTGTTACTGCACTTTCTTTAGGACTTTTATCCGTGTATGACAGAGGTTGTTTGAATAAAGTGTCATGCACTGCATAAACGGAGGTGTTCAGAAAAGGTGTGTGCTACTTGCGTCATATGAAACCAGTGGCGGCTGCTCCCACGCATTGGTAGTGGGCCGGGAAGGGGGTGTAAAAAAATAAGATCACTTACCTGCCGGCTCGCCTGCTGGCCGTCGGCCTCAGTCCTCTCCATCCTCTCCGCCCTCTTCCTGGCTTCTCTGCTAATAGGAAGCAGGGAGCACCCAGGCTCCCTAAGTTAATCACAATGCAGCAATGCAGCAATGCAGCATTGTGATTGGTCTGAGCACCGTGGCTCAGCGTTCAGACAGGGAATGGGAGCCTGGGCATGTTCTCTGTAATACAGTTTGGGTGGAGAACATACAAAGTGTGCATGACTGTTTGGCCGGCCCGAGCCGACCAGCCAAACAGTCATGAGCATTTAGAGAGTGCCTCCACTCCTCCCCCCTGCGCTGCCCAGGCTAGCCCCACCCCACAAAACTGCCTCAGCACAGAAAAATAAAATGATAATAACCTCGCGTGCTGAAAGGCAGTGGGTCGACGCTCCTCCACCTTAACCGAGGATCTGCCCCTGTATGAAACAACACTTTCTACATCCTTGAGCATCTCAGTAATAGGGCTGTGCACTTAGGGGCTCATTTAGATTTTCATTGAAGGAGGGCACTTCTTTGAGATGTCAAAGGACATTTCCGGTGCTGTCCCATAGGACGTCCACCTGCCAAATCTTGAGTTGTCTGCCAGTCCCGATAACAAATCTTAAAATTGGCATAAACTGCTGTCATGGCAGTTCCTGTCACTGTTTGAAGGACGGCTCCATTAAACATGCTGAAAGCCCGTCAAACTTCTACATTGCTGATTCATTTTTTTTAAACAAATCTTCCGCAGCAGGCGTTTATGTTTGAAAAATGAAAAACTATTGACCACTACAGCATGGGAGATTTCTCCCATTGTGTGGGACCATTACTTTTTTTTTTTACTGTCCCACACTGTCTGGCTTTACCTGGAGATGATGGACAGCAAAAAAAACCAAATCTCCCGCTCACAATTGTGCAGAAGTTTGATGACACCATCATCAACATACTTTTAGTTCACTCACTACTAGTTTGGGTGGGAGGACAGTGAGTTTGACAGAGGGAACTCATCATTGTTCCAACTTCAGACAAACTCTCAATAAGCCTCTACATTTCTTTCCCCCTTTCAAAGTCGTCTGGACTCATACTCTGCCCACCCTTCTCACTTGGATCGTCTTCCTTGCAGTGCATGGTGACACTGCTTGCCAGTTGATTTGATGATAGGCAACCCAATCAACATTTTCTAAAAGTGTAATACACAGTCTTCATCCAACGCCAACACTTGTCTCACCTCTCTGGCACAACTGCTTTGTTCCTCCATCATTCAACATCTCTATTCATATTCTTTAAAATTGTGTCCCTTCATTTCCTAACAGATGCCAGGTTTGTTACATTAAGGTAGGAGTTAAGTTTGTTATTCCATTGTAGGCTAAGACTCAGCTAAAGCATAACAACTCTTCAGGACTCCAGCCCTTCCTCAGTTATAATTAACTGCCAGGCAAGGCCCAGTACACTGATATTAACGTTCAATGCATTATGTCGTTCTGACACTGTAGAAAAGACCTCCTTTTTGCCCTGATCACCCCCATGTTTTGGCTGATGCTGGTGGTTACTGACTCTGAAAGTGTCCTGGGCTCTGCTAACCAGGGTCAGTTTTCTGTCATCTAAAACTATATAGTAACTGGCATAATTCTAATTGACAAAGACAACATGTAGGTATTGGCTCTTTATACAGTGGACTAAAATGAGTTACACTCTGTAAAGAGACCAGGCAACCCTTATTGGTTTACAGAGGCAAAAATGATAATATCAAATGCTCTCTTTTGTGGTAGTGTGGGCGAGTAGTTTAGGCTTATCAGATGTTAGTGCTAAGCATTTGCTGTATTCACAGAGTCAATAAATGAGACACACTCAAGAATAAATTCAAGACCAATTAAAAAAAATATGTTGTATTTTTTATTAATTTTGATACGAAGAGCTTTATTGTCAAGTAAGTACTTTTTTAAATCTTGAATTTCACAGGTAAGTAAACAGTTCTTTTAAATGCATCTTTATGCAGCAATGCTTTCCTATGGGAAAAAAGGCATATTTGCATAGTTATTTACGGTCGGATTCTGGGGGTTTTGTTTGAGACTTAGGGCCGTTGGGGCCCAAGGTCCAAAGTACCACAAGCAGTTAAGCATTATCTGCCCTGGGGCGTCCGGGTTCAGAGGTGCTGGTCGGGTTGGTAGCTTTGCACTCTACTCCGGTGGACAGAAAGGGGGCCACCTGGAAAGCGGCTGTAGATGGGGGCTTATGGACAAGTCTGGGAGCTCCCAATGGGTGGGCAGGTCACAAGGGCCCTGGGAACATGAGGGCACAACCGGGTCATTGGTACCGGGACTGGGGCACTCAGGTGCAAAGTGGATAGGTCGGCCTGGCTCTGTGCTTCCTAGGTCCTTGCGGTTGTCAGTCTCGCTGGTTGAGACTGGCTGGACAGCTGGAAACTCTGGAAGGGAATTTCTAGGGTGCTGACGTTCCTCAACAACTGCTCGGTCTTGGTGCTGTTAGAGCCCCGACTGGACTTAGCAGGCCTTGGTTGCTGCAGGGGGTCTGGTACCTTGGGTATTGGTGCTGTGCGGCTCTGGTTGGTCCTGGTAAACTCTCACTCAGTGGGAGGACAGACTAGACCTTCAGGATCACAGGTACCTCTTCCTGGGGGGCTGCTTAATCAGGCTGGCCGGGGAGGGGCAACACTGTACACAGGAATCTACTTCTTCTGCTAGCTACTCTACTCCAAGGGAGATTGCTGGCAATGTGCGAAGGGCTAAGGAAGCACAGGAAGATGAAGGACGGAGCACTGAAACTTATCAGACACTCACCCCAGTTCAGACCCAGTCATATGCAAATCAGTCTTGACCCTGTTACTCTTGGGAACAGTCCAGCCCGAACTGCCAAGCCAGGTCTTTCCTGGACCGGAGACAAGCATCCTGGGACTGGTTTCGGGGTAACACCCCTCATCATCCAGGCTAGCTTGGATCCAGCTTGGGAAAGGGCTGGCAGTCTACCGGGGTTCTTGGTAGTTGCTCAGCTGCAGGACAAGTCACTCAATCTCGATTGTCGAAACTGGTGTAGGCAGGCACGGTTTGATGCCGAAAGTCCACAGAAGTCTTCAGTTCTCATTGCATGATGCTTCTTCTTTGTCCTGTTCTTCCGGATCCATCAAATCTAAGTTACTGGCATCAGGGGTGCCTCCTAAATACTCAATTTAAGTTTGTTAAGGGGAGTGACAGGTAGTGGTCAATGGGCTACTTACATTTAGGGTGACTACACCCACTATATGACCACTTCCTGTGGGAAGTGAGCATTACCCTGACCCAGAGAGTCTAATTCCACAAAAAACCAAAATGGTGGAATTCTAGTTTTCGTGTGCACATCAGGTAGCCTACCTTCCTATGTCGCGATTGGTCTGGTCTGGTTCCTGCTTCACAGTGTGTGTGCCGTGTTGTGCGGGGCCTTGTGGAGGCCGAGTCAGCTCCTGTGTCGTGACACACCGAACCCGTATTGGGAGTCATCGTTGGTGGTGGTGGTGGTGGTGGCGGTGACCCAAAATCTGAGCCTGAGCCCCGCCGGAAAACCTTCAGCATGTGTGCTGTGCGGGGCTGTGTGGAGGCCGAGTCGGCTCCTGTCCCAAGAGCCTGAGCCCCACCGGAAACCCCTGAGTCGCTCTGCCACTCCTGGCGTACTTGGATGTTGGAGGTAGGAGTCCTTGGCCGGAGAGTCAGGGGAGCGACCAAGCCCTGCCTCCACCCGAGGTGTTCCAAGGTGTTCCTTGCCCGCGAGAGCCGCATTCGGCTCCTGCAGGGAGCGTGCCCGGGGCAATCCACGGAGGCGGCCCAGTTAGGACCAGGTGTGGCCTATAGGCTGCCTGGTGTGCCCCACTCGTGGTGCGTTGTTTTCAAAAGGCAGCCACTAAGCCAAGCCATTAAATAAAAAAACAGCAAGACAGTAGGTGACCTCAATTCTGTGGCTACAGTTGGGGGAGCTGCATCTGGCTCACTAACCCTGCCTACCTCCTTTACAACACAAACAGTGCCAGGAGAAGCAACAGAGATTGAGCAGAGCCCTGTCAGGCGACATCAGCGGCACTGTCTGTTTGTGAGGGAGGAGAGAGGTGAGATACAACGCTGACATGAACTCAGGCAGCAGAATCTACCTCTTGAGTCACCTACCTCACCGAATTTATGCTCTTTCTCTACCACGTACATCATCTACCGATTGAACTTCGCTACTGCTCCCTTCTTGAACTGTGCTGCACCACTATTCAGCCACTGGAAATACGTGTCAGCACTAGTACCAGCACAAGCATCAGGGTAGCAGAGGCACTCTGATTAACTGCCTATACGAACATCGGAATATTGTTTGCACCCTGGGAATAAGAAGGGAACAAGCAATCTGATAAATTTTTTTGGCCATCTACCCCGGCTCCTAGGAGGGGTAATCGTATTAAAACCGGCAACCCCTCAGGTGCGCTATGAGGTCTGGGAAAGAAAGGCGACCTGCAACCTCAGTCACTGCTAAAAGTAAAGGGAAGTCCAAAGAGCCATGCAAATCCAACAAAGGACTCGTACGGACGGAAGGCCATGACACACCGGATCATATTATCCTAGTCAAAATAGACTGTGTCTCCCCAACCAAAACAACAAGAACTGGCTATCAACCAAAGATTTACACAAAATGTTCATTTGTGAAGGATGCAGGGGCAGTATTGAGCTCAAGCATCAAAGAGCTTAGGGGTCTCCCCTCTCTTCTGCACCCAGAGGTCATAGCACAAACAGAAGTAGCAGCTGCATCCCAAATGCCAGCAAGTAATGGAGATCAAAAAATGGACAACGAAGTACGAGACATAAGAAGCAGTTACAAACTGACAGCACAAAAAAGAGGAAGCTATGAACAGGCAACGGGCACCACAAATACACTAGTACAAACAGGAAATATGGCTGTAAGCATGCCCGATCCAAGCACTGACTGCAAAAGCCCCACACTTCTCATTATGCGAGAGGCCACTGAGGCTCCGCTTGAACCGAAAATCATAATTTTGCCCAAAGTGAACTTAAAGCCCTATGTGTCCTTTGAACCTGGCTCACACATGCTTCAAACAATACTGGCTACAACAGAGGCAACTAGGTTAGAAGACGCATCAAGCAGTCATCCAACAGCTATCTGCGAGGGACCTTATCCACTGACCAGCCCTGACTCCTGTGACTGCACAAAGACCAACTCTAAGGAGAAAGAGAAATCTGGCCGGAAAGTGGAAGGGCCGGAAAACATCTCATGCGTTTTGACTCTGAACACAATAGAATCTCAGGCAGCAAATCAGCATGACAAAATTGACTACGGCATCAAGATGATAGACACTAAATTAGAGGAAACTGCGAAAGTTGAAATAAGTAACACATCATACCTCACTACAGAAGAGTGGGAAAGGCTGGTAGCCTCATACTCCCCAGATATACTGAAGGAGGACAGTAGCATAGGCCATCAAGAAAGGGTTGTCGAGGAATCGCCAAAGGGAATGGAAAACCTATGGTCGTCTTATCAAGCACTCTTCAACTCTCAATAAAAGAGATGCAGCATCACTCAGACAAAAGGGATATGCAACTATCGCTTCTTAACTTCCTGTCAATACATGTTTCAAATATTGACAACAAACTTTCTGACATGAGTAACTTGACCAAGAGGGTCCAAGCTGAGACACAAATAATTCAGCCAAGCTGCACTTGCGTCATGATCGCCGATAAACTAACAACAATACCATCACTAATGGGGGAGCTCCTCTCCGAGTTCAAAAAGACAATAAGCAACAATAAAAGAGAACATTACACCAGCCAAGAAAAAGACATGATAAGCCCAACTTCCAGCACTGCAGCAAAGACTCAGCAGAGCCAGCAAGAAACTTCCAACAAGTCTCCTGAATGTAAAGGGATGCCGGAACGAATCTCCCCAGGGAAGAACAGCAAATCACCCAACTACATAAGCAAAAAGACCCAAGTCGCAAGAGCGAGCACAGGCCGTTAACACACCACCGAAAATCATCTCAAAGTAGGCCCTGGGGATACAGATCCTGAGTCTACTGGCGCACTGCAGCAACAGGCAATGGAATTAGCAGCCAGCAGTTTTCATAGCCTGCTGGGGCGACCGGAAGGCAAAGAAGAAGTGGGGGAAAAACAGCATGAAACAAAACACCGCCGGAAACAGAGGCGGAAAGGGAGGAACAAGAACATTAACATGATGGCATACTTTCAAGCAGGAACAGAGACACCAATTGGGGATAAAGAGATACAGAGGACAACCCGGGCACCTGCAACCTCGCAGACCAGTGAGGTCCCCTTCAGCCAGCAGATTCAAACAAATGACGCAGGCACAGATACCGGAGGGAAAATTAGGAATGAGTGCATGGAAAACCATACGGCTGGAACAACAGGAGGGATTCGAAACGGGTCGACCTGCGGCTGCTCAAAAACTATTTGGACGGAAGCACTGACAACTCGCACAGAGAGAACTCCTCTGACTCAAGAAGAATTGTCAGCTTCAGAAACCAACCAAAATAGTAATCATCAGGAGGAGCCCAAGACTCGCACCATCTTGCTAATCCCTGAGTACAAATCCAAAGGCCGTGGAGATATTTTGAACAGAGGAAATATTCTACGATTACTATCATCCATTAGTAACCTGACAGGCATAAGCTCACGAGAGCTGGAGTCTATAGAGTTCAAGGTTCTCAAACATCTGTCAGACCAAGAGGTGACAAAGAAGACCTGTGCCACACAGAAAATAGCAAAAAGAATCATGGATGAAGAAAACCAATTAAATGTCTGGAGGGATCCGACTAAAACTTTATCAAAAAATCGGATACCCAGAGCCTCTGCTCAAAAACCAACAAGAGCAGGAAACAAGCAGCCCCACGAACATGCATAACACAGAAAAGCCTCAATCGGTGCTCAAAGGGGCTCGAAGTATCTCTGTCTCGCAGACAGAGACAGAAGCTTGGAGCCTGCGGCAAACACAGGGTAGCTCTAACCTAAACGACTCGACTTGGATAGCACGAACAATAAACATACAGACTAAGAACGCCTGACAAGGCCTGGAACAAAACACATCAGCTATCTCTCATCTAAGATTATGTTCCTGGAACATAAATGGACTAGGAAACAAAATAATGGACACACATCTTCTGTTGTATTTTCAGCAATTTGATCTCATCTTACTAAAAGAAACCTGGCTAGATCAACCACATCAATTACAAGGCTTCAAATCATGCCATCTACCGGCTGTTAGAAGTGCTAAATTTGGGCATTTAAAAGGAGGACTTACAATCTACACCTCAATTAAGAGCATAAATACAATCAAGGAACTGGACATAAAAACAACAACAACTAACGGCATAAAAGCAATAAAAATGGACTTAGGAGGAGACATTACCAACCAAAAATTAATACTGCTAAATATATACATCCACCCATGTGACAAAAAAGCTGGGATGAAACAATTGGGCTCAGAATTAATGAGAATACTTCCAGAGGAGGCCACCACGAATCTTATTGTAACAGGCGACTTTAACATGCACCTTTCAGGACCCCTAGACAGGGACCACTTAGTGGAAGAGCAATTTTTGGCATGGGGCATCCCGCACCAAGAAGAAAGCAAATGGGGCAAACAATCCAGGCAAGCAAAAGAATTTTTAAAGGATCTAGAACATCTGAACCTGGTGGCACTAAACAGACGTTTCCTAGGGGATCGCCCGCCGGCGACGACCTTTCATAACATAACATCGAACACAACAATAGATTATACTTTTTTGTATCATTACCACTGATCAGTAAAATCGCAGACTTTCAGATAGGTATAATGGACCACAGTGATCATCTATCACAAGAGATTACTCTGAACATACAAGGTGCAACACTAACCCAGCCAGTTGGGAACTCGAGCATAAGGTACACAGCTAACAACAGAAGAATCAAATGCAATAGGCGCAACCTGGAAAGCTTCCTAGTCGGGGCAAAAAACCTCTGGGAGGAAAAATAAATTGACAAATGCAAGTATTTCAATGTGCTGGGAAAACTTCATCAAAAGTCTTGGGGCAGCCCACACAAAAAGAGAAGAGTCCTGCGTAACAATAAAAGCAAACTCGCAACAGAGGATGCTTCCGGTGTCATGCAGCCTGCAAGGTAGCCAACTCTCAATCGAACAAAAGACCCGACTAAGGGCCCGATTCCGATCTCGCTCGGAAACCCTTCCCTACGACACGGATCGGGAATCCCTTCCGACCGACACGTACGCGTGCTGTCCGCCCAACGTAGTACGATGCAATGGATGTCAAATGCAAACGGCCCGCAGGGAGCACATTAAGGATGACCGACGCGTACGAAAATCAATCCGTCCGAGCGAATCCTCTGGAAAAGAGCCCAAAGTGACCGACTCGTACGCGAACTCTGCAACATAGCTTAGCGTGAATGGGACAGACTCGGACCACCATGCTAATAAATGAACAAGCATCCGGTGCCGTCAACGGAGCGTTTTGGTTATGCTCAACAAAATACAATAGAAACAGACAGAAAAAGTCCTAACAAGCATTGTCAAAGGCAAAAAAAAAGCCACACCCACAACTCCACCTATATAAAGGGCCAAAATACTTACCATGATCCTTTGCAACTTCAACAGAACTGCCAGCACATACCACTATTATACTGCACTGATACATACACTCACAACTCAGCCACCACACAACCTGTACACTACTAGCACCCGTCAACTACAACACTCACAAACACACACATTTATTCATACACACTCACCCTCACCTACACACTCACCCACACATCCATCTCCACCACCACCCATCACCATGCCTCCAAAGAAGAATCCAAAGTTCACAGAGAAGGAGTTGGAAGTCATGGTAGATGACATTCTCAGAGTAGAGCCACTGTTATTTTGCAACTTGGTCCAACAGACCCCCCTGTCCCAGAGAAACAAGATGTGGGAGAGGATTGTCAACAAGGTGAACACTCAAGCACCTTGCCTGTGCACAATGTACGATATCAGGAAGAGGTAGTATGATGTGCAAAGGAGGGCCAAGAAGCTCATTGGCAAAGAACATGTCCTGAGCCAGCGTACTGGCGGTGGCCCTCCTGCAACACCTGTTAACTTCACTTCCTAGAGGAGAAGCTGCGGGCCATCCTTCCACCGGAGGGCGTCCATGGAATATCAGGAGTACCAGAGCCTGGTGAGTTCATACTCAAATAGCCAATATTGTCAGCAAATACACAGCCACAGACATCACTGTCAAGGACACAGTGATACAAATCACTGTTAGCAAAGCCATCACAATATGAAGCAAATCAGCATGTGATGTGTATGCCACTTTGACAAACAAAATACCTGCAACCTCAGAGTAATATGTAACTATTTCATGACATGTACCAACTTACAAAAAAACACAGCAAGGCTTTGTGTTCAAAACAGCAGCCACCACTGTCAGCCATCTTGCCAGCACTGTTTCACTCACTCACAGGGAAGCTGAGTCACAGGAAGGAAGGTTGGGATTGCTGGGAAGCTGGGTGTAGCTAAAATCATGATGGGAGCCGTAGTCACAGCTAACAGTCCTCCTCCCACATGGCCCAACAAGCCCACCTTGAACTATGCTCATCTCACAAGGAGTGGAAAAGTACTGGCAAGATGGCTGAAACTAGGCTCTGGTGTGGGGAGCACAAGGCCCTGTTGGGAGTTGTGCTCAAACAAACACCAGGCACCACTGTCAGACATCTTGAATGTAAAGTTTACTCACTGTCATGGAAGCATGGTTCATGGTGGCCTATTTGGTCTGTGTGGGAGGAGTGGTAGCTCTGACTATATCTATCAGCAGGCCCTGTCCCACACACACCCCTCCCACCAACAACAAACACCACACCTGGGAATTTGCTGTCCCTGAGAGTGAATGAAAATGCACTGGCAAGATGGATGACACTGTGCTCTGGTGTGGGAAGCACAAGTCCATGATGGGATATGTGATCAAAAATAGATTTTTACTAACAACATACCTGCAATGTAACTGGAAATCTCACCATTTACAAAGATGTACAAACTTAGCACTACCTCACAGCAAGGCAATGGGATCCAAACACCAGTCACATGCATCAGCCATCTTCTTTGCACACATTCACTCCCAGGAAAGCTAAGTCACAGGGAGGAAGGTTGGGATGGCGGGGAAGGTGGGTGTGGCAAAAAGAATGATGGGAGTTAAAGTCACAGCCAACAGTCCTCCTCCCAAATGGCCCAACAAGCCCACCTTGAACTATGCTCATCTCACAGGGAGTGGAAAAGTACTGGCAAGATGGCTGAAACTGGGCTCTGGTGTGGGGAGCACAAGGCCCTGTTGGGAGTTGTGGTCAAACAAACACCAGGCACCACTGTCAGGCATCTTGGCCAGTACATTTCCAATCACTGTGAGGAAAGCATAGTACCAGGTGGTCTAGTTGGGCTATGTGGGAGGAGGATTATTAGCAGTGACTGCCAATACCATCATGCCCTGCCCTACACACACTTCTCAGCCAGAACAAATAGCACTCTTGTGACTAGGCAGTCCCAGAGAGTGAAAGGAAATGTACATACAAGATGGCTGACACAGGGCTCTGGTGTGGGGAGCACAAGGCCCTGTTGGGAGTTGTGGTCAAACAAACACCAGGAACCACTGTCAGACATATTGGCCAGAACATTTCCAATCATTCTCAGGGACAGCATACTCACAGGTGTGCTGTATGTGCTGGTGAGATGAGTGTGTGTGGGACCGGGCCTGATGGGAGTTGAAGTCAGTGAAAATAATCATACTCACACACGGCCCAACCAGACCAGCTGAACTGTGCTGATCTCACAGGGAGTGGAAAAGTACTGTCAAGATGGTTGACACTGGTCTCTGGTGTGGGGAGCACAAGGCCCTGATGGGAGTAGTGGTCAAACAAACACCAGGAACCACTGTCAGACATCTTGACAGTACATTTCCATTCACTGTGAGGAAAGCATAGTACCAGGTGGTCTCGTTGGGCTATGTGGGAGGAGGATTATTAGCAGTGATCGCAAATACCATCATGCCCTGCCCTACACACATCTTCTCAGCCAGAACAAATAGCACTCTTTTGACTAGGCAGTCCCTGAGAGTGAAAGGAAATGTACTGGCAAGATGGCTGACACAGGGGCCTTCTGTATGAATTGGCCACAAGTCACATCCAGGCCTTGGTCTTCTCACATCAGTCCCCACTCTCAGCCATCTTCACAGTACATTTCCACTCACTGTCTGGGAATGCACAGTCCCAGGTGTGCTCCCTGGGCTGGCTGGGAAGGTGAGTGGAGGACAGGATATGGTGTGAGTTGCAGTCATAGCATACATCACTACCCACACAGAAAGCAACCTGTTCATCAGTGACAATGGATACCTGACAGTGAATGGAAGGGCCACAGCAAGATGGCTGACACTGTTGCGTGGTGTCATGTGCACAAGGCATTGTTGGGAGTTGCATTTACCTCCTACATCATGCAGCATTGTCAGCATCCTTGCCACTCCACTCCCCTCACTGTGATTGATACTTTGTCCACGAGGAGTAAGCTGGTCTGGGTGGGAGGAGGGGTATAACTTCCAGCAGCATAACACAAGCACACAAACCTCTGTACCTCACAGATCTAAGCCTGAAAAAGCAAGAAAACAGCCTTGGTTAACTCATCTGTCCATGGAGGACAAGGACAATATACATGATGTGATCAGGCACAAAGCAAAGCAGTAACACTATTTGCTACTGACAGTTATTCATGTGTGCAATGAGATGAGAACTAGGAACACATTCATCAAAATACCATAAACTAAATGCTCACATACATTCCGGACTGTGAGTGTGTAGGTAGCCACATCAATGTGACTGCAAACGACATGCACAAAGGACAGCACACATGCACAAATCTTGAAACACATCGTAAGAGGAAGAGTACGTATATCATTGTAAAAGCACAGATGTGGGAAATACCAACACACCTGTGTCATGCACAGGGTGTCACTTGACAGTCAATGTCTATGTACAGTCAAATAAATAAAACATGCCCATTTATGCACAGAGCTGGACATGCTCAGCAAAACACTTCTTGTTAAAATCACAATGTCCTCTTAAAAAAATAGGCCTGGGTCTGTGACGATAGAGGACTATCTAATGTACATACACTCATCATAATGTACAATAGCAAATGTAATGTGTATGATACGATGACCTGTGCAAAAACACCACAAACATTGTGTCTCTCATCTACCCACAGGGCCTGCTGGGGACACTGCAGGAACAGAACAGGAATCCCAGTCCCAGACTCTGGTTGACCCTGAGCTCTCTGGTGTGGATGTCTCTCAGCCCTCATCGGATGACGATGAACTACCTGGCCCCTCTGGTGTGGGTCAGCATGCAACACCAGCAGCTGTGACACCAGCACTCCCTGCGACCACTTCAGCAACATCTGTCAACCCCCAGATGACCACTACCCACACGGACACACCAAGGCAACAAAACACTGAGAGGACAGCATCACAGGGCACTCTGGAGTTGGTGGACAACAACACCACTGTCAACAATGAAAGAGGCTCAGTGTTGTCTGTGCCTGAAACAACAGGTCCTGCTCGTGTGGGCAGGGGTGGTAGGAGGGGGCGTGGGGAGAGGTCCTGTCAGGCAGCTGGTGCTGCTGAACAAGCTGACCCACAGATGGCATGCATTCTCAATGCATATCAAGAATGCACCAGAGACTTTGCCAGGTAGTTGGGATCCTCTAGGATATGCAACAGCAGCAGGCTGCCCATTATGCCAAAATGGACTCACACATGTCCAGAATGGACTCACACATGTCCAGATTGGAGTCGCACATTGAAAAAATAGATGATCTGACTGCGGAGCAGAGAGACATACTCGCCTGCCTCCGGCAGATAGCCAACAACATGACCACACCTCCCTGTGTGTCCACTACATCTGTTGCTTCTACATCTGCAACTGCCACAGGGAGGGATGAGGACCCTGGCGGAGAGTCCCCTGCACCTCGGCAGCCTGCACCTGAGGGTCCCCCAGAAAAACGTAAGAGGGGTTGTCTGAAGAGGGACACATGAGAGACAGATGGCTATGCATCCCCCTAGGAAGTGACAACCTGCTCCTGATATCCTCCATTGTGTGAGAAGCGTTCACTTTGTTGACTGTCACTTAACTCTCCCACATGGGATGTTGGGTCTAAGTTGGACCAAATACTCAAATGACTGTGGACTTGGCTCTGAAAATTGCATCTACTGGCATTACCAACTCCTCTGTGAACTTTGGACTTCAAACTTTTGTACAGCACTATACCTTTCTTGTAAAATTTCACACATGCACTGTAATAAATAAATATTCACACAAAATTTGCTTCTGTCATGAATAAAAAACTGTTGTCAGAAAGAAATGATGATCAAAAAAACAAGGAATGGAATGACAATGACATTGGCTGAAAAACAAGTACATTAAATTACCAACTGTCACATGAGTAAATGTAACCTGACACATTATAAGAGATACACACAACAAGGCATCACAACACACATAGTACATGGCATAGATCCTCATTGCCTACAGTAATGTAAAATGAAACAACATTTATATGCACAAACAGTAATCATTGTCAGATAAATTGAACATCAGGGCACATATACAGTATGTAAATGAATGTTGGATGGGTGGATACAGACGAGGCATGCCTCAATGTGGAGCACAGGTTTATTATACAGGCACAACATGTTGCCTTCACAACAAATGCAATCAAATCGAACTGTGACAATAAGCACAAATTAACCAAGACTTTTGAAAACCTTCAGAATCGAATGTGTGGCACAGATTCCTGATCCCAAGAAAAGTTGCAATCTGTAACTGCATTGTGTGTCTGGGAGGTCACATGTCTCCATACACCAGCCAAAGGACCTGTGAAGGAGAGACATAGAACAGTCTTGAAATACCAAATTATTTGCATACATCTCCAAGAGACATTTCATACTTCAAATTTTTAAAATGTTAACACTAGCAAGGAGTCATGTCAACACTGTACTGGTGACCATACTAATTCAATCGACACCAAACAACTCCAAGGATCATGTTAAGTAGCATGCACCCACACGTATACAAAGATATTGTACAACAGATACATATCATGCAAAGAAAGTGCTTTGTCAACTCATCACTGCATACTTACAATCATGAGAAAAAGTTGATGATGAGCTGTCTCTGAACATCCTCCTCCTCCTCCTCATCACTGGCAAAATGCCCCAGGCTTGGATCCTCCCCTGCTGGAGGCTGCTGGTCCCCGTCATCTTGGATGAGAGGTAGCTCATTCCTCACTGCCAGGTTGTGAAGCATGCAACACACGATGATGATCTTACACACCTTTGATGGTGCATATTGGAGGGCTCCTCCTGTACGGTCCAGGCAGCGAAATCTTGTTTGCAGTAGCCCAAATGTCCGCTCAACCACTCGCCTGGTCTGCCCATGTGCCTCATTAAAACGAAACTCAGCAGGGGTCACAGGGTTCCTGAGTGGTGTCAGCAACCACGGCATGTTGGGGTATCCAGAGTCTCCTAAATTTAAACAGAAAATACTTCATGTGTCTGAAAACAGGGTACATCCTGACATACAAGCAACACACAACATAAACAGACAACATTACCCACCAACAAGCCAGGCACGCTCATTTTGCAGCTAAGACATCATATGTGGGATCCTACTGTTTATCATAATGTAGGCGTCGTGTGCTGATCCCGGGAAATGCGCACAGACTTTTGAGATCGTCATGTCAGGCAGACATACCACCAGGGTATTTATGGAGTGGTAATGCTTACAATTCCTGTATGTTTGTTCCTTGGCTTGTGGTGGTATCAAAGCCACATGTGTACCATCAATGGAGCCAATGACATGTGGCATTATGCCCAAAGCATGAAAGTCACTCTTGATGTCCGCAAACTGTCCTGGTGTTGGGAACTTGATGTACAGGTTCAGAAAATATAACATTGCCTCCAACACATCACGAAGCACATGGCTAAACATTGTCTGTGACATCCCACCAGCAGTAGCCACAGTATACTGGAAGGATCCTGTGGCAAAGAAATGTAGGGCTGCCATTACCTTCACCTTGGGGGTCAGCGCAAAGGGATATGGGCGTCCAGGTTGCAAATGTGGGGCCAACTGGTCTGTCCACTCCACAATGAGTGGTCTGGTGAAGCGGTACCGCCTGATGCTATCCCGTTCTTCCATGGTCTGGAGGTCCGGGAAGGGTCTGTGGACAGCTGGTGCCCTGCGGTACCTATGTTACAGGTGAAAATATATTTTAGGACACTTTCCACTGTAGTGAGGAACATGCAATTACACACATACAACATTAAATAAAGACACAATGAAGTCAGATGCATTTGGTTGAGCCCAGACACAGAGCACAGCTATGTGACCCTTCCCAGACATGTCACATTAACATGGTTGTGCACCAATTACAGTTCTGTACTGTGACTACTCACTGGTGTCTCTCACTGTCCATGTGATCAAACATCACATACTCAACACACACCTAATAAAGTATCAGAGACAGAGGTTTGTCACAACTGCACATGGTTGAAAGGTACATAGACCTGGATCATGTAATGCCACCTAGGTGGGTCGCTAGATACAGACAGCATGTCACCATGCACACCACTGTCACAGTGTGGACACTGTCATGATGACATGTCTGACATACATGTACTATCTCATACCCAAAAATATTACAATGTGTGGCACAGTTAGATTTGACAAGCATCCATGTATGCCTGTGATACAAAGACACAACAGCAACTCACATGGCAAATACAAGCTGATGTGTCAGATAAATTTCATTGAGAAAATCAACAATGAAGTGTCTGCGTTGTACAAGACTCAGATACTGTCGACTTACTCACAATGACTTAACACTATGCACTTTCTAAAACACAGTCCAAGAAAGCAGTGATTATGTGTGGACATAACCTGGGTTGACACAATGATCCCCTGGGACTGTGTCCAAGCCTAGGAGGGTGAACTGTGAAGTGGTCACTCACATATGTGATGTTCCTCAACAACATAGTTTTGTGTGCCCATCAAGCTTGGATCATCATGGGATTGTGAGCTATCAAGTACTATGTCCAATATGACATGTTAATCACTGTACACACACATGTAATGCAGACTATTATTCCAGAATTGCTATACTGTCTGCCCTGCTGACTGATTAGTGTAGGGCGCCTGAGCCTCACCCGAAATGTGTGGTTCGTATCCTTTGCCTGTTTACTGTAATGCTGACGGATGTGGGTGAGTATTGAATGGACGCGTGAGCCGCATCCGAACTGAGCCGGACGCACACTTTGGCTGTTGGTCGTCATGGTGACAGACGTGGGTAAGTATTCAAAGGATGCGTCATCCACATCCGAACGAGCCAAATGCACACATTGGCTGTTGGTTGTCATGGTGACAGATGTGGGTGAGTATTCAAAGGATGCGTTATCCGCATCCGAACCGAGCCGGACGCACACATTGGCTGTTGGTCATCATGGTGACAGACACGGGTGAGTATTCAAAGGACGCGTTATCCGCATCCGAACAGAGCCGGACGCACACATTGGCTGTTGGTCGTCATGGTGACAGATGCGCGTTTCGCTTCGTGTATGAATCGCCTGCAATCCGAATCGGTTACCTCACAACACCAATTTATCAAACTCAACAGTGTTAGGATGCGTATATTTTGAATGTTGCAGTAGGCGTGTCCGATGCGTGCAATGTTATGGGTTGGACCAATTCGGATAATGCGAATTACTCTGACCTATCGCTTTGGATGCATGGAACAGAGTCCGCCTCTGCTGCACAAATATAAGTTTGTCTGTTCCCAAGAAACTTCACTTGCCTGCACTACATGCAACTTTACTGCATTTCAAGATCTCTCTGCTGCTGTCTCTGCATCCTCTGGGAGCTACAATGGCACGCACTGAGGAGAGGGCACCTGCTTTCACAGAGGAGGAGAACAAGGCCCTGCTGGACAGCCTCCTTCCACAGTACAGCAAGCTGTATGGCAAACCAGGGGAGCAGGTGAGTGTTGATTACACTGCCTTTATTATTGGCCATGTGTAAAAACATGCACTATTAGCATTGGGATCCCCAAGGGCAAGCATGCAAACATAGTTAATTTAAGTCTGATAGTGTGTAGATTTGGGTTCTGGACAGGTACAGTGATGTAGAAGTGTGTGTAGTGGGTTTGACTTTTCTGCACTGTTCTTTTGTTTCTGAGGGAGATTTTCACAGAGGAAAACTGCCCATGATGATACTTGGCTAACCCTCAGACATTATCTGCCATTCTGACCATGACCTATATGTCCATGTGTGTGATGCATAAACATGTAGCATATGGAGTAATGGTGTGTCACCATGTCATCCTTACAGGTCGACGCCCATCAGAAGGCTGAAATTTGGCAGACTATCATCCGGGCAGTAAGATCTGTGGGGGTAGTCAGACGCTGCGCCCGCCACTGCCAGAAGAGGTGGCAGGACCTCCCTGGCTAGACCCGGAGGATTGCAAGGGTCCAGCTGAAGCTGTCACCTCCTCGCAAAAGGGGTGGACAACGGACCCTGACTCCCCACATGCTCCGGATACTGACAGTGGTCTTCCCTGACCTGGATGGGCAGTTGAAGGCCAGACAGCAGCAAGGAGGGGGTGAGTATGTGCCATGTTGCCGAACTATGTTTCACATGCATGTTGCACTCCCTCAGCCTCATACCCTTCTACAGGTCATCTGTCTGCTAAGACAACACTACTGTGGCCAAATTGTAACTATGCCCCATCAACATATGATGGCCAGGTGTGTCCCTTTCCGTCAGTGACCTATGTGTCACTTAGGTCCTGTGTAACGGCTGCAGTCCAATGTCCATGTGCTCAGGACTATATACAACATGTGCATGGATTTGACCCTCATGAGTGATGTAATTGTCTGACATGTGTCAGCACATTCACTGATGTATGACCTGTACTCAGTGTGGTACATAAATATATGTTCAAAATTGTTCTATTGGTGCACACAGGTGTGCATTAACAATGCTATACATCTGTGCAGCTGGTGAGACCAATGTGGATGCCTCAGACAAATCATATTGATAAGTGGTTGAAATGTATTGTCCCATACATAGTGCTCTGTGTAATCACATGTATAACATGGACCAAGGACAGGTATGCCAACTCAGGCCATCCGAGACACTGACACATCAGATTTTTTGTGTCAGGCAACACTTTCACCATTGTAATATGAAAATCCATGGGTCAGACTCGGTGACAGTGAGTACATGTGCCAATCTTTGAAAGACACAGATGGTCAATATACAAATCATGGACATACATCTAATGTCTGGCTTTTGGCTCAGATACACAAGACAAGACATGTGTGTATCATCCCTTAACTGTGCATACTGGTGGCTTGAACATCTATGTGTATGCTGCATTACTTTCTTCTGGAGAGCTGTAAAATGTTCATAGACATTTTTATTCACATACTCCGATGGCTAAGTAGAACAACATGAGCTTGTTAAAGGGTTCAAATTGTGTTGAGCACGTAGTGGACATGTATACTTGACACATACAGATGTTAGCTGAAGCAGTAAATACAGGATTGTGACACGGCACTGACTGTAAACTTGAGATGTACCGTTCCTGTACCAAGATTCCATACAGACTGTTCAGCCAAACAGGACAGTGGCATAGTGGGACATGATTTTTTTAGAGGATGCAGTATTTGTACTTGACAGTTGTCATGCATGCAGACCATTAGAGCATTGATGTTCAAGACATAGGTGCCCATCATGATGACTGTGGATGGAAGTATGTTTGACAGTTAAAAAATTCTAATGTGGGCATACCATTTGCTGTGTCAGTTCCTGACTCCCTTGCAGGAGATGAGACATGTATGTAATGACACATGACCCTCATGAGCATTACAGATCATACCACCTGCAAAATAGTGTTGTATTTGACATGGTTTTGTAGTATTTGACATACATCTAACCAATGTTTAACATGCCATCATGTGTCTGTGCACCATAGTTTCTTGGCAGACTGAAAAGTGCCATGTTCACATATGTGTAAGGATTTAAAACCTGCCAAAAAATGATGCATATGCTTGCTCTGTGATGTGTTGTGATGATACTCATGTGTCAAGTCTATGCAGATGACTGATGTGAATCTCTTTCTCATCCTTGTTCACAGCATCATCTACGGCTACTGGAGGAGACAGTTCCACGGACCAAGGGGAAGTGGCTAGCCAGACTGGGTCCAGTGTGGAGGAGGAGGGACCCAGTGGCACTGAGGGTGAGGGGAGCCACACTGAGGGCAGGTCAGAAACATCCGCATCTGCCGAGGACCAAACAAGCTCCAGTGATGACTCCCTTGTGGTGGTGGGTGTTCCCATTTCAGAGCCCACAACATCAGAGTTTGCCCCCACCACCCCACCATCTCCACCCCCACAGCTATTCCCATTCCAAGTGTCCTTAGACCCTCCCGTCTTAGGGAGCATGTCTCCTTCGGGCCAGGCACCGCACCCCCTGCATCTGTCACCCCTGCTGCCCTGAGTGTGGAGGCAGTGGATTTGCTAAAACAGATCCATGTGGGGCAGACATCCATGCTGAGTGTCCTCCATGCACATACCAGTCTTTTGACACAATTGGTGTCATACCTGGAGGGCATCTCATCAGACATGTCTGCCCTACAGCGATCAAATCAGGCCATTACCTCCTCACTGACAGCAGCAGTGTCCCTCCTGCAGCAGTCCCTCACCCCTCCTTCCTCTGCCCCATCCACAGTCCACACTACCCTATCTGACCCAAGCACACTCAGACATGCACATGCGCACACCCCAATAGACACAAGCAGCACACAACCACCCAAAACAAAGTCAAAACACACATGCACGTACACTAGGGGACTGAAATCACACACACAGGGGAGAGGGCCAAGAAAATCACACACCCATCCACAAGCACTACGCATTCCTCAGCTACCTCTCCACCCAAAACCACTGCCCTTGACTCTCCTGCAACCACCACTTCCCAACGGGTCTTCCTCTGTGACCTTGGCCTCTTCCCCACTGATCCATCACACCACACTAGCAAGGGGAAGAGGAAACCCCCCTGGCACAGAGAGGAGATCCACACCTGCACGTACACCCTCCCCTAAGAGTAAGAACACCCAGCCCCCCACATTTACATCCCCCAGATCAAAGAAGTCCAAAACCCACCACAATCCCACACTTCCCCACCAAAATCCACTTCCTCCCAGTCCCAGGCCCCCCTCCCAAAGATCAAACCTCACACCCCATCACAGATTCACCCACACACCGTTACACCATCCCCAAGAAGGTCAGGCCCTCCCCCCATCCACAAGCACTTCCCCTCCAACAGCACCCCCCCTTCATTCTGTTCCTGAAACTGCAGTGGAGCCCCCACCCCCTCAATCTGACCAGTTCACTGCAGTGGAGCCCCCACCCCCTCAATCTGACCAGTCCACTGCAGTGGGGGTGGAGCCCGACACAACACTAGATCCCATCCCTCCCAAAATTCAAACTGGTACCCCCTAGTCCTGTCCCTGCGGTGCCTGGCAAGCCCTAAAGATGCCCCTCCAAGGGGAGATGTCCCCTTGTGTTTGCAGTGCAGGCAAGCGAGGGAGGATTACTATGCATGCCCCCCTCAAAGACTCTCAAATGGACTGGCCATTGGCCTTATTGTTCTAAAAAATGTTTTCCCATTATTCCCAAATGCTGAATAAAGCAGTTTTTGTTATTTGTACATTTGCTTTTTGTGTAACAGATATTGTTAATGAGTCACCTGTCATTGATGTGCAAATCTTGTTGTGGGAATACAATGATGTAGTGATGTGATGGACTGCATGTGGTTCATGGCATATGTGTCCTATTACAGTTTGTATCTGAGTCCTCATTGTCTACATATCCAGGTTGTCATGATCTACAGCATCTTGGACCATGAGGGTGACATGCTTTTTACAACCTACCATCTTTGATTTACACTTTTGCACATAGGTAGTGCTGACATTTGTACATAGTGTAAAAGACTTTTAAAGTGCAAACGTCTAGGATGGACATGCAGAATAGCGCTGTGATGATCAACAATTCATCTGTCTCATCATTCCAACTGGGTACACATGAATTTTGACTACGTGCAGATGACTTTAGACACACCCATGTAGACAGGCTGATGTGAACAAAGTATTCTGTGACTTGTAAGTGTTTGAGCCATGTCTGAGTGTCATTATGACATGGTAGACCCCTGCCAAGAACAAGCTTGCCACAGCTGACCTTCCACTGTAGGTAAATCACCTCATGGCAGTGTGTAAATCTGTGACATATCCTGAGCCCATGGTGTGTGTGAGATGAGCAGGAATCTCTGTCTTCAAACCCCCTTTCCTACAAAGACTATAGTCCCTGCAGATGTTCCTGTTTGAGAAGCTTTCTGTGGGCTGACTAGTCCAGTGCTTTCTCGACCTATTTGACTTTGATTGGCCAAGGTGTGAGTGCACCAGTAGAGTGGAGTCATTATGATGACATCCCTGGTTGTGTTGAGACAAGAGCCTGCACTGTGAGCAAATTCACATGTGACGCATTATGAAGCCACCAAGTTCCATTTGTGTTATCACCATCAGCGTGTTTAGAATCTGTCATCTTGTTTTGCAAGTGTTGCAATTAAATGTGTCAATGACTGCTCACAATCAACACATTGTACCCTGCCCTGTAGCCTGATGCCAACATGTCTTATTTGTAGGTCTCCTTGACAGATTTCATGATTCTGAGACTGTGTTAAAATGCCTCATGTGTCCAATGCATATTCCATTACGCACATGTACTCCATCCTAAACAGATGTACACATTTCCCATGTGTTATGTCTATCTATGTGTATTGTGTTTATGAGACACAGATCCCACAACCACCCCTGGCGCTGTGAACAGTGCATGAATATTAGCTTACACATTTGCCTGAGCATTGGAGCCTACTGACACAGTTATTGTATCAGGTGAGCCATGTGTCTTCCAAGTCTTCTGCAGTACACACTCAGCATTGGCAATTTGACATTAGTGATGAACTGCACATAATGCATCTTCTGTAGGTGGATCCAGAGTTGGTGTGATAGACATGCAAACAAGTTGACAGTGTAAATGGTCTGATCTTGAGTTGTGTGCAACACACTAAGGCCACACATGGTGACTGTCTCATACATTGGTGTTGGTCCATGCTTTTCTACACAGCAAGTAGGAATGTTGTCTCCACATGTAGCGCAGACAGCTGTGACACAACCACTTCATGTTTGTTGTAGTGGGAGGCTCATGATTCTATTTTGTGTGTCTGTGGACTAGTGTGGTGTCATGGGCAGTCTCCTCTGTGCTTCATTGTACACCAACTCATCACAATAACATCCTACTGTGAGTGTGTGTCCTATTGCCCTGCAGGGTTTGAGTATGTGTTGTGGTGGACAGATGCTGTGAATTTGTGTCCCATACATATGTGTGTCTGGCACCTCTTGTTCAACAATCAAATGTGGGTGTCCAAGTATGTGGCGTGCTGGGTGTACTTTCCTGATACAAAGATTCCCCCATTGGCCACCCACAACAGTACATGGACCCATGTTTGTATTGTGATCACAATGATGTGTGGTCAATAATGGATTCCTTGTCATACAGCCAGTGATCCACACTGTCATGGGTGCCTGTGCAATGTCTGACTGACTTACTTATAAAGCGCTCGATTGCCGAGGTGTCTTGGCGCTAGGGTGACTTGTTGCCATTGCACAGGCTTGCTGAGGTTAGTGCTGAGGGAAGAGCCAGGTCTTGACCAATTTCCTAAACAGTAGCCTATTAGACTGTAGTCTAATAGTAGTAGGAAGTGTGTTCCATAGTTTGGCTGCTCGGTGGGAGAGGCTTTTGCCTTCCCATCTGGCTTTTACTATTTTAGGAACCAGCATTAGCCCTGTGTTGGCTGACCTAAGATTCCGTCGTGGGGAGTACCAGGAAAATAATTTCTGAATATCCGTGGCTCCCCCTCCATATAGTGCCTTATGCACAAGACAGAGAGCTTTAAATTCTACTCGCTGTAGGACTGGAAGCCAGTGAAGCTGCCTCATACTGGCGGACGTGGAATGGAGTTTAGGAATATCAAGAAGTACTCGTGCTGCCGCATTCTGCAAAGACTGCAGTTTGGCAGTCTGGCCTTTGTCAATGCCCAGGAATAGAGCATTTCCATAGTTGATTTTTGAGAGGACAAGGGCTCCTATTACCGTTTTCCTGAGATTTAGTGGAATATACGGCAACATTTTTCGCAAGATTTTCAATGTAAAGAAACAGGAGGAGGTTAAATAATTAATATGTTTTGCAAACTTTAATTCATTGTCAAATATAGCTCCGACGTTTCTAGCCTTGATGGTAGGAACATGGCAGTTCCCCGCCTCGGATGGTCACCACAATTTGCTCCATACAGAAGGACCCAGCCCAAACTCAATGACCTCAGTCTTTTCAGTATTAAGCTTGAGAAATGTCACCTGTCGAGGGAGGTTTTGATGAGGCACAGTGCTGCTGATCAAGGTGGGTGGTGTTTAGACAGGCCAAATGTGACTTGGCTCCTGGCAAGGCCCCTACCTACAATGTGGCCTCACATTACCGGCCATGTCCTATGAGTAATGTTTGGGTATGTGAGATGACAGTGGTTCTTGCAAGGCACATGACACAGTGCTCAAGAGTGAGTGTGCTCATAACTATGGCCCCCATCCTCATTTGTCATCCCAGGGGCTCAGCAGGAAGGAAACTGTCACCACAGTGCTGTGGCCTTGATGGTACTGCAGAAGAGAGTCAGTTTCTTGATGTGTTAGTTGGTGTTCCACCAAGCTTGTTCTGCATGTGACTCTGGTTCACCCGCTCATCAAACAATGCCTGATTGCCCACATTCACTATCCATACTCTATATGGAATACTTCCAGATTGTACTCAACACGCATATGTCTCAGTGTAGTTCAGCCCCCATTGTGTGTGTTGTCCCAGGTTAGATAGACTTCCATACTCACACACATGTTGTGTTTGTTCTGCAGTGTGTGGCAGGTTGGTTGTGTTTGTGCATCTTTCCCCATGTATTTCAACTGTCTTTGAAGGGCATTGAGGGGATGTTTTGTTTTGTTTCTTTCTCTACTGGCCCTGGGACTCCTACGTCTTCACTCTGCACATTCCTTATGTTTAGCATTTAAGGTTGCTGCCGCAGTATGGATCTGGATCTCATCAAAACTTTGGTTTCAGGTTGAATCCTTTGTATTTGTGTCTGCTGGTGACAAAAATGTGTGTTTATGCATTTTGGATGGTCACATGTTACATTGTCCAAATGAACATTGCTGGCAGTGTTAGCCTCCAAAAGCACTGATTGTTGCACATGGCTGAGGGTATGTAACACATACAACAATGTTTGCCTCACAGTTCTGTTGTTGTTTGGCACACAACCACTACTTTATCACTACATTGCTTGTGTGTTTTGGCCCCAAAAATACATATTTACTTGAACATGCTGGGGGTGCGAGACCTACATTCACCTTTGTGTCACTACAGTGATGGGGGGTGATACCCCAAAACTCCTATATGGTTGACAATGCTGGGGGCTTGAACCCCACATTCACATTTTTGTCAGTACAGAGATGGGGGGTTTGTCCAGCATATCACTTTATGTATCAATTTTGCAGGCAGTTTGCACACATAACACAAATTGGCCATGACAACACTGGGGGAGTGATAGGCATCCAACCCCCTATGTGGTGGGCAATGGTGGTAGTGATAGGCATCCACCCCCTTATGGGGTGGGCAATGGTGATAGTGATAGGCATCTACCCCCTATAGGGGGGCAATGGTGGTAGTGATAGGCATCCACCACCCTATGGGGTGTACAATGGTGGAAATGATAGGCATCCGCCCCAATGGGGTGGACAATGGTGGGAGTGATAGGCATCCACCCCCTACGGGGTGGACAATGGTGGGAGCGATAAGCATCCACTCCCCTAAGGGGTGGGCAATGGTGGGAGCGATAGGCATCCACCCCCTATGGGGTGTGCAATGGTGGGAGCGATAGGCATCCACCCCCCTATGGGGTGGGCAATGCTGGGAACGATAGGCATCCACCCCTGTATGGGGTGTACAATGGTGGGAGCGATAGGCATCCACCCCCTTATGGGGTGTACAATGGATACAATGGTGGGAGTGATAGGCATCCACCCCCCTATGCAGTGGACAATGGTGGGAGTGATAGGCATCCACCCCCCTATGGGCTGGACAATGGTGGTAGTGATAGGCATCCACCCCCATATGGGGTGGACAATGCTGGGAGTTTTTGCCATCCACCACCCCCTTGACTCTACATTGCTGCAAGAATTCCCCCACCCCACTATTGACTGTGGTTTGTCACAAGCTGTGTATGCTGTTGCCTTTCACAGGGTTGTGACATTTTTGTGTGTGGTAGGTGTCTGACTTACCGTCTGTGATGATCGCGTCGGTAACGGTTGTTGAATCGACCGTAGGCGTACAGTATAGGGATGACATGCGCGATCGGATACATGTCTGCTTCGTCTCGTTCGCAGTGATCGTGTTGTGATGCGAATTGGAGCTGAAATACGGCTCTTCTGGATGCTGTGATATGCTGGAGGTGGCGACCTGTTCGGCGTGTAGGAAGTAGGCATCGTACTTGGCCGGCCGGAAACAGCTTTGGGATATGCCTCCAGACTACTCCATTCAGCGTTTACGGAGCCTGTTCATGCGGAAATTGGTGCTGGATTCAGAGCGTACGTGTCGTTCAGGAATTGAAGACATTTGCGCATCGTACTTCGTCGTTTTGATGGAGCGGCTCCCGGAACGAGTCAGTTGGAAGGTAACGCTACGGACGGCTCTCGGAGGGCCTTCCGAGCGAGATCGGAATTGGGCCCTAAGGCTCCTCAAGAGAGAAATAAACAGAGCAGTGCAGAGGCTCTGCCAAATGGGTCCAGGTGATGCCATCCAAGAGGAACTAAGGATCCTTAAAATTACTAAGAAGAAACTCGTCTGGCGATCAAAAAGGGAGACAGAAGATAGGCTGTGGGTCAAACTGTTACATGATGCAAAAACAAACAATAGCGCAAGATTTTGGCGCACAGTGAACACCTTAGAGAACCCTAGGGCATCAGAAATAAACTCACATCTGACAGAGGAAGCCTAGGCTAATTACCTCTGGCACCACTTCAACACGGAACAACTTCAATATCACAAACGAAGCGCAAGAAATTAGTAGTCACATATCCAAGTCGGCTATACTGATAGAAGAAGATCTCATGGTCTTTACGAACAAACAGATCATGAATAGGATAGCAAAAGGCAGGGCAGAGGGGGCGCCGGGTCCCAAAGGCATTCCACCAATCATGTACAAACAAGACCCGGAATACTGGGCGGCAGCATTATTACCACTATTCCAACAGATCATAAAAGTGGAAAGAATACCGGACTCCTGGAAAGGGTCAATCATCTCTCCAATTCACAAGAAAGGCAGCAAAAACGAAGCAAAACATTATAGGCTCATTGCCTTAATAGATAACGACGCCAAATATTACTCTGGCCTACTACTGGAAGAGCTCACGGATTGGGTGACAGAAAATAATCCCACTCAATCAAACAGGATTTCATAAATATACCGGAAAAACAACAAACATAGTCGCCTTGTCCCTGTTAATAGATGCCACCAAAAACATCAACCAGCCACTTTTAGTTTGCTTCATTGATTATTCAAAATCAAATCAAATCAAAATAAGCTTTATTCGATTTTATACAAGTAAAATCACAAAAGCTGACAAGACAGATGAAAGGACAAACAATTTAGACATTAATAAATCTACATGTAAACATACAGTTCATTCTACAATTCATCCTGTATAGAACATTAAAAAATAAACATGGGCGGTAAGATTAAAAAAGAAAACCATTTTAAAGACAAGTGTCTTGCACAATTAAATCCATCATAAAGTGTTAAAAAGTCCTGCCTTTTGCGAGCTTTACACACTAATACACTTTCTAGTCCTTATTATACTTTTTAGGAAACAAGCAATAGCTACAGTAAAACAATCATTGTCTAGAAATTGTAAATATAAAAATGCTGGTCGACATTGCCTCCATCCACCTAGCCTTAAGATAGGCAGGATCCACCTCGTTCTCTGCTTTTTATAAAATTTACAAAACAAGACCGTATGTATTGTAGATTGTGGAGAAAAATCGTCACATGGACAGCAAATTAACTCTCTAGACCAGTTATTCATTTCAGGGTAACTAATCAACCGATGAAAGTTCCCTAATCTAAATCGAGTTAAAACATATCTGTCATATCCACTTAAGTTACACAATAAATACGGCTGAATATCGTATGTTATTAAAATCAATTGATGCTGTACTACTGACGGTTTGTTTACTTCCAAAGCAAATCTGTTTGCCTCCAGGTGGCTCATACAAATTCTTTTAAACTCCTTCCTGGAGACAGAGTTCATAGATTCAGGGAAATTATAGTAATCAGGATACCTGAGATCATACATGAAATTTTTTATATAATCCAGCCATGAGATCTTGGTAGCCTGATCCAACTTCATTGAGTCTTTAATTATATCTTCATTCAGACCTGTACTACTGGAAGTCTAAATTCTGTGCCATAATAATACCGGCTGGGCTTTAATGATGTCTACAATATAAGGAACGCCCAGCTCGCTGTGACAATTATACACAGAAGTACTACCTGGTACTGCTAAAATAAACTTTAAAAAAGCATTTTCAACAAGCTGAATGGGCTGCGAGTCTTGAAAGCCCCACACACCCGCACCATAGATAGCAATGCTCACACATTTGGCCTGATAAATCTTAAGGAGCATCGCTGGTGACCTTCTCCCCATTTGTTTTGCAAAGTTACCCACAGCCGCTGTCGACTTCATGAAAAGTCCCATTGATTATTCATCTGCCTTTGACAACATCGACAGGAAGAAACTATTGTCATAAGGTTTCTGCACATACACAGAGCTATGCACAGGAAAATGGGACCCCGGAATACAGTGGTTTGCCACCATATACCGTAGCACCCAAAAACCCCAACCCAACTAGCTTAGCATCCCATTAGCACCCAAGTACTAATGTTTGGACAACCCAGAACACGGTATCTTTATCTCAGGACTCACAGAAGCAAGAACACTCTTTCGCCACTCACTCGTACTTGTCCACAAGGTGCGTAGTAAGAGACACTGGATAGGTTAAAATGTTTATTCCAACTTACGTGCTCTAATGTACAGTACACGTGTCAGTACTAATAGCATAATGCATATGACTAATATAAGCAGCATGGTTACAATTCCATAGAATACAAACGGGGAAAGCATCTCAGAGCTCAGTGGATAAACGTATAAATAACATTGCCACCCTCCCCTTGCAGTAAGATAGTTTATTATAATAATAGAAGACCTCTGGGCTTTGACTAGCGAACCCCCATACCTCAGTCTCTAGATGCAGAATTACATCAGCAGGACATCATAGCTCTTCTCACTGAAAGGGATTTCTCCAAGTGTGTTTAAGCGCTAGTAAACCACAGTATTAAAAGCATATCAAATTCTTCATGGCAATTGCACATAATGTTATGTCTGGGTGCGCGAGACTGGCCATATCAGGAAGAACCAGAATACATTGTTATGCGACCTTGTACATGTTTGTGCAGACTGAGCCCAGAAAGGTGAACAACAGAAAATGCAGACAGTGCAAAAGAACTTGGCACGAGCAAAGGGCGAGGAAGGCCCGGCTCAGTGTAACGTGCGCAAAGAAAAGCAGCATGGCAGCCAGGCCTAGGCCAACATAACAAGGCAGGTAACAATCCACAAGACACCCTCCCCTGGACAGTCCGGCGGCCAGGACAGAGGCCCATCAGAGGAGAAAATTGACGTCGGAGCACAGGGAGCGCCCAAACGGCGAAGGGCAGGTCAATCCATGAAAGTGAAAGTGCAGAAAAAAGCCATACCCTCCAAGAGTTCATCATTGGAATCGTCAAAAAACATAGATGCCATCCAATCCATGAGTTCAAAAGAGCAGGAATGCTCCTCAGCAAAGGGAGCATCCAGAAGCAATGCGGGACAGCTTGCGTGATAATTGAAACAGCTTCGTTGTAGGAGGTCCTGGGCAGCCGCCCAGATATCCCATTGCGCCAAAATCCCCAGTGCAGCCGCACGCGCCATACAGCCAGCGACGGAACAGTCCTGCTCATGGGCCTCTAAGGGACCCATCAACTGAACAAAATCCGGAACAGACAATGACGAATTGGAGAGGCAATAATCCAGAGTCCAGGTGAAAGGACAGCGGACACAAGTCATCACAGGTTGCACGCAAGTGAAATACGCAAAGCGAAATGAAAGAGTATATGACACACTCAGTGTCGCCAATGGCAAGACACCAAAACCGGCCAAAAGGCGCTCACGGAGCAGCTGGAGGCGTTCTGGATCGAGCAGGTCCCATCGGGGAGCAGCCATTGCGCAGAAAGCAAATTAAGAGCAAGACACCAGCCGCTAAAGCGAGGATCAATGGGAAACCGCCAAAGACACTGGAAAAAATAGAATGTATGAAAGCCGGGATGACACCAAAAATAGTTTGGAAGGAGGACACCAAGCCCGACCCAACGACCTTAAAAAAGTGTACTAGGCCTTCAGTGTTAGATGCGTTAAAAATACGATGTATTAACTCCCCAAAATGTTGGGGGAGATTAGTGTTCAAAAGGGCCTGTATTTCACTGTGGGTACTCGCCACCTGGAGAATGAATGTCTCCCGGGCGGACGTGAGCATAACTTCCTCGTTTAATAATAGTGCCTTTATTCTGCTCAGTCTATTGAAATCTGCTTCCATGGTAGGGATGGAAGGCCAAATAGAGATATCAACCTTGCCATGAGGGGGAGGAAAAAGCACATTTTTGCAGCAGACAACCCTGTGTGAAACTGTTACAATGTAAGGAATGCCAGCCTGCAGGCCACAACAGTTTTCGTTATTTAAAAGTAAATAACTACCATTGGAAAGGAGAGTGAAAGTAGGTGAAATAACAGGAGCAGGAATACCTTTCAGCACACAAGCAAGATTAGGAGAGGAAACGCTACATGAGCCATGCAATTTAATGTGTTTACAAATAAGCGAATGACCTATAGTCGAGTCGCAGTACTCCCCCGTGAGAAAGACTTCCTTGCCGTCCCGAAGGCATTTATACATGAAAGGCAAGGACCAGAGTTCATGCAGGAAAGCACTGCCCAATGGCCGGTAACGGCCCACAGGATAATGTTTCATGCACGAGTCAAATTCAAACAAGGAAAATGGTAAAGCTATAACCCCATGGACTAGCCATACAGCAGAATCGAGTTCTGCAACAGAGAACGGCAAAGGATCCACCTTTTCGATATGTAATAGAGTGTAAGTTGCATCCTTCATGGACATAAATTGCTGTTTGTCAGTTAAGTTAAAAGGTAGAAATAAGGCAGAGGTGTTCAAAAAATGCCAAGGCACTTTACCTAACTTGAGCGTTTGTAAAGTCCATGCAAACTGCATAACTGAGCGCAATTGATTCTGACCATGATATAACACAGAAACATCATCTTGTACAATATCAACAACAGAGGACACAATATTCTCTAAAGTGTAAATGCGAGAAGACAGGGTATTAATACTATTGTCAACAACAGCAAGCACCTTTTCCATATTTGCTTGATCTATTTCCCGAAGACGGGAAGCAGCTTCCATTTGTGATAGCTTCCAGAGTTCATTATATGTTTCATAAATGAATCTTTTAGGTCGGGGACCACGAGGTCCCAAAACAAAGTCGGACAGATCAATATTGCCTGTAAGGAGGGACAAATGTTGTTTAACAGAATCAAGGGACGAATGTTGCAGCCATTGTTTGCATAATTTACCAACAGAGTATGTAGTGACAGTACGGGCATCAGTAAACCTCGGATCAGGCCTATTCTGTGTGTAGCTAGCACCAGTATCATGAAAACGCATTTGACATGCATTAGATGATATAGGCCATACTAACCAGGGTGACTGAACCAGCTCAGAAACATTAAACGAATTATTTTGTAACATTGCCTGCAGGGACACGAGGGACATATTGAATCGTGAGCTTTCATTTGGAAAACTCGACAGGGATGGTATTGATGGCGTATTCAATTGTTTAGTGGTTGCTAAGCCCCAACATGTAGTCTGATAGATGGAAGCATTTATGAACATAATTTGGGTAGGGATGAGGCACGCACGATGCAACGCCTCGGTTCCCTGTACCTGCCATGGCTTGGAGCCCCAAATAGATTTTAAATCCACTATATTATCCCAGTACTCATAACCACCCACAGCTAAGGCACTTAGAAAGGAACCTGAATAAAGCAATTTGGTGTGTGTTAACATAATTTTCTGAGTTGATGTGTTATTTAGTCTAAAATAATAGGATGCAGGGTTCGACCGATTAAAATCAGTGAAATAATTAAACTTATTTCGAAGAGTTTGAGAGCTACCTGGCAAGGGGTTTGGACAATGTTCCCATTGGGTATAGTTAACAGAACTACGCAGGGCACTGGGCTTATGGAGAAAATGATTACCCCAATGTTGGTAACAATACAAATCGGCATAATTAGCAGAATTCATATATAAATCTTCAGCATTAAAAGATGCATAATATTTTAAATCGGCAAACAATGCTTCAACGGCATGCACATCCCAATCATCAGAATGAATATTATTTTGTACTACATCACCCATTGAAACACGAAGGACATTAGGTACATTAATAATTTCCGTCGGACCATGGATTTGATAGTTCACTGCATCCCATACGATGCCATCAGCAACTGGGAAAGCTGAAATGTTCACAAATGTGTGGTCACGCTTCATGATGTGAGACGAGGAATGAGGAGCCAAAGTTCCAGAAACATAGTCTACAGCAGAGCGTTCAGGTAAATAGTGACCATTGATTAGTAGAAAAAACACTGTGACAAAGCCAATGGACATGAACAAAAATATCAAGAAAAGTACCAACCAGAGGTATGTCCAGGGGGAATCAAAAAATTGTCTCTAAACCAGGATATAAAAATACTGAACTTGGATGGAACTTTTGAAGATGTGGAATCCGAATCAAAGGAATAACGAGTCGGGCTTAGTGGCGTTGTTGGTTGATGTGCCACCGATTCAGATGCAGGATAAGTATACTCGTCCTCGTCGATGTTGGTGGAGAGTTGGGGATCAATTATAGTTTCAGGCAAATCAACCATCTCAATTACAGCATCAGCGATCGTTCGTGCAGATGGACTATGAACATATGTCCGATAAATGGCAGGACAAGAGACCGCTGGTGTGACACTATTCAGGATCGGCCAGGCGCTGTAGCTTGACATTTTCAACTGAGATGTATCTGTTCTCTTTGCGACCAGGAAGCGGTGGTAAAATGACTGTACGTGTTCCCTTCAGGCCAAGAACTGGAACCGGTGCACGAAAAGAGGGGCCAAATTCTTTTTTGTTTTCAACCTTCTCTCGAACCAGTTCTCCAACTTTCGGAAGCCAGCCGGCTACCGGAATCTGCAACGCAGGATCTGTGGCTGAAGGCAAATGTGTAGTTGCAAGTTTGTCTCGGGCTTCTTGTAAGTCCTGTAACATAGCAGAATGGTTATCTACATCAAACTTGGCGGATTGCGCCGCGATGTCTGGACCCTCAAGGTCAGGCACAAACATTCTTATGCCAAAGAGCATTTCGTATGGGGTCCGCCCACCCAGAGGTCTTCTAGGGAGATTATTAAGTGCACGCTGAACGGTATACAAATGGGCCAGCCAGTTCCTGCCAGTACCTAAAACCCTAGCTGTTAAGGATTGCTTTAAGTCACGGTTCATTCGTTCAACGATAGAGTTGCCCTCAGGCCTATACGGAGACGAAAATTTCACCCGCACCCCAAGCGAAGCCATTGCATCCTTGTAAGCCCTAGAGGCAAACGCTGGACCTTGGTCCGAATGGAAGGTGCCGCATGCGAAAATTCCCACAAAGACACGCAAATCCCTGATTACATTTCGGGCGTCAGCACTCCGTTGTGGCCAGACCCAGAGAAACCGTGTGCACGAGTCCACTGCCACTAAGATGTATTTATAAGCAGTGTCTGATGAGAATGGACCGCAGTGATCCAAGTAAACACACCCAAAGGGTCTGTTAGCAATGCAGAGCGGTGTTTGTGGTGGACGTGTTACCGTGGAAGGCTTAATCTGTTGACAAACGTCGCAAGAAAGCACAAAAGCACGGGTGTCTTTATATAACCCACGCCACCAATAACGCTGCTGCAAGATGGAAACCGTAGCTGACACACCTGCATGAGCAGAAGCCATGCCTTCGTGTGCAGCTGATATCAAGGCACTCCTGCGGTCCGCGTTGGGGATCAGCCGATCTCCAACGTCAGGTATAGTTACATAAGGAACCTGATCGGGACTTAATTTGTAAGAATACTTGGAAGGGAAACCTGTAGGGTAATTATCACCTTCCTTGGTTGCAGCAATAGCTGCTAAAATAACAGGGTCTATTTTAGACATGGACCTGGTAACCGCTGCTACTGAACACGTGACTACTGCTGAACGGGCAGCTTCATCTGCCAGATCGTTACCAATAGCGTGTGCGCCCACCCGCTGATGGCCTAAGGTGTGAACCACCTGTGTGAGGGGCAGACGTTGTTGCAATTCTGCCACTCGAACCCAAAGCATTTTATGCTTAATTGTGCTCCCTTTTGCGTCCTTGTAGTCGTTCTTCGACCAGAAAAACAGATTGTCATTGTAAGATTGTACACAGTAATAAGAATCACATACAACAAGAGTGGTCTCATCCTGTGAAGCGAACTCAAGTGCAAGTAGCAATGCATGCAGCTCGGCCAATTGTGCGGTACTATCCCCAAGTGTGCGTGTGTGCACTACAGTGGATTTGAACTTGCCATCCACAAAGGATCCCGCAACAATAGCACATGCAGCAGAATAAGCGTGCTTGGACCCAGTGGCCGGTTGCGCCGAACCATCGGTGTAGATCACACATTTGTAATCCTCAAGCGGTAATAAAAACAAAGGAGGAGGATGAACGAATTCATACTGCAAAAACTCCTGAGTCTGAAGAGAAGAATCAAAAACAAAAGTGACGTCTGAAGACGTCAAAGATGTAGCCCATTGTATCCAACGGGGATGCATTGCTTTTGAGTTCGGTACACTTGCCTTTGTTACTGCCTCTAGGGCAGGACAGGGTGTTACCACTAGAATCCGCTTTCCCTGTGCCAGTGCGCGTTCTTTTAGAATCGCCATTTGCACTGCAGTTAGAACTTTTTCAACAGATGTAAAGCGCAATTCAGCGGAAGTGTACAGATGTGACTTGTATGCGATAGGTACTGTATCACCTTCATTAAAGGTTAAGTAGGTGAATCCCACCGCCCCGGAATTATTCTAATCACCAGGTTGGTGTGGTTATCACGAGTCAAAAGATATTTAGACTCCAAAAGGTCTGTCTGCAAAGACTGCAGAATTGAGGTATGCTCAGGCAGCCAGCAAGACCTTGAATAAGTAGGTTGTATCAAAGCATACAAAGGCTTGATACGCTGGGCATATTCGGGAATGTAAGTACGCCCGAAATTCAAGAAACCCAGCAAAGACTGAAGTTTCTTCAGAGTATTTGGGGGGCACAAATGTGCACATTTTTCCAAGAAATGGGGGCTAAGCCCTTACCTTCGTTATTGAGCTCATAGCCCAAGAACAGAACAGTAAATTCAGCAATGTGTGACTTAGCAAAGTTAAATTTGTAACCCTGCTCCGCAAATTCAAGAATAATGCGGTCCACACGGGACAGATGCTGATATAACTCGTCGTCTGTCAAATAGATGTCATCAACGTACGAACATGCGTCTTGATCAATGTCATTTAACAAAGAAACAACACGGGCGGCGAATATACCCGGACTATTTTTATAGCCCATGGGTAATCGCCGGAACTGGAATAATTTACCACCGGATGTGAATGCGGTCCATTGACCACTCTCCGGGGCTAGGTTGTGCGTGTAGAAACCGTTTGAAAGGTCAAGTGTCGTTTTGTATTTTTTACGAACAAGACTGTCTACAAGCGCAGAACTGTGTGTATTTTGCACCGCAAAGTTCCGACAATGAGTATTTAAATGCCGGTAATCCAAAACTAAGCGGTACGATCCATCTGGTTTAGAAACCACGAAAAGGGGATTGTTCATAGGTGATACGCATGGTTCAATTACTCCCTGATATTCCAACTGTGTCAGAATTTCGGAGACGGGGCCTTTTGCCTGCCGTTTGATGGGATATTGGGGTTGTGGCTGCGGTAGTGACCGCAAAGGTATTGCATGGGGAGGTGACTCTTCATCCCATCCCACATGGTTGCGGTATAACGCTGGTGCCAGGTACACAGCCCACTCAGCTGCAAGTGCTTCAGCTTTGTCTTTTGGGACATGCCTTGAAAAGCTTGGAAGGATTACCTCCTCTCCTTTATGTGCAGCTAAAACGAATGAGGGTGGCCAATCCACCTCCGCTAACAAAATGTCATATGAAGAGGTTAGATTTTCCCAAAAAATCCCTTTTATTTCACGCGGTATGTCACCTTCAATTTGTATGACTATATTATATAGTCTGTCAGGGGGTGCCACTCTCGTGTCAGCTGTCTCTACAGTAACGAATGTTTCAGTTGCTGTCGCCTCCATATGAGGACGTAGCGCCTCCCGCACTATGGTAACTTCCGCGGCGCTGTCTAGGAGGGTCACTGCCCACGTCCAATTCTGGAGTCTCGTTCTCACGGTCTGAGGCATATTTCGCTGTGACAGCGGCAACCTTTTTCTTCTGAAATTGCGGTCGAGGAAGATGAAAATCTTCTGCTTTCCCTCTGACTTGTTGTCGAGGTTGGTCTCGCTCCTGGGGAGCCTCTCGGCCCCTTCCTCTATCTTGCCGTCCTCCTCCACCAGCCTGTGACGACGTCTGGGCCTGTGAAGAACGAGGAGAACGCGTATCAGAGCTCTGAAACCTTTCTGGTGATTTAATCCTTGACCTATCACGTAAATCATAAGTACGTTCAGAAGAAACCGAAACTGGGGAAGCGCCTCTCGACCCCGGCTTCTTTTGTTGCTTACCCTGTTTTTTCTGTCTCCAACTCTTTTTAGTGAAGACTGGTTTATCATCTTTCTCAGATGCACTTTTTGTTTGTATAACTTGTGTTTGCGATTGAGTTTGCATTTTTACAAAAGGCTTGTTGCCTAGGCTATTTCTTCCAATTGTTTTATAAGCCCGGGCTATTATTTTCGGTAATTCGCGAGGCCTGTCCAACTCTGGGACCAAAGCCAAAGCATTCGCTACTTGAAAGTTCATAGCATCGCCCTTGACATTTCCAAGGATCAGCTCAGCTACTACATCAAACACTCCCACTAGTCTCATCCCTAATTCCACAGCCGCTTCAGGGCCATGTTCATCCTGTACTTTTTTAATTACAGAGGGTAGAACCGTCATGGAAGGAGTTCCAAAACATTTTGAATAAACTGCTGCGAATACCTTACCCCAGTTTTCACATGATGTCAAATCGGGGATTATGTCTTTTGGCAAACTTATCGTGAGGATGCGGTGTTTATCTACTGGGGATGTATGTGGAAACACTGCCTCTATCTGATCGAACTTTTCTGCAAGCCAGTAAGGATAGTCGTCCTTATTTTGTGGACGTTTGCCCATCACAGAATTTACCATGACAGGACTTATAGTCACTCCAGCTGCAATAGCTGGTTGGCCTGCGACTACAGGAGCAGCTCCATGGAGGCTACCTGTAACGTATGTCACCAAGGCTCGATGCACTCGCACCAATTCGGTATGCATAGTGCGCAGTTCCGCAATCGGTAATGCCAGATAATTTGGATGCGGGGTATACCCGGCCAATACAGGCCAAGTGGCCCCCTGAATTGATAAGGGGCCTAAACGAACTGCGGTAGTTGGTTGTGGTAGGGCGCCATTGAACCAAACACGGTGCTGCCAAGCCGTGAGAGGCACTTCAAGAACAGTATAGGGTCGATAGGCAGCAGGAACAGCGGTGGGCTTATATTCATGAAACAGCTTATCACCTGCATCCACCGCTTCAAAAGTGATCCAAGTGTAAAACACTTCAAAGTGATAAGCCGCATCGGCTTGAACCACAAAGACCAACTCGACCCCAGTATCGGGCACTCCATACACAGCTAAGTGGTCTCGGAGTGCTCCTCGACTATGTGCAGCTATCGCCACACCAGCCATGACTAAACAATTATATTCGACAACCTAACAGGGAGCACAAAAATGGGTCTATTAACTAACCTTTTTTAATAATATCAAGCTTGAAAGAACCTATAAAACATTCAATATAGGAGGTATCACCGTCACATACGCCACCGGAAGCGTACGCGAGGGGTTTGTGGACAAGCACAAGCACTACTCAAGCGTCTCGCAGATAAGCTGCCCCACGGTGGTCGCGCCATGTCATAAGGTTTCTGCACATACACAGAGCTATGCACAGGAAAATGGGACCCCGGAATACAGTGGTTTGCCACCATATACCGTAGCACCCAAAAACCCCAACCCAACTAGCTTAGCATCCCATTAGCACCCAAGTACTAATGTTTGGACAACCCAGAACACGGTATCTTTATCTCAGGACTCACAGAAGCAAGAACACTCTTTCGCCACTCACTCGTACTTGTCCACAAGGTGCGTAGTAAGAGACACTGGATAGGTTAAAATGTTTATTCCAACTTACGTGCTCTAATGTACAGTACACGTGTCAGTACTAATAGCATAATGCATATGACTAATATAAGCAGCATGGTTACAATTCCATAGAATACAAACGGGGAAAGCATCTCAGAGCTCAGTGGATAAACGTATAAATAACATTGCCACCCTCCCCTTGCAGTAAGATAGTTTATTATAATAATAGAAGACCTCTGGGCTTTGACTAGCGAACCCCCATACCTCAGTCTCTAGATGCAGAATTACATCAGCAGGACATCATAGCTCTTCTCACTGAAAGGGATTTCTCCAAGTGTGTTTTAGCGCTAGTAAACCACAGTATTAAAAGCATATCAAATTCTTCATGGCAATTGCACATAATGTTATGTCTGGGTGCGCGAGACTGGCCATATCAGGAAGAACCAGAATACATTGTTATGCGACCTTGTACATGTTTGTGCAGACTGAGCCCAGAAAGGTGAACAACAGAAAATGCAGACAGTGCAAAAGAACTTGGCACGAGCAAAGGGCGAGGAAGGCCCGGCTCAGTGTAACGTGCGCAAAGAAAAGCAGCATGGCAGCCAGGCCTAGGCCAACATAACAAGGCAGGTAACAATCCACAAGACACTATGGGACAAGTTAACCAAAAGAAAAATCCCACAGAGACTTCTGACTCAGCTGATTCTACTCCACACTGACATGTGGGTACAAATAAAACTGGGAGCTGGCGACTGCCTTTCTAAAAAGATACAGACAACCAAGTGGCTCAAACAAGGTTGTGTTTTGGCCCCGACCTTGTTCAAATTATTTATGTCAGATTTTACGCCTGAGGTAGATAATTGCAAATCCCATGCCCCAAACTTGGGAGGCTACACTCTTTCAAATTTACTTTACACTGACGATATTGTATTAATTAGCCGCACTTCAATCGGCTTACAACATCTAATTGATATTACGTACAATATCTATTGATATTACGTACAGCTACTCGGCCAATAACGGATTGTGTATAAATGTAGATAAAACAAAGGTGATGGGGATAAACATGAAAAAGGACGCACACCGCTGTCAACTGGGAGGACACCCACTGGAAACTGTCCAAGAGTACAAGTACCTGGGTGTAATAACGGACAGCAAAGGTACGTTCCTGCAACAAAAGAAGCCATTGCAAGAAGAGGTAATGGTATGGCAGTTACAATAAGAAATCTTAAACTTAAAACAACCGGCCTAAGCCTACCTCCTCTGCTACAGGTGATCCAAGCAAAGCTCCTACCCTCTATTACCTATGGGAGCAAGTGCCTACGAGGTCGAGATTCAGGAATTCTGGACAGCACAGTAGCTAGGGCAATGAGAATAATATTTAAACTACCCAAATACACCTCGCCGGCTCAAATAAGATTCAAATTCGGACTACGGAATCAACAAATAGCGCGGAAGGGCGCTTCCGCCAAATGCTGGCACAAAATCAAGGGAGCAGAAATGGCGACTTTGAACGCACACCTCTGGAATGAGCTCAAGTCAAAAAAAGGCAGTGCGGCAATGACCTACCTCCAAGACTCAATAGAATATCTGGCCCTACGAGATCTTTGGGAGAGTGTTGGGTCACATATACAGCTTCAAAGAATTGGTAAATAAAATAGTTAAAATTATGTCCCTAGTAGAAGACAAAGCTACACTACAGAAAAGGGCACACAGCTGGTTTGTCGTACAGAGCTACTCTAGAGGTTCTCCTCAAGCCTACTTATGTGCGGGCTTCATGAGAGCAACAAAGGAGAAATACCTCCATTTTCGGTTGGGCATCCTTCCATTGCTGCCTCACTTGCCCCCATGGAAACGCTTACAGACAACTACCAACTGTCGTTTATGCGGAGATCCAAAAGAAGATGTGCTACATCTATTATGCATATGCAGGAGATTAGATAAGAAACGAATACTCATACTCAAACCTGCATGGAAAAAAATTAGAATAAGAACATGTAGGCAAGCAGTGAAAGCATGTTTTGAAGACGGGGATGTTCTGCTAGCCTGCCATTTTGTCCAATTTTTATGTAATGCAGAGCAAAAGCTAACTTCCAACTCTTAGCTGGTTAAGTGGGACATCATACTATTCACTGGAGACTCAGCCACCGCCATGTTAGCATCTAAGAGAACCTGCACCTGCTCGCCTTAGCTGTGGTGAGCCACACTCAAGCCCCTGTTGTGCCTAAATGAATTACACAGGAGAAAAAAGGCTGAAATGGCAGGGCTTACAAACATGTCTTGCAATAGCACTGCAGGTTTCAATAAAGACTTCAATTTCAATAAATCCCCTTAAATTATTGTCAGAACACTGATCCGGCTAAGTTGAACTGTAAATTCAGGCACATAATTAATAGTTTTAAATTTGGACAATTTTAACGTTTCACTTATGCTTAATTTAAAGTGTGGTTTTAGAATATGGAATAATTTGATAGGATGTTTTACAGTTGCAATGATTTTAAGAAATCACACAAATAAAGATGTCACTTACTTACCTACTTACAAGGTAGAACTAACCTGATGGGGAACACGCCTCCTGACTAGCTAAATTTCCCATCTGTCCTGGTGCCAAATGGCCCCGAGGCAGGGGGTGGCATTTGCCCTGTCTGGGGGAAGCCTTGGTTACATATCAAGGGCGGCAGAGGCCTTTGAAGCCTTCTGCCTTGATTTGCTGATTACTTAGCCATCCTGCTTGGAGGAGGTGACAACGCCTCCGGATGGAGCAGGCATTGTTTCTGCCCTCAGGGAGTGTGCGCTCTCACCTGCAGGTTGTCAGACACCTGTCTTAGGGGCAGACTGGTCTACACCAGTCAGCCAGAATACTGGTAGTTGGTAGTTGTTCAGAGGGCACCTCTGAGGTGCCCTCTGCGTGTATGTATTGATAAATCCATCACTGGGATCAGTATGGGTTTATTAATACAAGATGTTTGATACCAAACATCTCTAGTTACAATGAAGCCATCATTTAGCTGGGGAACTCTTAATTACCAGTGTCCAGCACATTTACTTAAAATGGCTTCCCTGTTCAATTTTAATAGCTATGAATTGACTTAGACTTCACAGGGGCCTCTCTGCTCATACAGATATGTCCACACATGTAGTATAGTGCACCCTGCCATAGAACTGTAAGACCTGCTATATTTATTTATTTTTATTTTGAATGTTTTATATAGCGCGAACATGACCCTTGCGGGTATCAGAGCGCTTTACAAGAGTCGTGCGTAGGGAACAAAAGGAACATATGAAAACATAGGTAAGAATTCGAATACAGGTCTTAGTTGCGTGGATGCAAATGTACAAGACTTGACATAGGTCTAGAGTAGGAACAAAAGGAACGTATGAATACATAGTTAAAAACTTGAGATACAGTTCTCAGTTGCGTAGATACAAGTGTCCAAGACTTGACATACGGATCTCAGTTGCGTAGATTCAAAATGTACCAAGATTCATGAGAATTTCTTTAAAAGTAGGGATTTTACTTCTTTTTTAAAAGAAATGAGAGAAGGGTTCCTTCTAGTTTCAGGGGGCAGTGCGTTCCAAATGCTAGGAGCGATTCCAGAGAAGGCACGGTTGTAAGTTTTCTTTTTGGTAAAGCGTTGTGGTTTCAGAAGAAGATTGCTGGTACTTCTAGAGGATCTGTTTCCACAAGATAGCACCAGTTTTTGGGCCAGGTATCTCGGGGTATTGTGATGTAGGGCTTTGTATGTCATGCAGGCAATTTTTTGTTGAATTCTGGATTTGAAAGGAAGCCAGTTAAGAGTTTTAAGGTCAGGGGTAATATGAGAATTTCTTTTTGAGCCCATGATCATGCTATAGCGGTGACTTACCTATAGTGCATGCAGTGTCTGCAGGCATGGCACACAGGAGGTGTGCCATGTTGTGTCTTCACTTTTCTCTGCACCATGTCACACAGCCTGCAGTGGCAGTTGCATGAGTGTGCTGAGGGGTCCCTTAGATTGGCACAATACATGCTACAGCCCTTAATGAACCTCTTTAGCCTCCTTGCCCTAGGTAACAGGAGTGCCATTTATTAGGGACTTATAAGTGGTGCTAAACGTATTGCCAAATGGGAAAGAGATCTGGAACTGGGGACTTGGATAGCAGGAACCCAGGACACTTCTGTTAAAATTGCATCAATTACCAGGCAAAAGTGGGGGTGACCATTTAAAAAAGGGGCATTTTCCTCCACAACTTACCTGTAAGTCCCTAGTATATAGTATGGCATGTAGGTTTAGAGGCCCCAGTGCCCTTAATGCTCTTATTTTTGCACTGCTGTGGTGTCTGGTGTAATTTTGAATCCATGCATGCCTTGTAGGCTGGTTTTAATTTGAAACTGCGTTCAAATTCGACATTGGAATTAAAAATGATTCCAAAAGTCCAAAACTACAATTTTATTACATTTGAGTCACCCCTAAGGTCTGCCCTAGGTGCTCTAAAGGTAGGGGGCATTGTTCTTAAAAGCAGGGACAATATAAAATATGTTTTATATGCCCTGGTAAGGAAAAACAGCCAAAGTTGTTTTTCACAGATAGCGGTCATAGCAGGAGTAGGTAGCTTTACCGCTATTCGTTGGAGTACCCCCCTTCCAGCCCAGAAGAGATGATAAATAAGGGAGAGCTGTAGGAGCCCCTCAGAACATTGTCTGGAACACATGAAGAACGACTGCCCTGCAGGACCTTTGGACTGCACCACAGAAGGCTTGCACTCAGAAGGACTGCACCTGCTGCACTCACAAGGCCCAACAAAAGAAAGCACTGTGCCTGACTCAAAGGAAAAGGAATGGACTCTCTGATCAGCAACAGATATAAGAGACCTATAGGAATTCACCTGCAAAGCCAAAGAGATGATCACCCCAGCTGATCAGTTGCAACTGGAAGTTTCCTGGACTGTGCAGGTGCATTGTGGAAAATTGAGTCCTAGTCACCAAGAGGCAATCCAGTGTCTCTGAACCCTTGGTCCAGAGCTACTGGACCCTTATGTTCCCCAAAGGAACGCAGAAACAACCAGTTCTCACATTTGGAAACTTTCTGCAAAGTTTTGTACAAAAGCTCCAAGAGGAGACCAGCTGGTTTGAAAGTCAAACTACTATCGGCGAATCGTGAATCGGTCTGGCCATGCTGGTTGTTCTGCTGAAAAATCCAGAGCTCCTCACCATCAAAGCCAAGCACAAAGTCTTCCAGAGGCTCACAGAGGCATTGCATTGCAGCAGGTCATCATTGTCGAATCGAACTCCGGATCTCGACTTTGAGAGATAAGCTCCAATAAAAAGACTTAGGGGCCGATTCCGATTCAGGCCCGAAATCTCCCCGACCGAGCCGGACCCGGAGAGATTTCCGACCGACTCGGACCCTAGCAGTCCGACCGAACGAGTACGATGCGCACGTATGCTATCGGACTCGATTCGGTCGGACTCCCATTGAAGTCAATGGGAGCCAGTCGTACGACGCGTACACGGGCTCCCATTGACTCAATGGGCACGACGCGAACAAGGGCGCCCCCTACAGCGTGTTCGCGTTGATGCGGGTCGCACCGTACATGCACGTGTAGGGGGGACCCATGGGTCCCCCCTGTGTGCGACTCGCACGCCTAGGCTTCCAGGGGGGTCCGACACAGACCCCCAAAGTGCGGCTCCGACAGCTCCTTGGAGCCGGGCTGCGCGAGTCGGTCGGAGCGGTCGAGGTGCGCATCGTACTTACCCGGCCGGGGAACATCTCCATTGCGAGGTGCGCATCATCCCCGTGCGAGTCGGTCGGAGCGGTCGGGTCCTGCGAACGAGTCGGTCAGAGATTTCGCGAACGCACGCATCGTACTCGCTCGCCCAGACGCACGTACGACTCGGTCGGGAAATAGGGCTCCGAATCGGATCCGGTTAAGCCGAATCCGATTTGGTGCCCTACCGGCCGAGATCGGAATCGGCCCCTTAGTCCGAAGGTAAACTGTTGACCGGGACCTAGCCCTCAACCTATCCGATCCACGCTTCAACACGATCGGCCTAAACTTTGACTTTGTCCCAGTCCAGCACGACCAGATAGCCGCGAGTGCTGCTTTAAGCTTTTTGGAGTTAGAATGCACAATTTTTTATCTAATCTTTAAAAAATCATATCTCCTGTTCCCTGCATTGGATTTTTGTCGATTTAGTGTCATTTTAAAGATAAAAATATTCTCCATTGTTATAAATTGCTGTTGAATTTTTATTTTGTTACATATTTTACTTATTTACTGTTTTGGTGGTCTTAAATGCTTTACACATACCTGTCTTCCAAGTTAAGCCTGACTGCTCGTTTGCTAAGCTACTAAGGCTTGAGCAAGGATTTATTTACTGAGACTTTATTGGACCCATTAGGGATTGTGAATTTGTTACTAGCTGAAGGTAAATACCCCGACCTACTAATTATCCACTTTCTTACAGACAGCTGGAGATGTTTTGCACCAAAAGGTATAGCGCCACATCAGTGCCAGTGTACCCCGAAAATCCAGCAACAAATCTTTACTCAAATGTACGTAAAGGCACACAAGTGCAAAATATGGCATTGTGACACAATGCAAAACAATGTAGCATCACGTAAACTGTATAAAAACGGTGCGAGGCAGCACAAAAGTGAAAACGCACACTGCGAAACAGACCTTTCACCGCAAAATGGAACATAGAGGAGAAAACAAACAAGATCCCGAAAGAAACAAAGAAGAAATGTTAGAAACAGCAGCAGAATCATCTCAAATGGCCTCACACAAAGGAAAATGGAAAAGAACATTTAAATTCACTCCAGAAGAGGTAGACATCCTAATAGCAGAGGTGACATAGAATCAGCACCAACTTTTTGTCACTTCCAAACCACCTCCAGGCAAAAAGTCTTTTATTATGGAGAGCGATCCAGAATGAAATCAATACAGTAGCAGCAACAGTGAAAACAGTTGAAGAGGTCAGAAAATGGTGGCATGACTGCAAGAGGTGCACAAAAGAAAGAATGGCACACAATCGTCATTGTGCAATGGCAACAGGTGGGGGGCCGGATTGTCACATTCCACTAACAGCAACGGAGGAGCAAGTTATATCAGTAATCGGACCAGAACTGGTTGAAGGACTTGAAGGGCCAGATAAAACTATGATTGGGGACAATGCAACTACCAGTAAGTGAATCTTAAACAGATGAATAAGGTCACATGACCCATAGATCTGTATGATTTGCAACAAAAGCTTAAAAAATAAGCTCAAACATTGACCTGATTTGTGATACCTATACAATGCATCATGTCAGGATAGGGTAGAAAGTGGTGCTAAGGACCTGTGAACCCAACATTCTAAATGCATTATCCAAGAGTTTGTGATATGTGTGCGCCTCAACATGTGAGGTTACTTACGTTCACTCACACATTATATGTGCACAAAATGTTAATATCAATAACTACTCACATGTTGTCTGACAGACCTTGTTTGTGTGTCCTGTACTTGCAGATCATGTATTTTTATATACTGTCCAACAGCATAGAAAGTAAATCATCATAGAGAGATATTAAAATGCATACTATCTGCTCAGTGTACCATGCCTGTTAGCCATCTTTGTATTGTGTGCGTAAGAGGCCACAGTGGTAAGCACAGTAATGGAAAAAAGTGACCTGCACATCGATACAACCAAATATTTCACCTAAATACCTACAGAAGTTGGTAGCCCTGGTATCCTTGTTGTGGCTTTACCTGAAACTTGTACCCCCCAGGCCTCTTTTGTTTCCAAACAATTTGTGTATCTGTCTTAGAGCTATGCACAACAACTATGGAAACCCAGTGCAAAAGTGGAAAGTGCCCCCCCCCCAACATGGTACTATTTGCCTTTACTAATAAGCCCATTTTCTGTACCTGTAGGCCTGTAGCAAAGTGGTTTATTCTCACGAATTGAGAGGTACCCTATTAAACGTAGGGGACAGGGTAAACTACAATTTCAACAAAGAAGTATCCCCTACTATGCAAAGTCTAATTATAATCCCTACCATTAATCAACCCTTGTGGACACTCATTCACTCACTATTCTCAACACACTGAACTCATATATATGCAAAAATAGTCAAAAGTTTATTATATTGCTTCCCAATACATGTACAAAAAATACTTAAAAACAATTAAAAAGGATAAATGCTATACCATCAATGCACATATTCTCATCTTGCCACTTTCTTTTACATTACAATGCTGAATCAGTATGACTTGAGAGACATAAACCAGGTATGCTGCGTTACAATAAGGACGTTGGTCTCCACAGAGTGCAGGTAAGCATGAAGAAAAGAACACAATTGCATCCAATTATTTACAAATATTGTCAAAATTAGCATAAAAAGATGTGCAGTAAAAAAGTTGTCGACGCAGCGTTTCCGTGGACGAAAATCAATATACCACCTTCTTCAGGACTCTTAATTATTGACAACAATTATCTAAAAAATATACATAAAACATAGTTACATATCACATGTATCTCAATGACATATTTACATATACAGAGTTCAGTCAATTACTTCACCAATCTCACAGGTGTACACTGACAGTCTGTCCATACCACTATGTTTAATTAATAAGAGCCTGGAAATGAGGATTTAAGTGGCAGCATGGCTCCCCTAGATGACAATACTTTATTCATCATTTTAAATGACTTGCAAACTGCATCACCACAGATTGTTGCCCAAACTGACAATTCTGGAATCACACTGGATAAAACGCAACCAAGTCCACAAAGGACAAGAAACACATGCAGACAGACATTCAACAGAACATCAGAAGTGGGTGAATTTGAATTTGAAGAAGAAATACACAGATCACTGGATCAAACATGGGAAGCAGTGCAGGAAGGATTCTCAAACTTTCATGATGTTGTCACGGATATGATAGAATGTCTAAATCCAAACAAGTCAATGCCTGACAAGATAGGTCTGTATTCCTTCTGCAGTGGTATGGACAATTCCCTCATGGATATACATGAAGACTTACTGTGAATATGTTGCAAAAATGGATGTCAACAGTCACGAAAGCATGCTAGATCCAACTACATCTCCATCAAGCAGCAATGATATATTGAAGATGCCTTCACAATCCAACCACATGATAACCAATCTTTTAGATACAGTGAATGGCCTGAGAGAAGATGTCAAAAGAATCATGGCCTTAAATGTAAAGATGGTAGAAATTCATGTAAACATAGCATCTGCACTCAATAGAAAAGCTGCAGCCCAAGAATCTAGAGACAAATTCTTGGGCATCAGCTTCACAACGAACACCTACACCCCAACCTTCACATACTTGCTACAAACAATCACATGGTGTCACAGAAGAAGAAGAAGATATCAAGTGTTGAAAAATTAAAAAGCAGGATAACTGTAAGACATCTGTCTTGATGATGAAGTAGATAAACTTGGTTACTGAAATTGTGATTGACCAAATGTGTTGCATAAGGTGGATAAGTATGTATATGTACACTTCCTAACTACCATACCATAATTCAATCACATTATGAACCCACAAATATTTGTAGAAACTTTAGACAGGTGATAGTATGTGAATATCTAAGGGTCATGTGCTCTCAAATATGACTTATACACTGTGATGTTGTATGGCATGCACCACTCTGTGAAATATCTTGCTCAATAGTCATGTGGACAGCACCAAATCTTTTTGCCTAAACAAAGTACAACAGTGATAAAGTGTACCTATTAGCCAATTTGTGATAAAGGAAAATCAAAAACACTAGAAGTGACACGCAAGAGACTGTACCAAATCAGTGGGTCCAAAATGTACATGTCAGAAATTACATTGTGCTGTAGCATGTCTGTTCAACTCATTCCAGAATGACAAATACTATGAATTCCATTTGTTAACTGTCATCATTTCAGTTCACACCATCTGCAATTAGCCTCTGTATCTACCAAATCTTTCTTTTGCACCCAAGGAACTACAAGTCAATGTCATGTCAGTTTTAAAATAAATACAGAACCCAAACACAATTGTCTTCTCATGATTCATTTATACTAAGTATTAGGTAAAGATCCATGTTCATTGTCCACCGTGACTGTCTGTTACCATCAAGTACCTGTTAAAACTTGCAATCATTACAAAGAGAGAGAGACAGAGGTGGGTAGCATAGCTTATTGGCAAAGGGCTGTTCCATGGGTGCTGCATGGCCAACATATGCATACACCCAAGCAATGTGGGGAGTAAAGACAATCTCCCAAACAACAGAAAAATGGTTGGTCTATGATCCCCCTCACAAATGACTCCTATCACATATTCAACTTCAAAGAAGTTGGAGTGGATATCAGCAAACACACATATGTTAACAAAAGGAGAAACAAGACACAATGATTGTAGGGAGGATTTTAAATTTAAGTAATTAAAACTCCTATTTTAAAACAACAGTCAAATGAAACATGCATGAACAAAGAACTAATGTTACAACTGGTAACTTTAACACAGCACCAGCATAAGGTGGTAAACATTATTTCTTTCCCTTTGCACATTTTGAGAGAGCCTTCTGCATCACCCTGACTTCTTGCAAAAGCTGGTCTAGCAGGATTGCATTGTGCTTGCACGACACACAGGCAAAGGATGCAGGGATTACTCCACTGTGCTGCCACCTACAACAACAGTGGTACCATGGCTTCTCAAAGCAGCTCTAGACGTTGTCCTTTGTGAGTGGTTTTTGGTTGGTGTCCTGGGACCTTTTTTAGCCTCCTGGCCCTTAGCACTTACCCTCTCACTGTGAAGCTCTGCCGCACGCTGTAAATGTGATGCCAGGTTCTACATGTGTTGGCGCCACATCTTGCGTTTTTTTCATCTGGCGCTGTGAAGCATCATCCATGTTTGCTAGAGAGATACCAGAATACATGAATCATGTTCTACAGTTACTCGCAAATTAAGATAAATAACAGCATTGTGTCAAAAATTTCCAGCAATAAGTGTCCAATTTCTGATTCACATTGGTCACATCCATGAATTATATCCATACATGGAGTCAGATCAGTCACTGTACACACTCACAATCAACTGTGAGGTACCACTCCCAAATCAGTGTGCTTAGGGTAGAAAAAATTGGGAACAGAGGTACCTGCAAACTAACAGAATTGTGGTACCAGCTTAAGTCCTATCTAGTTTACTGTAATTAATGTCATCACTTGTACACCATCTGTGATGGCAACCACGGTCAGGACAAACCCTACAGAACAGGAAGCAACTTCACAAATGGCATGTGTTAGATTCCAACTACTAAGATGATAATGGTACCCAGACAACTTTTCTGGTGCAGATGGAGATGTCAACTGGCCCACAGCCAAAGCCAGATTCCACATCAGGTGTTTGACCCAGACACAGCCAAGAAACTGGACCCATTGTTGCCATGGATGACATCTGCATGACCATGGAATGAGGAGAGACAACGGCGCACAACCTCCAGGACCTCTCTGCAGCATGTCACCCAGTCTAACACCCTATCTCCACCCAACATATTCATGACATGGCAATCAAATGAAACATACTCAGAGTGATTGGCTGGCACCTGTGTACGAATACCCTCTCATTCAGAATGACAGTATACACTTAGGATTCACGCTGCCACATTTGAGTACTTTTCCAAGGTTCCTCCCTGAGGCTCACGCTCTTCAAAATGTGCATATTATCAGCCTAGCCTGCATCATCCGCTCTCATAACAGCATCATCCTCTCTTCTATCAATAACTCCTAAGTTGTCAGAGGTGGAGAGGTGTGGTGCAGCGGCCAGGGCAGCTGACTTCAGAGCACAGGGTTCACGGTGTGATCCCCGGCTCCAGCATCAGCTCAGCTCAGCACCATGTGACTCTGGGCAATAGCTCACTTAATTTCCACGATGGCCCCCAGCGCCTTGAGACCCGTAAGGGTGAGTAGCTGCGCTATATAAAAACGGACTTACATTTTATCTCCTTCACTGATGGGACACCCAATACCCAGATACTGTACAATGCCTGCATGCCAGAAAATGCCTATGGGATGAAGTCCAACTGTTTAAAGTAGGACACAGCCAAGCCAGTTAAATGATTTTGGGAATGAGATAATGAACATCATACAGCACCTTGTGGCCATCAAAGCTTGGACCAACGCCCACTATTACCACACACATCAACAACAGTGACCAACACATCTCAAGTCTAAGCAACCCTGTACCTTCAATTGAAAAGGGTCATAATCAGCAGCCAGAACATCATCAAGTATGACATCAACAGAAGCAAGTTGGACTAAGGAATGTCCCTCTACACCGTGTTTGAAACGACTCTCACCAAAAGGCTGTTGCCAGCTCAGTCATTCCCTACATGATATGCCCTCATCCTCCTACATCACACTCACACCACACCTGGTGGCTTGGCCGTGACTTGCTACACACATGTGCTCACTGTTCAAATTCCCCAGACAAACTTTCAAGGCATTACAGTGCACTGGCACAGCATCACTTTTCACACACCGTCTGAACCCCTCTGCTCAGCTAGATTCCTACTTGCACACATCCCATGCATACGTGTAGAGTCAACATCTACACCACTCTTAACTTAAGGTGTGTATCTCTGCAGTTCTCATATACCAGAAGCAGACAACGGCCTGGCTTGTCAAATAGATCCACAAGAATTCACCTTTGGCCACACCTGCTCAGTGCCAAGATGCCCTCCTGTGTGAGAGTGAGCTCTAAATATATGAATGGAATCACCATACATGTCCTCATATTTTCTCTCCAATTCCTGGACATCACAGACTTCTGATCATCACTCACCTTTATCTGCACTTTTCAGTGAATTCCCTGGGGTCTATGGGCTCTGGTCCTCCTGCCATGATGGGATGAACTATTTTAGAAATTGCTATAATATCCCTTTTTACACTTTTCGCATGTACCGTTTCATACACTTATCATCTTATCTACATACACTTCAGCGATTGAATGCCTAATCGCCTTATTTCATGTTAGTAAATCCTCTGATCCTTGGTCGAAGGCATACTCTCTCCCCAGCAGCTCTGCTCCTACTTCACCGCCGTTGAGCCTCGAGCCTCCTCCTGGGAGGGTTCGAGACCCCTGCCTGCTAGTGTTCCTTCCGTGTGCCTCTGCCTGTTGCCTCTGCCTGACTCCGCTCCTTGGGGCTCGTAAATTCCTGGTATTGTCGTGTCTTTTTTATTCCTGGTATTGTCGTGTTTCTTTGATTCCTGGTATTGTTTTGTGATTTTTATTTCATTTCCATACTCCTGTTGTGCCCATTCTCGCCGCTCTCCCCGCTTCCATCTCCTGCCGCTGCTGCCACTGCGGCCCGCCCCCTGTCCTCATCCGCTACCGCCTCCCGCCTCCCAGCTGCTTGTCCCTCCCCCTCCCCTACTTAATGGCGGCCGCTGCTGCGGAGCATGAGTAAAACCTCTGACCCTTGGTCGAAGGCATACTATCTCCCCAGCAGCTCCGCTCCTACTTCACCGCCGTTGAGCCTCGAACTTCCTCCTGGGAGGGTTTGAGACCCCTGCCTGCTAGTGTTCCTTCCATGTGCCTCTGCCTGTTGCCTCTGCCTGACTCCGCCCCTTGGGGCTCGTAAATTCCTGGTATTGTCGTGTCTTCTTTATTCCTGGTATTGTGGTGTTTCTTTGATTCCTGGTATTGTTTTGTGATTTTTATTTCATTTCCATCCTCCTGTTGTGCCCATTCTCGCCGCTCTCCCCGCTTCCATCTCCCGCCGCTGCTGCCCCTGTGACCCGCCCCCCTGTCCTCATCCGCTACTGCCTCCCAGCTGCTCGTCCCTCCCCCCTCCCCTACTTAATGGCGGCCGCTGCGGAGGAGCGTGAGTAAAACCTCTGACCCTTGGTCGAAGGCATACTCTCTCCCCAGCAGCTCCGCTCCTACTTCACTGCCGTTGAGCCTCGAGCCTCCTCCTGGGAGGGTTCGAGACCCCTGCCTGCTAGTGTTCCTTCCGTGTGCCTCTGCCTGACTCCGCCCCTTGGGGCTCGTAAATTCCTGGTATTGTCGTGTCTTTTTTATTCCTGGTATTGTCGTGTTTATTTAATTCCTGGTATTGTTTTGTGATTTTTATTTCATTTCCATTCTCCTGTTGTGCCCATTCTCGCCGGTCTCCCCGCTTCCATCTCCCACTGCTGCTGCCCCTGTGGACCCGCCCCCCTGTCCTCATCCGCTACCGCCTCCCAGCTGCTCATCCCTCCCCACTCCCCTACTTAATGGCGGCCGCTGCGCGGTTGCGCAGGGAACGCGAGCAGCTGGTTTCGCCAAAGGCGCGCCTGAGGCAAGCCCGTCTGTGCCCGTCCACGATCCGACCGCGACCAGTGCCAGGAACCCTGGATCTAAGACCTTCCATTGCTATGACTCCGCTGCACTCCTCGCACTCCTCGCACTCAACCCTGGAAGACCCACGGACTGCCAACAGGCCTCACCGACCACGACCCACAGCCAGTTCTCCTGCCTCCGCTGCTGCCAGACCTTCACCACCTCCTCGACCCTCAACACCACCAAAGCCAGCACCAACGACACCCTCACGTGCATCCTCCTCAACGTGCGCTCCGTACACAAACACGCCATGGAAATCTGGAACCTACTTGACTCTGTCTCGCCCGACATCGCCTTCTTCACAGAGACCTGGACCAATGTTGCCTCCGCCCCGACATCAACACCGCCATCCCGGACGGTTACAAGATCCAGAAGTCCTGGGAGGAGGCCTCGCCATCGTCCACAGAAGCACCCTCTGCCTCACCACCTCCAGCGAAACCTTCCCCTCTGCCGAACACCTGCATTTCCAGATCCAGACCAGCCCTAAGACCACACTCCGTGGAACACTCATCTACAGGCCCCCGGGCCCCTAGACACCCTTCGCCACCACCATCACCGACTTCATCGCACCCCACGCCATCACATCAATGAACTACATACACATTGGAGACCTCAACTTCCACCTCGACAACCCCAGCGACCCCAACTCCACCATCCTTCATGACAATTTTGCCAACATCGGACTCAACCAACCCGTCAACACACCAACACACAGAGCAGGACACACCCTCGACCCCATCTTCGCTGCAGGAAACAGCGACCACTTCAGCCACACAACGCAACCACCATGGACCGACCACCACTGCGTTCACTTAACCGTCGATAAACCCAAGGCACCTAAACCAGCCCCCCACCCACCACGAAGGAACTGGAGCAAGGTCACTGACGAGCAACTGAACTCCCCCCTCTCCCGAGACAACCACACCTGGGCATCCGACACAAACACCGCAGCCAGAGAACTCCACACTTAGATCTCCAACTGCGCAGACGAGCTCGCCCCGCTACGCAACCCCGGAAAACAATGCCCCAGAAAAGCCACCTGGTTCACCACCTACCTCCAAGAAGCGAGGCGCACCTGCAGACGTCTGGAAAAGAACTGGAGGAACACCAAGACAACCAACAACTACTCCACCTACAAGGATGCCATGACGGACTACCACAACCGAATCAGAACAACCAAAAGGAACTTCATCCACAACAAAATCCTCACCAACTCCAAAGAACTCTTCACTGTCATTCACCAACCCACGCAGCAAAGCCACAGACATCACCCCGTCCCAAGACCTCTGCGACAAGCTTGGAACCTACTTCCACCACAAGATCAGAACTCTCTACGACAACTTCATGGACCACCCACAATAATAATGCAGCCATTTATAGAGCACGAACAGCTACCTCCGAAAAGGTGTCCCGGCGCTATAGCAACAGGTGGTGCACCGTTGCTATAGCGCACCACCTGTTGATATAGGTGGTGCGCAATAGCGCACCACCTATAGTGCTATAAAAGGTTAAAAAGCCATGTTTTTGCTGCTTTCCTGAATTGAGTTTCAGAGGCAATCTGGCGCAAGGCTTTAGGCAGGGAGTTCCATAACATGGACGCACCAAGCATGAAAGATCTGCCACCCATCCGAGCTTTCTTAACTCAAGGAGTGCAAAGCAGGTTCTGAGAATTAGACCTCAGTGAACGAATCTGCTTGTAGGCGCCAAGCCTCTGTTTAAAATAGCTTGGGCACTTTCCATGGATTGACCGAAAAGATAGGGTTAAGGCCTTAAATTTAATTCTATTGGCTACCGGCAACCAGTGTAGTTCCTTGATGTGCGGAGAGATATGCTGCCGAAAAGGGACATGTCTAATTAATCTCTCAGCCGCATTTTGAACCATTTGGAGTTTCTTAACTAGGTAGGCTGGTAAGCCCAAGTAGAGGCCGTTCGTGTAGTCCAGGCGGGAAGTTACTGTGGCATGGACTACTGTCCGGCAGCAGTTCTCTGGCAGAAGATGTATAAATTTCCGCAGGTTTCTCAAACTGCCAAAGCAGGCAGCTGTCACCTGCTGAATTTGGGCCGAGAAAGATAGGTCAACCTGCCACTTTACTCCCAAATTTTTGGCAATGCCAACTGGAGTGGGAGGTAAACCCATTTCCACCGGCCACCAGAGGTCTGCAGCAGGGAGTTGGTTTATACCAAAAAACATCACTTCCGTTTTATCGGCATTAAGTTTGAGTTTGTTGTTATTCATCCAGTTGGCAATATCTTTTAAACAGCCCCTAAAGCTCTTGAAAGAATCTTCTGACTGTTCATTAAATGGAAATACCAACTGGGTGTCGTCGGCGTAGGAAATCGCCTTCACACCCCAGTTGGCTATCAAAGAGAATAAAGGGGCCAAATAGATGTTGAACAACAAAGGGCTTAAGGCCGACCCCTGTGGCACTCCACACCATAAGTGCTTGCAGTCGGACCGATATGGTTGTAGCGCCACCCTTTGGGTACGCCTATGGAGAAATGACTTCAGCCAAGCTAGGGCTGTACCCCCAACCCCAATGTCGGAAAGACATTGAACCAGTATTGCATGGTCTACCGTGTCAAATGTCGCTGAAAGCTCCAGGAGCACCAGCATAGCTGCTGCCCCTGAATCCAGCGCCATCCTAATAGAGTCCGCCACCCCTACTAGCGCAGTCTCTGTGCTAAAGCCAGCACAGAAGCCAGATTGGGTATCGTGCAGGATGTTGTGGCTCTCGATTAAATTGGCCAATTGACGCTGCACTACCTTTTCTATCATTTTTGCTGGTGCTGGCAGCAGAGAGATAGGTCTATAATTATTCAATTCTCCTGAGTCAACATTAGGTTTCTTCTTGAGGGGAAGGAGAGTGGCGTGCTTCCATAAATCAGGGAAGATGCCGGTAGTAAGGGAAGTGTTCCATATTATGGACAGCACTTCGGTGGAAGAGAGTGCCAACTCTTTCCACAGTTTAGGAGGGCAAGGGTCCTCCGGTGAACCAGACTTGCAACCCTGGATCGCAACCAGTGCCTCCTTCTGAGAGATAGGAGCAAATTCAGAAAAGAGGGACACCGGTGCTATCCTTCCCATCACATCTGATTTGACTGTTTCAGCTATGGCTGAAAAGGAATTGTAGACCTTACAAATTTTATTATCAAAAAAATCCGAGATTCTCTCGCACAATGCTGCAGAGAGCTGGGCGTCAATCACCAGTTCACAAGGTTTAAGGAAGGAATTGACAACCTTGAAAATAGCCTTAACAGGTTTATCGGTGTTACCAATACGCTTAGCTATGTAATCCCTCCTAGCCTCCTTCATTAATTTGCGCATTTCTTTCAAAGATTTCTTATATATCATTTTAGCAGTAGTGTCATAATGCGACCTCCATTGTTGCTCCAAGCGCTTCCACCTGCTTTTCATAGTCCTAAGTGACTCTGACAACCAAGGGGCTGAAGGCGATTTCCTCATAGATTTAATGACACTGGCTGGAGCAATGGTCTCTACTGCAGCGGCGATCCATCTATTTAAGGCCAAAGTGTCTGCATTAAGATCCATAGATAATAGAGGTTGGCTGGCCAGCAAAACTGGACCTAAGAACTCAGCCTTCAGTTTCTTCCAGTTCCTCTTTAAAAAGTAACGAGAACTTTTAGGCAGATTGGGTTTTGCCAAGCTAAAGGAAAAAGGAATTAAGCAGTGGTCAGACCAAACCAGCTGGCTCGGCGCTTCCATTTTCAACGAAGGAATATTGGAAAAGAGCAAATCAAGGGTATGGCCTGCTTTGTGAGTGGGGAGTTTAACATGTTGAGGCAAATTAGCACCCTCAAGAGAAGAAACAACCTGCATTGCCTGAGCACCGGTAAGATCATTTACATGCAGGTTAAAGTCCCCTAGTGCTGTAAAATTCGAGAACAATAAAGATTTCTGCGCAATATAATTGCAGAGTTCCAGGTGTATATTTGGCAGGCAATCTGGAGGTCTATAAACCAGCAGGCCAGCAAAGGAGGTAGTAGGGTTGATCTTACTACAAAAATTAAGACCCTCAATCACATCCATATTCGACAGTGCTGAGGACGCTATGTCCCAAGAATCCTTTAAAATAACCGCAACACCCCCTCCTCTGTTTTCTCCCTCCGTATTCGCGCAGCATATTTTGAAGCCAGGTGGAATAGCTAGTGCCACTGCTGCTATGGTATCATCCTTCAGCCATGTTTCTGTCAAGAACATGACCTCATACTCATTTTCTGGCACAAGACTCCTCCGCCAGCCCCCCGCCTCCCCAAGGCACCAGCCAGCCCACCATCTCCAACTGGACACCAATCACGACCGAGGACACGGCCATGAAAGGTATCCACTTGGGGGCCCACACCGACCCCTGCCCCCGCACATCTACCACAGAGCCGCAGACACCATCGCACCCCAACTGCAACACACCATCAACACCACCTTCAAAACAGGCACCTTCCCAGACGACTGGAAGCGCGCCGAAGTCAGGCCCCTGCTCAAGAAGCTCAGGGCCGACCCCACCGACCTCAAAAACTACCGGCCCATCTCGCTTCTCCCCTTCGCGGCCAAAGTGGCAGAGTAAACAGTCAACAGGGAACTGACACGATTCATCAAAGAGCACGCCGTCCTCGACCCGTCCCAATCCGGATTCAGAAGCAACCATAACACCGAGACTGCCCTACTCGCCGCCACAGACGACATCCGCACCCTCCTGGACCAAGGCCACTCCGCAGCCCTCATCCTCCTCAACCTGTCTGCAGCCTTCGACACCGTCTCTCACCGCACACTAGCCACCAGACTACACGACGCCGGCATACAAGGAACTGCCCTAGACTGGATCCGCTCGTTCCTCACCGGAAGAAGCCAAAGGATCATACTACCGCCCTTCCTTTCCGCCCCCACGGAAATCACCTGCGGAGTCCCACAGGGGTCATCTCTGAGCCCGACCCTCTTCAACATCTACATGGCCCCCCTCGTAGACATCATCCGACAACACGGCCTTAACATCGTATCCTACGCCAACGACACCCAGCTCATCCTCTCCCTCACCAAAGACCCCACCACCTCAAAACTCAACTTCCAGAGAGGAATGCAAGAAGTCGCAGTCTGGATGACCAACAGCTGCCTAAAACTCAACACTGAGAAGACAGAAGTCCTCGTCCTCGGAACCACCCCTTTAGCATGGGACAACACCTGGTGGCCCACCGCCCTCAGAAGCCCCCCCACCCTCTCAGACCATGCCAAAAACCTCGGCATCGTACTCGATTCATCACTCACCATGAACCAACAGGTCAACGCCGTCACCTCCAGCTGCTTCAACACCCTCCGCATCCTCCGCAAGACCTTCAAATGGATCCCCCCCCGAGTTGAGGGAAACAGTCACCTACGCTCTCATCACCAGCAGACTGGACTATGGCAACGCACTCTACGCCGGCATCAACAAGTCCCTACTCCGCAAACTCCAAACTCCAAAGTCACCTTCAAAATCCTCACTCATGCCTACAAATGCCTACACAACAACGGACCCAAATACCTCAATGACAGAATAAACTTCCACGTACCCAAAAGAAACCTGCGATCGTCCAACCTCGCACTGGCTGAAACCCAGCACATCCACAGAGCCAGAGCAGGCTCAAGATCGTTCTCTCACATTGCAGCCAAGACCTGGAACGAGCTACCGGCAGACATCAGACGCACCCCCTCCCTGAACACCTTCAAGAAGACCCTCAAGACCTGGCTCTTCGGCTGAATTGGAGCGGCGTAACCCCCCCCACCCCTCCTCAGCGCCTTGAGACCCTCACGGGTGAGTAGCACGCTTATAATTCCCTGATTGATTGATTGATTGATTGATTGATTGATGTTAGTGAGACAATAGTTTCTCTCTTGATTTATGTTTGAGCATTACATTTCAAGGCAAAGACATGTGAATGAGACTTACAGGCTCAGATTGATAAATCTATTTATACACCGACAATAAACCATGTCTACTTACTTCAGTGACTTCAGCCAAAATAAAGACCTTATGCATTAGAAAGTGAGGGGCAGATATACTGATTGACTCATGCAACACAGTGCTCCCATATATTATGCTGCACTGAATTGTTTTAGAATCAGAGTACAGGTGTGGGACTTATTTCCAGACTTTTGCCACTCTCCCCCCTCTGCCTAGCACCGGGACACAATCATCCAGCTGTGTGTGAGGCGCAAACCTTTGCACCATAGTGCATGGGGGTCTGCGTGACTCGAGCATGGGATTGGTACTGGAAGCATACTATTCCTTTCCAATATACAGTGGTTAGGCCAACTTTTTACCTGTGCCCACTCGGTATGTGTGGTGTTCAGTGCAGGACACATGCAAAGTTGGATTTGAATGGCAACATGTTTGCATTTCTTGGAGTTCGGTCCTCTATGTAATCTGTGCAAAAATATGATGCACAACAATGGCTACTTCCTGGGTTCATGCACCTTTGGCACCACTATCCCAGGATGGATGCGTGGGAACAGCCATGTCCCATCCATGGAACACCCCCTTGGTGCTAAGTAATGCAATGCAGCTGTATGCACAGCATTGCAGTACCTCCAAAAGATTTGTATGTGCACACATGATAGTAGATTTGCAAACACTTTCCATGGGGTTGGTGTTACAACAGTGATGGCAACCATGACAGCATAGCATTTTTGAAATTTCAGTGTCCAGTGCAAAATATGGTTAGGGCAGGTAGGTAGCCTAGTACTAACAGTCATCTGTGCAAAGCATGGCTTTGCGTTACTAAGAGCCAAGGGGCCCTTAAATGGGTGGTACATGGGCGTCCCAATTCACCCGTCCATGCCTACTGACGGACAACCTGTAGTGATCACGACCACGCTTGTAGGATGAGGTTCAAGTAGGTTTATTCAGGTAAGTAAACAGGTAGCATAAAATCTCATCATCATGTGTATAAGTGCTGTAGGGCAGCCCCACCAGGAGCAGCCTGCTTGCTGCTCAGCCACATCCACCAACTGTGCTCACTCATCCAGTCACCCAAACATTCCACTCATGGCCCATTCACCAATATTCCATTCAGAACACACACACACAGGCTGAGCAGCTAGGACAAGGTAATATAGGGCATGAATCATAACACCAGAATACTACACAACCCTATCTACAATCATTGCTAGATTAGCTTTAGTGCCAAAAGGTTACACCATTTGGAAGGAGGCATCAGAGGGAGAAATGTATTAATGTCTCCCATCTTTTCCTACTTTGTGTGCGTGCTGCACTGTGCAGTACTCATACAAAGTAGGCAAAGATTTAATGTGTGTCTAAGCATATTATGTTGTACTGGAAGGGTACTCTTCCAGTACAAAGCCTTGGGTCAAATCACACACACAACCATGCACTATGGCACAAAGGTGTGTGCCCGACACACTGCAGGCAATTTCAGTGCCAGCCCTAGGTGGATGGGAGAAGAGAGACATATCTTTTTAGATACTGTGCTCCCAAGCTCCCTCCTTATCACACAAAGCAGTCCAGCAAATCTGACTGCTGAGCTGCACACCACGGCTGTGTGGAAAATCTGGGTCTAAGTCTTATGCAGGACACTGAAGTGGTGAAAAATCAGAGTGTGTCACTTCCTTGATGCTTTCACAGCACCAGATGACAGTGTTTATACCCTGGTATCTAAAATTGTCTTCTTACCAACAGGTCCATTCACCTCGATCCCAAGGTGGAGCAGTAGGTCTTGCTGTCTCGCCACTATATCAGCCCAGTGATGTTACACCTGGTGCATCGACCTCTCAGGTCCACTGGCCTGCATTACAAGACAGCAACCCGGCACCATCAGTTCTGGCGCTCCTGCAAAGGGTACCCGTGACCCACACGACCACCTCCATGTTGGGCAGGTGGCACATTACATATTGGAGTAGGATTCCCAACTCCCAAGTATCGAAGATTGCTTGTGTTGTTGGTTCAACTGCACTAACATCCCTCTTCCGGTTTGCCTTTGACATATTTGTCATGATGTCTGACACCTACAAATGATATGAACATCATCATGACACAACGGCCCAGATTTACAAAAAAGTAATGGAACGAAGTGCAGCAGCCAAAAATGGTGCGCTGTGTAGCGTGACAGGAATGGAGAAGGAGAACACCATATCTAGAGAGTTATGGCTGTCTCCTACCCTCTCTGTAGCACATGCGCTAATTACAGCTGCCGTGCACCAAGCACACAACTTCGCGCCATAGTGCTAGGATGCGTGCCTGATTCTACCAAAAGTTTTGTACTGGAAGGATACCCTTCCAGTACAAAATACTATGGGGCCGATTCCGATCTCGGCCGGTAGGGCACCGAATCGGATTCGGCTTTACCGGATCCGATTCGGAGGCCTCTTTTCCGACCGATTCGTGCATGCGTCCGGGCGAGCGAGTACGATGCGAGCGTACGCGAAATCGCCGACCTACTCATTCGCGGGTCTGAACCGCTCCGACCGACTCGCACGGACACGACTCGCACCGCGCAATGGAGACGTTCCCCGACCGAGCCAGTACGATGCGCGCCTCGAGCAGTCCGACCGATTTGCGCCGTCCGGCTCCAAAGAGCAGTCGGAGCCGGACTTCGGGGGTCCGTGTCGGACCCCCCTGCACGCGTAGCCGCGTGATTTGCACACAGGAGGGACCCATGGGTCCCCCCTACACGTGCATGTACGGCGTGACCCGCATCGACGCGAACCCGCTGTAGGGGGCTCCCTTGTTCGCGTCGTACCCATTGAGTCAATGGGAGCCCGTGTACGCGTTGTACGACCGGCTCCCATTGACTTCAATGGGAGTCCGACCGAATCGAGTCCGATAGCATATGTACGCATCGTACTCGTTCGGTCGGGCTGCTAGAGTCCGATTCGGTCGGAAATCTCTCCGGGTCCGGCTCGGTCGGAGAGATTTCCTGCCCGAATCGGAATCGGCCCCTATGTGTAGACACACTGGGCAGCACGCAAGCAAAGCTGGAAAAAAAGGGAGAAATAAAAACATTTCTTATCTTAACACCTCCTTTTAAATTGTATTAACTTTTGCCGCTAAACTCTGTCTACTGTTGTTTGTAGATAGGGTTTTGCTCCAAAGGGCATGGGTGGTAGCATGGGAATGCCCATGTGCCACCCATGTAACGCCCCTTTGGCACTAAGAAATGCAAGGCAGTGCTTTGCACTGCTGTGCGCCACTTTCCATGTACTTTCCAGTGCAAAACAAGTTTTGCACTGGAAAGTAAATTTGTAAAAAAACATTTTATGCTAGTTAACATCTCTTTTGTGATGCTAACCCAGAACAAACTGTTAGTAAATCTAAACATGTCAGTTGAGCATTAATATACACATACACAAATATTAGCTGACTCATGCACAATACACTAATTGGTGTTTACTCACCAAATATCCACAGTTATGTCCAAATGTTCTTTGATGTATAGCCTCCACACTATCCAACCAGGGAGATGATGTTAGGTGAGTAGCAGATGTCAGGAAATGGAGCCATGTGCATTGCGCTATGACATCATGCGTCCGCATATCTAGGCGTGATTTTAAAAATGGTTTGCGTTGCTTCACGCAAAAAATGGCATGCATATGATTTTTAAGTTATTTGTGACTTCATACCCAGGAGTTTAGCTTCAGGGGAGGTGTTTGAGCTGTTACACCCCCCTAAAAATCTGTAGTTTGTGATACCTATTTGGGTACAGGTGCTTTCAGTGGGGTATAGTGAGGTGTGTCGTATTTCACCAGGAATTTTTACACACACTTTCATCCTATGTCTGTTTGGAAAGACTTCAAAGAGGTAGGCTACTTCACAAATTAATGTGTTTTTTCTCAGTTAGTACTCCCAACAATCCACAATCCTCTCCCTTTCCCCTGCCCCTTCCGCCCCTCTTGTGCTCCTTGCTTGTCGTATTGTTTATTTTAACATTATATGCCAGTGGGCTTGTTGGGAAAGCTCACACACACCCAATCTTCGCCCCTGTTAATATCATGTTCGAAGTGTGTGGGATCAGAGGAACAATGCGCGTCCATACTATTGTGAGAAGATAGAACACGTGCCGCTACCGTTTGGCCAGGATCACTGACATAATATCGATGACAACAATATCGACCTAACAGAATATTGTGTGAAGAATATTGATGGACAAAATATCGACATCCTATCTCTAGAAAGGTAAGTACAAAAATATCGAAATCAAAATATCGTTGTTTAAAATATCGTTGTTCAAAATATCGTTTTTTTAAATGTCTTAAAAATAATATTAAATAAATTAAATAATAAATATAATTAATAAAAACATAGAACTATTTAAAAATGTTAAAAATTATAAATAATAAATGTAATATAAAAATAAATTAAACATACATATATAAAAAAATTATATATATATTTACTTAATATTAATAAATAATTATTTTATTAAATTATAAAACGTTACAAACATAATAAAAATTATAGATACATATATATATATATATACATAAACCTGTAAAATAAATATAAAAATAAATTATTATATAATAAAATAAAATATTAAAATAAATATTTGTCTTTAAAACAACATTTTACACTACATTAACTAAAACAGTAGGGAAAATATTGGATAGAGTAGGGCATAAAATTACTATTCCCACTCCAAGGAGTGCAACAGTAGGGAAAGTGTTGGATAGCGGAGAGGAATAATTTACTATTCCCACTCCAGCAAGTGCAACAGTAGGGAAAGTGTTGGATAGCGGAGGGGAATAATTTACTATTCCCACTCGACAGAGTGCAACAGTAGGGAAAGTGTTGGATAGCGGAGGAGATAAAATTACTATTCCCACTCCAGCGAGTGCAACAGTAGGGAAAGTGTTGGATAGCGGAGGGGTATAATTTACTATTCCCACTCCAGCAAGTGCAACAGTAGGGAAAGTGTTGGATAGCGGATGGGAATAATTTACTATTCCCACTCCAGGGAGTGCAACAGTAGGGAAAGTGTTTGATAGCGGAGGGGAATAATTTACTATTCTAACTCCAGCAACTGCAATAGTAGGGGAAGTGTTGGATAGCGGAGGGGAATAATTTACTATTCCCACTCCAGCAAGTGCAACAGTAGGGAAAGTGTTGGATAGCGGATGGGAATAATTTACTATTCCCACTCCAGGGAATGCAACAGTAGGAAAAGTGTTGGATAGCAGAGGGGAATCATTTACTATTCCCACTTCAGCAACTGCAACAGTAGGGAAAGTGTTGGATAGTGGAGGGGATAAAATTACTATTCCCACTCCAAGGAATGCAACAGTAGGGAAAGTGTTGGATAGCGGAGGGGATAAAATTACTATTCCCACTCCAGCAAGTGCAACAGTAGGGAAAGTGTTGGATAGCGGAGGGGAATAATTTACTATTCCAACTCCAGGAAGTGCAACAGTAGGGAAAGTGTTGGATAGCGGAGGGGAATAATTTACTATTCCCACTCCACAGAGTGCAACAGTAGGGAAAGTGTTGGATAGCGGAGGAGATAAAATTACTATTCCCACTCCAGCAAGTGCAACAGTAGGGAAAGTGTAGGATAGCGGATGGGAATAATTTACTATTCCCACTCCACAGAGTGCAACAGTAGGGAAAGTGTTGGATAGCGTAGGGGATAAAATTAATATTCCCACTCCAACGAATGCAACAGTAGGGAAAGTGTTGGATAGCGGAGGGGAATAATTTACTATTCCCACTGAAGCAAGTGCAACAGTAGGGAAAGTGTTGGATAGCGGAGTGGAATAATTTACTATTCCCACTCCACACAGTGCAACAGTAGGGAAAGTGTTGGATGGTGGAGGGGATAAAATTACTATTCCCACTCCAACAATTGCAAAAATAGGGAAAGTGTTCGATAGCGGAGGTGAATAATTTACTATTCCCACTCCAGTAAAATAATAAACATTAATTAACAAATACTTAAATAAAAAAAAAAAATTTACCTCTCACCAAATACCCCTATAAATAACACCACTATTGTTTAACATGTCAAAATTAACATAATTGCTTAACAATTAATTAATTAACTAATAACAATATACAAAAAAATAAAAACAATGAGTAATAAATTAATTCATACTATTAAGACTATAAAATAACAATAAATAAATATCTGAAAAAATTAAAAATTATATAAATTTTTAATTACTTGCCACACTACTCCCCTCTAAATACACAACTCACTCACAAAAAATTGACACAATTTACAAATTTACAAATTAATTATTAAGAATTAATAACCAATTAATAATTAATAAATAACAAATTATTTAACACAATAAATAATATGAAATATAAAATACACAAATAGTAATAGTAATTAATAAAACTGATTAATTAATTAATTATAATTACTTACTTCCAACCCTACTCCCCTATAAACCCACAACCCGCTCTTAAAAAAATAACACAATTAAGATATGTACTAATTAATTACTAATAATTAATATCCAATTAATAACTAATTAATAACAAAATATTTAACACAATTAACATAAAATATTAAATACATAAATATTAATTATTAAAATTATTAATTAATTAATTAATAATTAAATTACTTCCCACCCTACTCCCCTATAAACCCACAACCCGCTCCTAAAACAATAACACAATTAACATATTTACCAATTAATTAATAATAATTAATAACCAATTAATAACTAAATAATAACAAATTAATTAACACAATTAACAAAATAAATTATTAAATACAAAAATATTAATTAATTAACATTATTAATTTTAATTAAATTACTTTCCACCCTATTCCCCTATAAACCCACAACCCGCTACGGAACTAAAACGCAATATTTAATGTCTTAAAAAATGTATAATTTCTAAAAATGTATTAATAAATATATTATAATTAAATTACTTCCCACCCTATTCCCCTATAAACCCACAACCCGCTACGGAACTAAAATACGCAAAAATTACTTAACATAAAATGAATTTCTTCGAAAAATGTCAAACATACATTAGAAAAATAAACTATTCTTTTAACACATATACTAAAATACAGAACACTAAAATAAATTTCGATATTATTAACAACGATATTTTGACTAACGATATTACTAACTTCGATATTAACAAAAACAATATTTCTTACCTGCATGTCGATATTCTGGTCGACGATATTCTTGCAGGTCAATATTGTGTCACATCGATATTTAAACATCGATATTATGGCATATCGATATTTAAACATCGATATTATGACTCTATACCGTTTGGCCATACAAAACCTTCCCAGGACAGTTCATTACAATTGTATGTAGGCCTCAGGTGTAGTGTAATTGTGTGAGTTTCCTGCGCTGTGCAACCAAATTGGGCAGACAGGTTACCATGCATTCCTGCCAGGGTGCCTGCTTGCATTGAAAAGGTATGCAAGTGTGAGCAACAAGTTGAAGCTGCTAAGTTAAAGGGCAATACAATTATGGTACATATGCTTGGTGGCAAGTATTGGCTTTAACTGAGACATTGATTCTGAGATGGTGGTCAACGAGTGAACAACTGAGCTGTGAAGTGGCTGCTTCTGATTTAACTGTTGCTCCTATAGCACTTTCTTCTACTGACGTGTTGACAAGACAGTTACGTCCATTATGATGCATTGCATACATTCTTGGTATGACTACTGCATCTATGTTTCAGAAACACCATTTAATCTTGACAATTTGTGCACATTTGTTAGAAGTCTAACATATACTGTGTGTCATTCCATTTGAAAAGAATGACCTACATAGTCACAGTGATTTCTGACATGGGTTGTGAACTTGTAGCACAAATAAATACACAAGTACTTTTGCTCTACAGGAGTTTACCATCTGTGGCTCTCTGGTCACACACCAACTACTGCACAGTATTGCCTAATGGAGGTTGCAAAAAGACCTACAGTGCATTTCCAACAGAGAAACCTAATTGTTTCTATACTGGTCTGTCTTGTGTGAATAATTCCTAGGAAGCTATCTGATGCTGACAGGCCACACAAATGTTACAGTCAATCTACTTTTGTTCCACACATCTATTACCCTGCCCCCCCCACTCACTGAGCCCACACCCTTTGCATGCAGCCTCACGTAGACACCCTTTCACTATGGTGCAAAGGTGTGTGGGGGGCACACACCTACCTGATTTAACTCTGGCAATAGGGAAAAGTGTTGTGTGGTTCCATATCTCTCTTGATGTGACCCGCTCATGCTCTCTCCTTCTCACACAGTGTAATACTGCATTTCTGTCTGCTTCACTGCATGATATTTCTGCCATTACACCCCTATGTCTCTCCTGTTGGGAGACATCGCAAGAGATGTGACCCACTCCAATGGTGTGAGACATACTTTCTCGTTTGCATTTATGGTCCACTGAGACCACTTCCCTTCGATTCATGTCACATGACAATGGAAACCTCTGACTATGTAGTTCAGGGATTGCAATGGGATTTTTATGTGCAGACACTTACATTTGATTTGGAAATATTGTGCTTTGTGTTTGTGAATTTGTTGTTGTATCATTATTATTGTATGTAAATTGTTGTAGTATGTAGGACAGGAATTTGTGTATGTTTGCTGTGTACAATGTGACCGATATACCTTGTGATGTTGCCTTTATATGTTACTCAAGACATGGTGGTATCATTCACATATTTTTACATAGTCTATATTATCAGTGAGTTGATTTGCATTATGTGATATGTGTTGCATATGTCCATACATTATACAACTTAATTTGATGATATTTTACATTTATAGTATCATTCTACTCAACACAGACTTTTCGTGAACAGCAGCTAACTTGATATTCTTTGCTGTTGTAAACAAGGCATGGACACAGATCATATTTCTTAATGAATTATTTATTTCACCGACATGTATGTAAGACACTTATGAGTTGTTGTGATACAATGACAGAGCTTGTTTACACACCACCACCTTATGATTAAACTTATAATTTTCTATGATTGTCTGTTAAATTAGATACATCCTACTTGTGGAAAAAAATGAATTACATTTGGTTGTGTGTAGGTGTCAGTAGTTCTAATAACATCAGTTGATTATTTATGAAAAAGATTAGCTACAATTCCATTCTTTCTGAGATGTCCTTCATGTGAATCCAGTTCTGCATTTGGTACTTCATCCATATTTGGGATGGCGGGAAAATTATTTTCACGATCAGTTTCGGCCAAAATGTCAAAGTTCCCTCTTTTTGCTATGTTGTGTATTATGCAACATACTCCAAACATATTGCAGACAGTGGTTGGCCTGTACAATAAACATCCACCAAATAGGTCAAGGCATTGAAAACTGGATTTCAATATCCCATAACAACGTTCAATGATTCCTCATGTCCTGCTGTGGGCCGTGTTATATGCTTCTTAAGCATGATTGTTTGGAGACCCAAATGGAGTCAATAGCCATGGCATTAGAGAACATCCCTTATCACCTGGAACAAATAAATTGATTTACATTACTGTTAATATGATGCATGTTAACTGCTAGCAATGTTTGATTTTGACATTTCTTGCAAAATCCACTTTGATGTTGAACATGCATATTGCATGTAGATGTGGGTGACTACTTCTCATACAAAAAAACAAAACCTGGTTAATATATTTGACTTAATGACATATATGGCACATTACTCAGATTACAGAGACACATGCACTGACATAGTGATTCCATATTTTATGTGATGTTACATCACTGTGACTCCACTATAGTTGTAGACGATTTCCCTATGGCTTTTTGCCAATGTATTTCTGTTATACAAATGACATAGAGGGAATACAGTCCTTTTATTACTTTCTACTTCTTTATCTGTCTCTTCTGACACACATACATACCCAGAAGTATGCCTTGTCCATAGATTCCACTTTCAAAGTGTTCATTGATCCTTGAGTGCCGAAATATGTAGGAGTCATGTGCAGAGCCAGGATATTTGGCTACTACATTGGTGAACCAGTATTTGCCATCACAAATCGCCTGTACATTGATTCAGTATGTCTGTTTGCAATTCCTGTATAGGTGTGCTGTTCCAGATGGTTGGAGGAGGTTGACAAGGGTGCAGTCTGTTGCACCAATGCCACGTGGAAAACTAGCTACTTGGTAGAAGCCTTGATTCACTTTTAGAATTTTAGGACCGTGTTTGGGGAAGCTGATGTGATGCTATGTAAGTCTCAATATAGCTTTCAGAACTTTTGACAAAAAGGCAGACAAGGTACTCTGTGACATCCTGCCACAGCAGCTACTGTATTCTGTAAGGATCCAGAGGCTAAGAGATGTAGCACTGACCTAAGTTTCACATGTGCTGTTATGGCATGTGATTTGGTGGTTGCTGGTTCAAGTGCTGGTGCAATTTGTTGGAGCAGACATAAAATCGTTACCCGGCTTAGGGGTCGATTCCGATTCGGGCCGGAAAAAGCACCGACCGACTCGGATCCGGAAAAAATACCGACCGACACGTACCAGTGGCGCCCGACACGCCAAGTACGATGCAAGCCGCGATAAATCCGACCGACACGTCAGGAAACCAAGCCGACCGACCGAGCCGCTCGGAAAATAGCAATCCGGCCGGAAAAACACGCGAATCCAACCGACCGACACGCACCCGGAACAAATCCGACCGAATCGTACCCGCCAACTCCAACCTGCAAAGTACGATGCAAGGCGCGAAAACACGACCGAGTCGGACGGAGGACAAGCCGTACGACCGACACGCATACAAAACCGAGCCGAAGCAACACAATACACCGCGACCGACGCGTACGCAGCATACAAAACTGCACAAACACAGCGTGAACGAAACGGAAAACACCGTACGAGACCAATGCAGGGTCCGACTCGGTCACAAGAACGTTTCCAACATACACAAACAGCACAAAGGAAAAATCAACCAAAAAAAGGCCAAACAAGCAATTACCAAGCCAATAAATACTGGGGGGTGGGGACAGAGAACAAAGACACACCAACAACTCCACCTATATAAAGGACACAAATCACTACCATGAGCCTTTGCAAATGCCATTCCACTGCCAGCACCCAAGAGAAAGCAACCACACACCCACAGCCCATCCCTCACACAAGCCACACACCAGCAGCACACCAACAAATACCTACCTCACATACACCCAGCACAACACACACCCACACACCCTCACCTGCACACCAACACACACATCACCCACCATCACCAACCATCACCATGCCCCCAAGAAGAATCCCAAGTTTCTAGATTGTGAATTGGAAGTCCTGGTAGACGAGATCCTCAGGGTGGAGCCACAGCTGTTTGGCACATTGGTCCAACAGACCCCCATGTCGCAGAAAACCAAGATGTGGGAGAGGATCATCAACAGGGTGAACGCCCAATCACCATGTCGGCGCACAAAGACCGACATCCAGAACAGGTGGTATGACGTGCGCAGGAGGGTACGGGAGCTGCTCAAGAAAGACTACCACCTGAGCCAATACACCGGCAGTGGCCCTCCTGCCAAGCCAGTATACCTCAGGCCCTGGGAGGAGAAGGTGCGGGCCATCCTTCCGCCAGTGAGCGTATATGGACTAGAGGACATCCCAGAGCCTGGTGAGTACACAACAAATGTACACAATAAACTGCCACAAAACACACACATCACTGTCAAGGGGAGAGTCAAACCATGCACTCATAGCAATTACACAGCAACTAGAACAGAATCATCCCAAAATGTGTATGTCAGTCAGATAAACACAACACATGCCATCAAAAAAGTCACATCCAACTGTGCCAACACATGTACAAACACAACCACAACTACAGCTAGGCAGTGGCACAAATAGAACTAACACACACATCCACACATGTAGCCACCACAACAACACCAACACACAGTGAAGACCACTCAAAGGAAGGAATTCTGTGTATGCTGGCCAAGTCAGTGTAGCCAATAGCATCATGGGAGTCGCAGTCACACATATTGCCCCCCCCAACTGTCCCATCAACACCACCCTGAACCATGCTCACATCACAGGGAGTGGAGAAGGACTCACAAGATGGCTGACACTGGCTACTGCTGTGGGGAGCACAAGGCCCTGCTGCCAACTGTGCACCAACAAACAGCAGGACACCACTGACTGACATCCTGAGAGACAACTTACACTCCCTGCAATGCAAGCACGTTCCATGGTGGGATATCTGGCTGGCTGGCTGGGTGGGAAGGAGACTTGCAGCACTGACCATAGTCACCAGCACCTCCCCTCACACCCCCCCAACACAAACTCCACAGTACCCACCTGGTAGAATGCAATGCCCTCCATCCTAACACAAGATCCCACAAAGCACCACCACCCTGGGTTATGTTGTGTGAAGCACAGGGACACTCTTGGGACTCTTAGCCAAACAACTGCCAGGACAACACTCCCAGCCATCCTGTCAGCACAGCCAGCCCACCCCACAGGGAAGCAGAGTCAAAAGGAAGGAAGCATGGGCATGCTGGGAAGGGGGTGGAGGCAATAGCATGATGGGAGTCGTAGTCACAGACATTGCTCAGCCTCACAACTGGCCCATCAACACCACCCTGAACCATGCTCACATCACAGGGAGTGGAGAAGGACTCACAAGATGGCTGACACTGGCTACTGCTGTGGGGAGCACAAGGCCCTGCTGCCAACTGTGCACCAACAAACAGCAGGACACCACTGACTGACATCCTGAGAGACAACTTACACTCCCTGCAATGCAAGCACGTTCCATGGTGGGATATCCGGCTGGCTGGGTGGGAAGGGGGACTTGCAGCACTGACCATAGTCACCAGCACCTCCCCTCACACCCCCCCAACACAAACTCCACAGTACCCACCTGGTAGAATGCAATGCCCTCCATCCTAACACAAGATCCCACAAAGCACCACCACCCTGGGTTATGTTGTGTGAAGCACAGGGACACTCTTGGGACTCTTAGCCAAACAACTGCCAGGACAACACTCCCAGCCATCCTGTCAGCACAGCCAGCCCACCCCACAGGGAAGCAGAGTCAAAAGGAAGGAAGCATGGGCATGCTGGGAAGGGGGTGGAGGCAATAGCATGATGGGAGTGGTAGTCACAGACATTGCTCAGCCTCACAACTGGCCCATCAACACCACCCTGAACCATGCTCACATCACAGGGAGTGGAGAAGGACTCACAAAATGGCTGACACTGGCTACTGCTGCGGGGAGCACAAGGCCCTGCTGGCAACTGTGCACCAACAAACAGCAGGACACCACTGACTGACATCCTGAGAGACAACTTACACTCCCTGCAATGCAAGCACGTTCCATGGTGGGATATCCGGCTGGCTGGGTGGGAAGGGGGACTTGCAGCACTGACCATAGTCACCAGCACCTCCCCTCACACCCCCCCCAACACAAACTCCACAGTACCCACCTGGTAGAATGCAATGCCCTCCATCCTAACACAAGATCCCACAAAGCACCACCACCCTGGGTTATGTTGTGTGAAGCACAGGGACACTCTTGGGACTCTTAGCCAAACAACTGCCAGGACAACACTCCCAGCCATCCTGTCAGCACAGCCAGCCCACCCCACAGGGAAGCAGAGTCAAAGGAAGGAAGCATGGGCATGCTGGGAAGGGGGTGGAAGCAATAGCATGATGGGAGTGGTAGTCACAGACATTGCTCAGCCTCACAACTGTCCCATCAACACCACCCTGAACCATGCTCACATCACAGGGAGTGGAGAAGGACTCACAAGATGGCTGACACTGGCTACTGCTGTGGGGAGCACAAGGCCCTGCTGCCAACTGTGCACCAACAAACAGCAGGACACCTCTGACTGACATCCTGAGAGACAACTTACACTCCCTGCAATGCAAGCACGTTCCATGGTGGGATAACTGACTGGGTGGGTGGGTGGGTGGGAAGGAGGTCTGGCTGTCAACCAAACACAATCAATGCAGACCATGTTCACACCCCAGAGAATACATAGAAATGCCCAAATAATGCAGGACAATGTGCCACACCAATATCAACCCCTGACTGTGACGACTTAGGACAATACAATGTACAGGCCCGCACCCCGAGGCACAGTCACAACTGTCAGGTGTGTCAACCACTGATGCCTGCAGAAACATGACATACATTGTTTGTGTCTCCCAAAAACAGGTGATGATAGGGACACAGCAGCAGACGCTGAGGAGTCCCAGTCCCAGGCTCAAGAGGATGCCGAGCTCACTGGCGTCGTACAGCCTCTGTCCTCCTCGGACGATGAAGAACAACCTGGCACATCCGGTGCAAGTCAACATGCTGCACCAGCAGGACCACCAGCTGCAGCACCAGCAGGTCCACCAGCTGCACCCCCTGCACCCACCCCTCCAACGACTGTCACCACGAATACCATCCCTGCCGACATGGACAGAATAAGGAACAACACCAGCGCAGTGACCCTGGACCAACCTGGGGCCATGGACACCACCACCACCACCAACCCCCGAGGTGGACCAGGGTTATCTGTGCGTGCAACTGCACACACTGCACATGTCAGCAGGGGTGGTGGGAGGGGTGGGAGACAGAGGTCGCTGCTTGCAGACGTTGCTGGTGTGCATGAAGACCCACAACTGGTACGCATAGCTGATGCGTACCAGTCCAGCACCGGAGAGCTCAGCCAGGTAGTGGGGCTCCTCAGAGACATCAAACAGCAGCAGGCTGCCCATCATGCCCGCTTGGACTCCCACATGTCCCATGTGGAGTCACACATGTCACGTGTGGACTCCCACATGTCACGTGTGGACTCCCACATGACCCGCGTGGAGTCCAAGTGGGATGTACTACATGAGATGACGGCGGTGCACAGGGACATTTTACAATGCCTCCGCCAGATGAACAGCAACCAGTCCACACCTCCCTGTGTGCCAACAACATCTGGTACCGAACAAACTGCAACTGCCACAGGGAGGGAGGAGGACTCTGGCGGAGAGTCCCCTGCACCGCAGCAGCCTGCACTTGAGGGCCCCCCCCAAGAAGAGGGGTCGTCCGAGGAGGGGAAAGTGAGAGGCTGATGGCCAAGCGCAACTCCCAGGAAGCCTGAACCTGTTCTGGATTTTCGCCTTTGTGCACAGACTGTTCACCCTGTTGATGGCAACACTACTCCCACACATTGCATGGGGAGTACAAGTTGGAACAATGTGTCAGACAACTGTGGCCCCGATACTGGGGATCCTGTCTACCTGGACTTTCTATTCATCTAGGAACTTGGGATTGCAAGATTCATGTACAGCACAATCCATCCTATGCACTATTATCACAGATGTATCACAATAAACACAATAATACACCATACTTGCCTCTGTCGTGATTCCAACGTGGGTGCTGTTATGGGGATGATGAACAACAAAATTACACTGTGTATGCGAACTGCAACAGCAAGGACAACACAGGCATGTGAGTACAGGCAACGTGACACATATGAGGGAGACACACCACCAGGGCTACACAACACATACACACCTAGGCCATCTGACTCATTGCCTACACTGATGTTGCCAGGGAAGACGGTGCAATGCACAGACACCACACCCATTCCCAGTTGTAGTCAAGTAGCCCACAGGTGCAGTAAGCAAATGGCAGTCAAATGTGTGACCACAGACAACGCACATCACTAAGTGAAGCACAGGTTTATTACACAGTAGCAACATGCCGTAACCACTACAGATGCAAGGTAACCCCACCTGGTAGCGGGCACACAGTCAACAACTGTAGACAGAAGGAAGTCCATGGGTGTGGCGCACATCACCTGTAGGGACACAACAGCTACCAGCCTGGATGTGCAATCACGTTGTCGGTGGACACAGTTGACCAAACGAATCTGAAAGTACCCTGTGAAGGACAGAAATGACACACAGTCAAAAGCAATGGAGTACAGGACAGAACAGCAAAACTCATGCACAATACATGTTACAAGATACCCACCCAGAACCAAGTTAGCATGTGAACACTGTTGGGGAGTACAGCCCACCTGTAAGCACACATCGCAACACACATCCAGTCAAGTAGCCCATGGACACACTCCAACAGCACCAGAGCACCACCCACACATCATGCCAACTCACATCATTGACATGACACCTCAGGATACTCACATTCAGCTGAAGAAGTTGGTGATGAGCTGTGTGCGGACATCACCATCACCATCATCATCATCATCGTCACTGGCATCGTGTTCCAGGCCAGGATCCTCCACAGGTGGCGGATGTTGGTCATCGTCATCCTGGATGAGAGGCAACTCCTTCCGCACTGCCAGGTTGTGGAGCATGCAGCAGACGATGATAATCTTGCACACTTTCGCAGGGGCATATGGGAGGGACCCTCCGGTCTTGTCCAGGCAGCGGAAGCGGCTCTTCAGGAGACCAAAGGTCCGCTCAATCACTCTCCTGGTCCGACCATGTGCCTCATTGTAGCGCATCTGGGCAGGTGTCACAGGGTTCCTGAGGGGTGTCAGCAACCACGGCATGTTGGGGTATCCCGAGTCACCTACGGACAGACAAGTGCACATCAGCTGACTTGGAAAAGTGGGCGGAATACTACAGATCAGATCACACACAATGGCACAAAGTCAGTACACACCGACAAGCCAGGCACGCTGGTTCTGCATCTGTGCCATCAACCTGGGGATGCGACTACTCCTCATCACAAAGGCATCGTGTGCTGAACCAGGGAAACGGGCACACACGTGTGTGATGGTCATGTCTGCAAGACACACCACCAGTGCATTGACCGAGTGGTAGTGCTTGCGGTTCCTGTAGGCCTGCTCCTGGGCCTGTGGTGGTACCAAAGCCACATGTGTCCCATCAATGGAGCCAATGACATGCGGCATCCTCCCCAGGGCATAAAAGTCACTCTTCACGTCAGTGAGTCGTCGCAGTCTAGGGAAATAGATGTACCGGTTCAGGAAGAGCAACATTGCCGCCAAAACATCGCGGAGCACACGGCTGAACATGGTCTGTGACATCCCACCAGCAGACGCCACAGTATGTTGGAAGGTACCGGTGGCAAAGAAGTGTAGGGCTGCCATCACCTTCACCTTGGGGGTCAGCGCTGTAGGATACGGCCGGCCAGGCTGCAAATGTGGGGACAACTGCACTGCCAAATCCTCAATCAGCTGCCTGGTGAAGCGGTACCGTCGGATGCTGTCCCGTTCCACCATCGTTGCCAGGTCTGGGAATGGCCGATGGACAGCAGGAGCCCTGCAGTGCAGAGGAGAAGTAAGCAAGATCGTCAGTCACCCCACATATGCGGCATTGAACACACTCAAGATCCCAACATACATCATCATGAGGCACAACTACATGAAGTGTGCAGTACCGGAACGACATGTATGGTACATACATGGCCAACATCTGTCAACACGGTCCTACAGGTGGCATCAATTTGTCCCAGGTTGGCCCATTGGATATCATGATGCTGTGTCACAGTCACCCCCCAGTGACATGTGAGGACAGATGTGCCCCAGGCACCACAGCTCAACGACAGGCACATTCCCAGGGACCCTGTAATGCCACATGGACACTGGCATCACCTGGAGTATCATGTGTACACCACAACAAAACAAACATGACCCCCACAGGTAGTGGCCACACTTGCCATGGCAGGAGAGCCATGGACGTCTGTGACACACACGCACAACATCAGAGTCCATGCACACACAACGTGGATGTGGAGACTGTCTCCCATTGTGCACATGAAATCAGAGACATTGTAAACACTACATGCACAAAGACTGTGGAGGGCCATCACTATTGTGCCACTGGGACACCCTGGCTCAAACATACCGTCCCACATGGGACTCACGGGGTATGTGACATGACATACACAAACACCACTGTGAAATGTGACCATGGCACATGCACAGATATGAACAGTTGCACATCACAGTGGTCACGTACACGTAACACCCAGGATCCTGTCCCCATTAACACGTGCACAGCCTGGGGGTGGCTGCCCACAGGTGACACCCACAGGACAAAATGTACACCAACATACACACAATAGGAAATGCAGCCTTACATGCCTTATGATAAGGTTTGGACAGGCTGTCGTGATGTAGGTGTGCCCCTCACTCCCTGGGAGCTATCTGTGGCTGGCATATGTCCATCTGAGACAGGCATGCTGACATATGCCAGTCACATGTACAGTGATGCGTTGAACAGCAATGGACCGATCGGTGCCTCCGGCCGGCCCATTGCTTTCAATGTGTGCGGGTACGCGTTGTACCCCTGTGCGCGTTGTACTGCAATGGACCGATCGGTGCCTCCGGCCGGCCCATTGCATTCAATGTGTGCGGGTACGCGTTGTACCCCTGTGCGCGTTGAACAGCAATGGACCGATCGGTGCCTCCGGCCGGCCCATTGCTTCCAATGTGTGCGGGTACGCGTTGTACCCCTGTGCGCGTTGTACTGCAATGGACCGATCGGTGCCTCCGGCCGGCCCATTGCTTTCAATGTGTGCGGGTACGCGTTGTACCCCTGTGCGCGTTGTACTGCAATGGACCGATCGGTGCCTCCGGCCGGCCCATTGCATTCAATGTGTGCGGGTACGCGTTGTACCCCTGTGCGCGTTGTACCTCAATGGACCGATCGGTGCGCACCCATTGACAATGGGCTTGCCTGGCAACGGACGCGTTTTCGAATATTCGAACGAGTCGGTTGCTGGAAAATCAGTTGGTCACCCACAACAATGTTGCAAAATCATGTATGTCATGAAGTTGAAATTTTGAAGGATGCTGTGGGCGTGTTTTGGTGCTGCTATTCCATGGATTGGCCAGATTCAGAAGATGCAAACGACTTGGACCTATCACTTTGGACACAAGGGACAGTATCTGCCTCTCCAGCACATATATATTGCTGCATGTTCCCCTGAGAGCCCACTTGCCTGCACTACATGCTCCAGGACGACATCTGCCACTGCACTGCTGCTGTCTCTGCCCCTCTGGACCCTGCAATGGCACGTACTGTGGAGAGAGCCCCAGCCTTCAGCCTTGAAGAGAACCAGGCCCTGCTGGACAGCCTACTTCCACAGTACAGCAAGCTGTATGGGACACCAGGGGAGCAGGTGAGTGTTCTGTGCACTGCCTTTCTGAATGTGCATTTTGTCTGACTAGCAAGGCTGAGAGTCAGCACACCACTGGCTAGCAGGCTCACTGAGTAGTTGTCACCCCCATAGTGTGTAGTGACTTGCACTGGACAGGTATGGTGCAGTGACAGTGCTTCTGAACAGGGTTTTACTCCCCATGCTATGATACCATGTAGTGACTTCTGGAAAACTGTCCATGGGCAGCCGTGCACTGCCTGGGTACACCATGTGCCCCTGTGATTGCGACATGTATATGCAACTGTGTCATGCACGGATATGTTGCATGTGTAGTAATGGCCTTATCACTTTGTCATCCTGACAGGCTTCTGCCCATCGGAAGCATGAGATCTGGAAGGACATCGTCCGGGCTGTCCGGTCCGTGGGGGTCTACAAGCGCCGGATCCGCAACTGCCAAAAGAGGTGGCAGGACCTTCGGGGCTGGACCCGGAGGATTGCACGGGTCCAGCTGAAGCTGTCGCCTCCTCGCAGGAGGGGCGGAACACGGACCCTGACCCCCACATGCTCAGGATCCTGGCGGTGGTCTTTCCAGACCTGGATGGGCAGCTGAAGGCCAGAGAGCAGCAAGGAGGGGGTGAGTCAAAGACTGCACTGTGTACTCTGTCTAACATGTTATGTGCCCTCCTCGGGCCAGGTTGAACTGCCACAGTACAGCAGTCATGTTGTCCAGGAGCCATGTCCCTCTATTGTGCACTGCCCACTCCTCATCTGATACCCAGGTGTGGCCCTTACATGCAGGGAATTCTGTCACTTAGGACTGTGTCCTTGCAGTTTGCTTGACTCAAGGTGGGAGACAGCATCTGTTTCCCTGACTCTGTGGTGGGCATCATGGGTGGGTCCATTGCTTACACAATGCCTGTATTCTGACATGTATTCAGCGTGTTACTTTGATCTGTGGTCCAATTGCTGAGCTGATCCACCACATGTGGCTGGGGTACCTGGCACACACCCATGCTGCGGGTGGGAACAATGTTTGGGCCCCAGGAGTATGTATATGACGTGTGTCACACATACTTAGCCAGCTGCCTACAGTCCAGGGCTCATCCCTCATTCATGTGGGGCTGGACAGTCATGCCTACTCCAGGCCATACAATACACTCTGTACTCCCACTCCCGTGTATCAGAGGACACATTGTGCACAGTGATTTGACCCCTCAGGTGTCTGCCTCTGTGTCAGTGTGCTGTGGATTAGTCGCCAGGACTGCTGTGGAGTTTCTTGGTAGGGGCTCAGCATGCCACTGGAGATGTGACCATAGGAGACGATACTTGTGTGACACATAGGTGTCTGATCAGCTGCCCATGCAGACTGGGGCATGTAAATGTGAAGTTCAGGCAGCTGTTCCCCATGCACAGCAGAGTGTGAGGGGCTCAGGTTCAGAGGGTAGTGTCACAGGTCTCCCATATGTCCAATAGGTATGACCTGGACAGATGAGGGTTAAGAGGATGTGTTGTGGGGGGATGTACATGTGCACTTGTGCAGCTCCAGGACTTGCATTCCCCATGACCTACTATTGTGACACAGTGCAGAGTGTTGTTGTCTGGCTGCAAAGTCATACATCACTGAGACAGTGATGTATGACTTTGCAGTCATGCCTCCGCCATGGCATGTGTCTACTGATTGGTGATCCTGCAGGGGAGTGACATGTGCTACATGCACACCATAGTGGCGCTGGCTATCAGGACATGGGTGCATCATGGTGTCTGTCGCTGGTATGCATCACATGCATTTCCTATTTGACTCTGGGCATCCCTTACATCCGTAAACCTGTACTGACTCAGTGGCAAGAGCTGTGATGTGTCCACACCGTGTCCTCTGCACTGTCCAACTACTGTGTACTTGGTGCATGTGTCAACACTGGGGTGTTGCAATCCAACAGACACCAGACAGATGGGTGCAAGGCCATGTGGGATGTGAGTGCCATGCTTGGCATCAGACTGACAATTGACTTCTCCTGTTCAATTAGGGCACTTTTAGCAATGTACAACTAATGATGCCAGGGCTTGCTCTGTAATGTGTTGTGCTCACAGTGGTGTGTGCGTTTGGTGCAGGTGACTGATGTCTGTCTGTTTCCCCATTGTTTGCAGATACATCCACGGCCACGGAAGGGGACAGCTCCACGGACCAGGAGGAGCCGGAGAGCCAGACTGGGTCAGCAGCCGAGGAGTGGTCGGAGGGACCCAGTGGCACGGAGGGCGAGGGGAGCCACACCGAGGAGTCCTCAGCAGCATCCACCTCAGCTGAGGACCAGAGCAACTCGGAGGATGACTCCCTTGTGGAGGCGGGTGTCAGCAGCCACCACACCCCAGCTAGTGTTGCTGTCCCCGCCACCACCAGCACCACCACCGCCCTCCCATCGGCTCCCATTCCCCAGGTCCGTGGAGGCTCCCATGTCCGGGAGCGTGTCTCCTTTGGGCCAGGCACCGCACCCCCTGCCCCTGTGTCCCCTGCTGCCCTGAGTGAGGAGTCTGTGTACCTCCTTCGCCAGCTCCATGTAGGGCAGACAGCCATGCTGAGTGTCCTCCATGCGCACACCGCGCTGTTGACTCAGCTGGTGTCGTTCATGGAGGGCATCTCATCGGGCATGTCTGACCTACAGAGGGGCAATAGGTCCATGGACTCCTCCCTGACGGCAGCAGTGTCCCTCCTCAAACGGTCCCTCACCCCTCCTGCCTCTGCTCCATCCACACTCCCCAGCACCTTACCCATCCCAGGCACACACACACTGGCACAGGCACACACCAGCACACACACATCCAGCACACTGACACACACGCCAATGACAAAACGCACACGCACGCACATTCAGGGGACTGAAGCCAGACTCACAGGGGATGGGGCCCTGGAACACACACACGCATCCACATGCACTGCGCAGTCCTCAGTTCCCTCTCCCTCCAAAGCACCCTCCCTTGCCTCACCTGCAACCCCAAAGTCACAGCAGCTCTTCCTCTGTGACCTCGGCCTCTTCCCCACCGATGAAGCTGCTCCAGCATCCCGGGGGAAGAGGAAGCCCACCCACACGGAGCAGAGTGCCCCTCGCCCCCGGACACCCTCCCCCAGGCGCAGACGGACTGAGGCCCCCACCCGCAAGTCCCCCGGAGTGCTAAGAGCAAGACCCCGCCACCACCCTGCAGCTCAGGCACAAGGTCTCCGTCCTCCATCCCTCAGGCCCCCACTGCACAGGTGCCCCCACCACACCCTGCCCCAGGTTCCCCCACCCACAGATATACCATCCCCAAGATGCTCCGGCCTTCTCCCCTGCCACTTGCTCTCCCAGCACCACACCCCCCGCTGCGCTTGTCTGTGCCACTGATGTGGTGAGGGTGTCCCCCCTCTGTCCAACCCACCTTGCCTGTTCCCCATTCTCCTCCCCTGGAGGTAGGCACTGCAGTGGAGTCCACTACCGCCCTGTCTGACTTGGGCACTGCAGTGGCGGACCTGTCCACCCCATCTGCAGGGTCCACTGCAGTTGTGCCGGCACCCACGACATCTGTGTCATGCCCCCAGTTGTGCCGGCACACACCATGTCAGACACCTCCACTGCAGTTGTCAGTGGCTCTCCTGCACCCACCACCCCTTCCCTGACTCCCCCTGGTGAGCCCTGATCCTGTCCCTGCGGTGCCTGGCCTGCCCCCCGGTTGCCCCTCCTAGTGGATTGTCCCTGGTATTGTGCAGGCATGCGTAGGGTGACATCTGCCAGTGTCACCCTGTTTGAACTTTGACAATGGACTGGCCATTGGCCTTTGCTCTTTTTCAGGACTTCGTTTGGCCTCAACACATATGCTGAATAAAGCAACTTTCTTTTCTCTAGTGCTCATGCTTCAGATGTACATGTTGTTGGTGCAGCTAACCATGCCCTTGCTGCAGTGATGGTGATATCTGGTCTCATGATTATGAAGTGTTACTGTGCAGGAACCCATGTGGTCCAGGGGGAATGTGTCCTATCCTGTGGTGTATCCATGTCATCAATAGCAGCATCTGAGGGTGTCATGTGTTCAGTATTTGGCAATGGGTTTCCTACTTACATTGGCAATTTCATATCTGTGGCTTCCACCCCTGCACATCTGTTGTGCCTGCCATCGTTGCATTTGTCTACTTCCCTGACCGTGTTGCCATCTCCAGTGGACATGCAGGTTTGGGCATCAATGGGGAGGGACTCATCCGTGTAGTCAGTGCAACATTGCTATACAAGTGTGTTGGATCTGTGCTGATGATTCCGTTGGCACATCCATGACCAGGCTGATGTGATGGGAGCCCTCATTTGGTGCTAATTGTTGATTGTGTGACCAAGTGCTCAGCTGACATGATGGGGCCCTACTGAGGCAACATATGGCACAGCTTTCCTCACACAGGAGTGGAGTCCCCTCATGGCAGTGTGTACACGTGTGACATTGCCTGCGCCCAAGGTGTGTGTTGTATGTGCATGTCTGTGTGTTCACTTCCATTCATCTGCGCATGCTGTGATCCCTAGTGTTGTACCTGTTTGTGATGCTTGCTGACTTGAGCTATGTTCCCCCAAAGTCTTCTCCCTGTGTTCTCTGTGATGTGGGTGCATGGCACATTACTGGTCATCAGGGTGTCACCCATAGGTGTGTTTGCTGTCAGGGCAGAGTTTGTGTGCTGACGCAGATGGGTCACAGTCAGGTTTCCCTTTGGCACTTGTTGTTTGCCCCTGTCATGTGATTTCCAGTTTGTGTTATCTTTCAGTGATTGTGACACGTTGTGTGTGTGACTGCTGGCACTCCTTAGGGTCCGGGCTGCAATGTTGGTTGTTGTCTATGTGTGTTCTTTGTGGGTGACCTTGGCTTCTTCATTGGTGTGTGACTGTGGCTGGGATCCCATTGGTCGGTGTGGTATTGCCGTCATGTCCATGTACAGAGTAGTGTGCAGTGTGTCAGACATTCAGGAGTCTTGTTGAGTGTCCATGTGTGATGTGTTTCTACACCTTGGTTCCCACCCACCACCCTGGAATAGTCATGGGTGCATGTGCAATGTCACCAGTGCATGTGTACTTCACTGCTGCACATTGTTGGAGGTCGAGGGGTGTGGTGTTGAGTGTGTGCAGATGAGAGTTGTTGCCCGGCTAGTCCCCTGCCTCCATGTTGGCCTTGGCTTACTGGCCATGCTGATTGATTTGTGCTTGTGTAGGTGTGATGGTAGTTAGTTGCTCAGGACACCTGACTGTGGTTCACAGTGTGAACGACATTTAGCTTTGTCATCACAGTGGTATTTTTCTTCAGCCCAGGGTCACCACATTGTGGGGGCCCTGGGGGTGGTGCTGTGGTGTGTCTGTGACTTGCTGTGTCAGTTGTTGTTCCTACGTGCCTGTGTGACATGTGTGTTTTGTGCTCCCTCTCACCTGTCAATGCCTGCTTGCCCACATAGGGGATTTGGATCCATGAGTTAGCTTAGTGTGGCAGTGTATGCACATCTGTATGATTGGTATTCAGCTCTCCTCATGTGTTGTGTTGTTGCCTGGGGACAATGGCACCCCCACCCCTCACCTGCTGTGTATGATGACAGTGTTGGTCTGCCTGTTTGTGTTTGTGCATCTGCACCACTGCATTGGCATATCTTGGGTGTGCCATTGGCTGTATGTTGTTTGGTGTGTTTCCCCTGCTGTCCCTGGGACTCCTAGGTCATCGGTCAGCACAGTGATCATGGTTTGTGTGTCCCATTGCTGCCATGGTATGGTATCTGTTCACCTCACATCTGCTGTCTCCACAGGGTATCTGCATTTGTGTGCCCATTGGTGCAAATATGTGGTTCTGCATTCTGATGGTCACTTCTGTCATTGTGTCATTGATGACTGTTGACGGTCTCAGCCCCCATGGGTGTTGTTTGTCTGCACATGGCCAAAGGAATGTTTCATTTGCACTGCAGTATTTGGCTCCCCCAATTTATGTTGCAATGGGACACATACACTACTTTGCCACAGATGAGTTTTTGGTTCTGTGACCAGGAATGATCCATGCAGTTTGGCAGTTGCAGCTCTTTCTTTGTTAACAATTACCTTTTGGTCACTGTGATGATAAGGGTGTAGACCCCATTGCCACAATGGTCAAAATGTGCTTCAGCTATGGACCCCACACTTACCTTTTGGTCACTGTGATGATGGGGGTTTAGACCCCATTGCCACAATGGTCAAAATGTGCTTCAGCTATGGACCCCACACTTACCTTTTGGTCACTGTGATGATGGGGGTTTAGACCCCATTGCCACAATGGTCAAAATGTGCTTCAGCTATGGACCCCACACTTGCCTTTTGGTCACTGTGATGATGGGGGTTTAGACCCCATTGCCACAATGGTCAAAATGTGCTTCAGCTATGGACCCCACACTTGCCTTTTGGTCACTGTGATGATGGGGGTTTAGGCCCCATTGCCACAATGGTCATGGGCTGCTTGCATTGTGGGTGCCACACACATATATGTGTGGCACATGTGCTAGGGGGTCACATTGTATGTTCAATGTCATGTTCGGTGTTGTAGGCATTTGACACAGCCTGCTCACACGCTTGTCATGGTGGTGGGGGGATGTCTTAATCTTGCATTCCCTAGGTTGTGGTGTGCTTGTTGTGTCATGCATTGTCCATCCTATGAGTGGGGGTGGTAGTAGTGGTAGGCATCCTGCCCCCTGGCTAAGGGTGGTAGTAGTGGTAGGCATCCAGCCCCCTGGCTAAGGGTGGTAGTAGTGGTAGGCATCCAGCCCCCTGGCTAAGGGTGGTAGTAGTGGTGGGCATCCTGCCCCCCTGGGTGAGGGTGGTAGTAGTGGTGGGCATCCAGCCCCCTGGCTAAGGGTGGTAGTAGTGGTGGGCATCCTGCCCCCCTGGGTGAGGGTGGTAGTAGTGGTGGGCATCCTGCCCCCTGGGTGAGGGTGGTAGTAGTGGTAGGCATCCTGCCCCCTGGCTAAGGGTGGTAGTAGTGGTAGGCATCCAGCCCCCTGGCTAAGGGTGGTAGTAGTGGTAGGCATCCAGCCCCCTGGCTAAGGGTGGTAGTAGTGGTAGGCATCCAGCCCCCTGGCTAAGGGTGGTAGTAGTGGTAGGCATCCAGCCCCCTGGCTAAGGGTGGTAGTAGTGGTAGGCATCCTGCCCCCCTGGCTAAGGGTGGTAGTAGTGGTAGGCATCCAGCCCCCTGGCTAAGGGTGGTAGTAGTGGTGGGCATCCTGCCCCCTGGCTAAGGGTGGTAGTAGTGGTGGGCATCCTGCCCCCCTGGGTGAGGGTGGTAGTAGTGGTGGGCATCCTGCCCCCTGGCTAAGGGTGGTAGTAGTGGTGGGCATCCTGCCCCCCTGGGTGAGGGTGGTAGTAGTGGTAGGCATCCAGCCCCCCTGGGTAGGGGTGGTAGTGGTGGTGCGCATCCAGGCCCCTGTGTGCATATGTGGCATTGGTGATGGGCATCCCGCCCCTATGGTGCTGCTGTTGCAAGTATATTCAGATTCCCCGTGTATGTGTGTGATGTGTCGTGTACGTGTTGTATGTGTTTTGTGGTTGGTGTCTGACTTACCTTCTGCGCCGTACGCGTCCGTGCCTGTTCCGGTAGTAGATGTAGAATATTGGTATGATCGGGACGAAGGGATTCATGGTTGGTTCGTGTCGTTCGTCCTTCTCGTTGCTTCGCGTCGTCCTCGTCGCTTGGCTTCGTCCTCGTCGCTCGCTTCGTCCTCGTCGCTTCGCGTCGTCCTCGTCTGTGCTGTGTTCGTCTCGTAGCCGTGGATCGTGTTGTGGCGCGATTCGGAGCTTATGTGCGCCTCTCCCGGATGCTTTGACGTGCCGTGCGTAGCGACGGGTTCGGCGCGTACGGGAAGCGCATCGTACTTGTCCGGCCGGACGGGGCTGCATTTTCCCTTCCGTGCGACTCGATTCGGCGTTTCCGGATTCGCCTCGGTCGGAGAACAGGACCTGGTTTGGGTGAGTACGGCTCGGCCGGAATTTTTGCTGTTGTGCGCATCGTACTTGCTCGTTCGGTGTGCTGTACGGATCGGTCGGGAAACTGGCTTTCGCATGGCTTTTTTCCCGACCGAATAGTATTGGGTGCGCCTCCGACCGAGATCGGAATCGGCCCCTTAGTCTGTATTTCATGATTTTTTCTTCCTCATGCTGGTCAAACAAGCATACCCTTTGTTTGAAGATTTTCACCTTGCATTGTCTTCTTCCTCCTTTCCCAATTAAACGATGCCTATGTCTTGCAAAGAATATCTCCATTTGGTTTACCTTAGGACTATTCTTTCTATGTTGTTCCTTTCCCAGTCTCTCCTTGATATGGTGAGCTTACTTTTGCCCCTGCTTTGTATGTGCACTATTTTTCTCACGCAAATGATGCATTCACTACTTCGCGGGGATCTGCGTGAGTTTTGAAAATTAGGTTGCCACTGGTTTAATCTTCATCTTGCGTGGGAAACACCCTGCCATGCCCACTTTGCATACACTTGCATGCTTCTTACACAAGCCAACACCAGAGTTGTTTTACCTCATGCAGGCATGTAAGTGTGGCACTAAACTGATTTAGCACAAGATTGTAAATGCAGACGTGTGTTTGCGCTTCTTTGCGTCACACAAAATGTTACACAAAAAACTAGTAAATCTGCCCCCTACTCTAAACATTTAGCCAATTCTGTGGTTTACAAAGTCACACCAAGTCACTGCCACAGGTGTGCAAAATTGTAACATTTAGGGAAATTTAGCAAAATATGATTGCCATTATCTTTAAAAAACAGTGAACACAAAGGTATATCTTGTGTGAAAAAGTTGTGAGATACTGTGAGAAAACTGGATCGAGGAGAGCATGTCTTGCAGCTATGATATCATTGTTTACGATAGACATTTTCTGCTGAAGCAGCAGTCCATGGCGGTCAAAAATGGGAAATTTTGCAACCACAACATTTCTAAATATTTCACAATATTTCACACGTATGAAAATAATTTCACACAGTCCTCGTCATAACATTGTATCTTACTGAGAAAGTAATACATGGTTTCCTCTCCTAAGGAATATGGTGGTGGACCCTCCCTGGATGCTTGTGACTGACCATGTTCAACTCACATGCACTCAGATTTCCGAGTTTCAGTTTCCCTAGAGGATGCCCTTGATCAGAAATTTCAAATTATAAAACACAAGCACCTGGTGCTACTCAGAGTGGCAGCAGGGGAGTTGAGCAACCACAACATATACACATCAGATTGTAGTAATGACAGGAGTCACTAATAAAGTAGGTGGCTTTCTTTATTGCAGCCCTGCAGTGCCACAGCCAAGGTCTGAAGTTTAAGCAATAATAGTTGTGAGAACTATATGCCACTTGAATACATATATTCTAATGCAGAATAATTATGCATGAGATGTGGGGGAAGACATGCCAAAGGCAAAAAAGTATTTAAGGACACATGGTAAACAAAAGAGGAAAATTGCAAGAGGAACAAGAAAAACAGAATTTAGGAATACAGCATATCTCCTTTCCTTATGAAACAATAGACACAGCACCATCTTAAAAATACACTGTATAACAAGGGGATGGCAGAGATTGATTCCAAGAAGAGATAAGCGGTACAGATAGGTTGCAACAGTGACTGCTATTAGACAGAATAGAAGACGGCATGGTTATATAGTAACATAATAATCAGAAGTCTGGATTTCTGGGTAGATCAACCACTCCTTCTAGCACATTCATTTGATTGATCTGTAACATATAACTCCTCTACCTCCAAGTAAGAATTACCTAATGTACAGTCAGATTCTGGAGAGTTTTAGAATAACCAACATCCTTGCAAAGGTCACCCAAATACCAACACCATTAAAATTACATTGTGTTATCTTGCTCAATTTTCAACACCTCCCGTTTGCAATTATGGCAGCAAGTTTGGATCTATATGCACCCAAAAGCTTAGAACCCCCTTTAAACACAAATCTAGTATTACTGATCTTGATTAGATCTCTTACATCAATTTTGGGACATTTTGTAAAATATTTGTGATCATACAATTTTTAATTGTCTCCTGGATGACTTCAATCTGCTTAGTCTAAACTTCATGCATGTCTTGCTGAGTCTTCTTTGCATGAAACCTGGTTAACTACCCTGCGTTCAATTCAGAATAAGGTATACGATTTTTCAAAAGAGCAAAATGTAAAAATCTTGTTGTGGAGTGAAGTGCACAGTGGTATCACAAATGTTATTTACAACGGCAGCTTGTTAGAACTTGACATGGTTTCCCCAGACTTTTTGCCTTCTGACCTCCTGTTTTGCTGGCTTCATTTTTGCTTGCTTTAGGATTCTGGGCACTTTACCAGTGCTAACCAGTGCTAAAGTGCATATGCTCTGCACTAAAAACATAGTAATATTGACTTAATAACAATTGCCATGTTTAATTTACTTATAAGTCCCTAGTAGAGTGCACTATTTGTGTCCAGGGCCTATAAATTAAATGCTACTAGTGGGCCTGCAGCACCGATTGTGCCACCCACTCAGTAGCCCTTTAAAAATGTCTCAGGCCTGCCACTGCAGAGCCTGTGTGTGCAGTTTTAATCTGCCATTTCTACTTGGCAAGTTAACCTACTTGCCAGGCTGGAACCTTCCCTTTCATTACATATAAGTCACCCATAAGGTAGGCCACAGGCAGTCCTATGGGCAAAGCACAGTGTATTTAAAAAGTAGGACATATACTTGTGAGTTTTACATGTCCTGGTAGTGAGCAACTGCTAAATATGTATTTCACTACTGCTCTCCATAGTTTAACATCTGGATTGTCTTAAAACATCTTTTAAGTATAAATTCTATTTGGGAAAGGATAGAGATTTGGTGTTTGATGTCTCTTGACTTACAATTTGTAATCACAATTTATGTTGAAGTCCTATTTTAAATTGTAAGTCGGAAGATGCCCCTTTTAGAAAGTTGGCATTTTTTTACTTTAACCATTCTGTGTCTCTGCCTGTCTCTGAATGCACGTTTGTCTTGAGTGATAGCAGGGCTTCGTGCATTCCCTCTAGACAGACACAAAAAAGAGATTCCTGTTTCCTGAATGCCCATCACCAGGCTGATGGCCTTTCCTGAGGTAGATTGGAAGGGAGGAGCTGACACTTGCACCTGAATAGGACTTTGTCTGTCCCCATACAAAGAGCTGTGTACACCCTGTAGTGAGTCTGGAGCCAGGGCTGGAAAGACATTTTCAGAGGCCTCTTTGATGTCTCCCCCCACTTCAAAGGCACATTTGGGTATAAGCACTAGACTCCTGACACTATGAATTCAGAACTTTGCTGGAACCGATAACATTCTGCCTGGAAGAAGATTGCTGTGCTGTTGGAGGGACTGCCACTTTGCTACCTGCATTGCCGTGATGGCCTGCTACCTGCTGATTGCTGTGCTGTTGGAGGGTCTGTCATATTCTTACCTGCTCTCCTGTGTTGGCCTGCTGTCTGCTGCTTCTTGCCTGGGAGTGTGAGAGACTGGACCTGCTCTGTACATCCTTAAACCCAAGTTTCTCCAAGGGCTTGCTGGCTTGCCTTAGGTTCTCTGAAGTCTCAAGGTCACAAAATACTTCTTGCAACTTTGCTGTTGCTGCTCGACTTTGCCATCTGTGAGTCAACCCTTGCCTGAGGTGACCTGACTTCAAGGTTCGCTGACGATGCAGTGCTGATCCGATGTCCCAATTACGAGGCTTGACGATGATGCAGCACCGAACTGAAGACACCGCTGCAAAGCTCTTCTTCGACGCATCAACGCGACTGCACAAAACAGAACTGACGCATCGAGTCTCCTACGTTAATGCTTGCTCCATACAAAGGTACTTCTTCATCGGCCCCTTTGTGGGTCCTGTAGCTGGCCTGGCCTCCATCGCGGTCAACTAGGACTTTTGGATTTACCCCAGTCTAGCACACCTTCAAGTATTCTTTGAGCGCTCTTGATTTCTAAGCACTGTTTTTGGATTTGATCTCTAAAAATTCAAGCATCAGGTTTTGCTTATTTTATTTTTGTCAGTTTGGTCTGGTTTTATTCAAATAAATATTCTCTATTGTTCTAAATTGGTGTGGAGTCTTTTGTGGTGCTTTCACTGGGTTACCGTAATTAAAGTGTGCTTAAATACTTTACACATTGCCTCTAAAGTTAAGCCTTACTGCTTTGTATCAAGCTATCAGCAGGTGAGCCCAGGTTAATTTAGGGTATGTATCTGACTTACCCTGACTAGGATTGTATCTCCTGCTTGGAAAGGGGGCATAACCTGCCAATCAGAAACCTCAATTTCTAACACAGCTTATATACCCTCATTCAAAATTCAGTTTACTCTCTTTACAAGCCCATTAGAGGAGGCAGGTACACAGGTGTGCACTTATTTATAATGTTATATTTCAATCAAAAAGCTTAACTGTGGCTTAAGTGCATTGCATGCTTTTGTCATTAATAACAGCACAGGGAATACCTTCTTTGCAGAAACATTCTATAATTAATTCTAACCCAATATAATTAGAGGGATCCGTCACAAACTTTCACTTCCTACCATCTGGAAAAATAATCTACCAAGGACAAAAAGTACTTCTTTTTTCTTTTCTTAACAATAGAAATGACCTATAAAATCTATGCCTAACTTGTCCCATGGCTCATTCAAAGTGGAGTAAGAACTAGTGGTGCTTTAACACAATTTTATGGTTTTGACAGACTTTGTTTAAATTTCACAATTCTTGACAAAACTTGAAATCCTGTCATCCGTGTACTGCCACCAAACATATTTCTAACTGATTTCAAGGTAGCAGTCTCACCAAGATAGTCTTTGTGAGCAACTCCGATAGTGGACCACCTTATACAATCACAAGGTACAAATTTGTCTTCTCAAATCACAACTTCCCTTTCTAGATCTAATTTCTCCCAATTTTTCCAGAATAATAGCATTTTCCTGTCCAAAGCACTCTCATGTGACCACTTTTCCTTAGAAGACCAATTGACTTGAGTCAAAAAACTGTCCATTTCCATACCACTCAACCAATATGCCTCCTTCACCTTTTCTCCAACTGATTCATTTGCATTTGAAACACTAGCTACAATACATTTCATTCATGTTATGCCTTCGTTACCATTACACAGGTAATCTAGACAAACAGCTCTAATATTGTTTTTCCCAGAGACATATTCAACTGAGAAATTAAGCTCCTACTATTTAGCTCGAAGTACAACTAGGTATGGAGGTGGCTCACAGTTTGCAGTTCTATTTTTCCTCAATAGAAACATTAAAACTTATTTTCAGTTGTGTTAGAAATTGGGTCTCTAGTTGGCAAAGGTATGCACCCTGTCCAAGTAGGGACCACATACTAGTTAGGGTAAGTCATTCACACACCACACATTTTCCTGTTCTCACCCTTTGGTAGTTTGGTACTGAGCAGGCAGGCTTAACTTAGGAGGCAATTTGTAAAGTGTTTGTGCAACACAACACACAGTAACACAATGAAAATACCAGGAAAAGACTCCTCACCAGGTTGGAAAAATAGATTTGATTTATATAGATAAGTCCAAAACAACAAAAATGCAATGAGTAGAAGTTGAAATATGAATTTTTAAAGAATAAAAGTCAAAACAGCACTTATAATCGATCAGTGCCTATGGGGGTGCTGGATTAGGGCAAAGTCAAGAGTACAGGCTGACCATGATAGAGCACGAGCTGGATACAGGAGCCATACAGATCCGCTGAACACAGTATCTTGATTCTGGTCGCAACAGCGAGATGCGGGGTGCAGCTGAGCAATACGTCAGTCTCTATCCCGAAGTCAAGTTGATGCATCGTTTTTCTTCATGCAGTGGTTGCGATGCGTTGGTTCTGAAGACAATGCATCGATCCGAGAGGTGTTGCTTCTTTAAATGATGCACCGGGTTACTTCACGCAATTGAGGGGATATGTCGATCTTCCCTCTCTGCAGGGAGGTAATGCATTGGTTATGATGCATTGGTTCTTTAAGGCGATGGGTTGGTTCCAACTGCGATGTGCTGATTTTGCTCCCGCAACAGGGTTGATGCACCAGTTCTGCTACACGCAGACTGGAGATCTGGAAATTTCACTGGAGCAAGCACCTAGGTCCACTTCCAATGGACCAGGCATAGTAGCAGGTGATGAGACTTTGATATTCCTGAGTCTCAAAAAAAAGTAGGCAAGCCAACAAGCCCTTGGAGATCACTCTCTGTTCAAGGCAGAGTACAGCTCTCCCTCTGCAGGGTCAGAGAGCAGCAGGTAGCAAGGCAGCACAGCAGAAAATCAGTTCTTCCAGAGCAGCAGTCCAGCATAGTAGCAGTCCTTGTAGCAGCACAGCAGTTCTTCTTTGCAGGTCTAGAAGTGTCTAATTTGGTGGGATCAGAGACCCAATACTGATACCCAGTTGTGCCTTTGAAGTGGGAGTGACTTAAAAGAAGGGTCTTTGAAGAATACAGAGATCCTTTCTTCCTTGCCCTGGCTCCAGACTCACTACAGGGGAGTAATAAGCCCTTTGTGTGGGAACAGGACACAGCCTATTCAGATGTAAGTGTCAGCTCTTCCCTCCCATTTGGCACAGGATAAGCCATAAGAATGCAGATGGGGATTCAGACACACCTAACCTTCCTTTGTGTGTGGCTATCTAGAGGAAATACACCAAGTCAAGTTGTCACCCACCCCAGACATGTACTAGAGACAGGCTGCAGGCACACAGAGCTTTAAGAGCAGACAAAGGCCCACTTTCTAAAAGTGATGCGGCAACAAATGATGGCCGGAATGCTGAATGAATCAAACATTCACCCCCAGTCAAGAGATCTGGGTTAAATCCATCGTTCTTTTGCTCACTACACCACCCCAGTTTGGACCCAGTCATATGCAAATCAGTCTTGACCCTGCTCCTCATGGGAACAGTCCAGCCCGAACTGCCAAGCTGGGTCCTCCCTAGACTGGAAACAAGTCTCCTGGGACCAGATTCAGGGTAACACCCCTCATCAGCCAGGCTAGCTTGAATCCAGTGGCACAGTGAGCAAGGGACTCATGTCTGGGCAGATCCATCCCATTTAGGGCAAAAAGTGCTGCGGCAACCAATGATGGACGGAATGCTGAATGAATCAAACACTCACCCCCAGTCAAGCGATCTGGGTTAAATGCTTCTTTTTGCATTTGTAACCCCGAGTGGGACGGTATGCCCAGATGTGGATCGCGTGCCACTGGAGTCAAGCTAGGCTTGCTGATGAGGGGGTGAAACCCCGAACTGGTCCCAGGATGCTTGTTTCCGGTCTAGGGAGGACCTTGGCTGGCAGTTCGGGCTGGACTGTCCCACTGGGGAGCATGGTCAAGACTGATTTGCATTTGGCTGGGTTTAAACTGGAATAGTATGAGGAGCAAGAAAACAATGGATTTAGGCCCAGATCTCTGTACTGGGGTGAATGCTTGACATTGTTCCACATTCTGTCCATCAATTGTTTTTCTTGCACTTTCTAAAATTGGCATTTCTAAAATAGTAATGTCAAATCCAACTTTACCAGTAAAGAGGATCTGTCATTACCATTCCAGAGGTATAAAACATGACAGAGCTACTCCTTTCTCATTGGGAATTACAACCTAACAGAGTTATAAAGAACTCCCAATGTTAAGCCTATGAGAGCAGTAGGGCTTACAGTAGTGAAAAACGAATGTAGGTATTTTTCACTGCCAGGACATGCAAAGCCTAGAAGTACATGTCCTACATTTTACTTACAATGCACCCTCGCCTATGGGCTACCTAGGGTCTACCTTAGGGGTGACATGCGTAATAAAAGGGGAGTTTGCTTGGCAAAGGGCATTAAATGCCAAGTCAAAATGGCAGTAAACCTGCACACACAGGCTCTGCAGTGGCAGGCCTGAGACAAGTGTATAGGGCTACTTGTGTGAATGGGACAATCAGTGCTGACGGCATACAAATACTATATAACTTACAGGTCCTGGACACAGGTAGTAAACTCTACTAGGGACTTACAAATAAATTAAGTATCCAAATTGGGGATATACCAAACGTAATCATGTTTAGGGGAGAAGCACATGCCTTTTAGCACTGATCAGCAGTGGTAAAGTGCTCAGAGTCCTAGGGACAACACAAAGAAGGTCAGAAAATGGGAGAAGGACGCCAAAAGGTTTGTGGTGACCCTTCAGAGAGGGCCATTTTCCAATAATTTTTAAGATTAAAATGCTAGCCCCACAAAATTATCTTGAAATGTTTGACAGCTCATGCACGGTCCAAGGCTCCCCTCTCAATCATAGAATATCTCCTCTCCACATCAGAGGAGTCTTGACGCAAAAGTTAGAATCATCATGTAACTGACACTTCCAGTGAGAAGAAACTGTCCACAAACCCAATGCCACTGTCATCAACAGTACAATTGCACTCTTTTGCTTCACTAAAAGGAGAAAGCAGTCTGAATTATCTTAACCTTAAGTGAGCAAAATTAAACCATCATTTGCTGAGACCATTCAAATCTATAGTTTTTTTATGAGAGTTCTCCTGGCTGGTCTCAGTATATATAAACGCTCCACAAATATGCATAATATTTTTACACCCCAAGAAAAGAAGTCAGCTGTTATTTATTAGAAGGCTTAGGTGAATCTTTTATGCCAACCAATAATGACACTTTAGGCTTAATAGTATTCGCTAGGTACTCCATGTCTCTATGGAGGAAATAACACTTCTCTATTTGTAGTGTGATAAAGATATATTTAGGAAACCTTAAAACTTTTCTCCAAATCCTGTTTTGATCCTCCAAAGATGGCATTAATACAAATATGTGATCCTGAAATGAGATGACCCATTCCATGTCCCTGAAGAGATTGAGCATTTGTCTCTAAGAATTAGAAGTGACAGATGCCAAACCAAATGGCATTTGTCTAAAGCCAAATGCACCACCCCTGGTCATAAAGGTGGTCAAGTGTTGTAAAAAATGTGGATATTGGGTGAGGGGGTGGAAGCCCCACTCAGACAACAACCACAATTTTTGCAAGGGTGAACCCCCAAAGTCACTAAATTAACCATCTGGTAGCTTGACACAAAAGCAGTCAGGCTTAACTTAGAGGCACTGTGTTAAGTATTTACGTAGCACTCAAACAGTAATAAAGTAAAAACACACTACGGACATCCCACACCAAATAAAATCTCGAAACAAGTTAAAATAAACAAAAGGATAGCAGACGAACAAAAATTCAATCAGTAGAACTGGAGATATGCATTTTAAAAGTTTTGGTAAGTATTGCGCCCAAAAGCACAAAGTCCCACTAACGGTCATCTGGCCGTGTTAGACTAGGGAAGGTCACAGGTTAAGGCTGATCACGTTGGAATGTGGACCAGATACAAGGACCGGGTTCGTCACGCTCACAATGTTACCTTCTCAAAGACCGGCATGATGAGTTGCATTCGCTGTGAATGAGGCCACAGGGAGCAGGGAGGGCATCACGGAAGGTCATAGTTGTAGTGCGAAGAGCAGGCCTTTTGTTCGCTTGCGGTTAACGCTGTAGCATGAAGATTCAGTCAGGTGTTGTGGGCAGTTGTTGTTGGAGCTTCACGTAGGTGATCACCGCGGACTGTCGATGCTACAGCTTGAAGTGCAGATCTCTTGTTGCTGGCCATTGCTGGCAGTTGCTGTAGGGCAAACAGTTGGGTTCACAAGAGCTTCACGTTCACGATTGTCAAGGGGAGCAGAGTCTTGGGGCAAATGGGCCACTTTACAGTCGTGAAGAGCCCAAACTCCTTTTCTTGAAGAGCTGTGCACTTGATGCCAGCTGAAGGTCAAGGACCTGGGGAGTCACCTCTTGGAAATCAGGGACTCACTCTAGTAGAGGCCAGCATGGCACAGGCAAGTTGCAGCAGGTCAGCTGGGCAGTTGCATGGAGGCCTCTAGAGCTTGTTGTGTCCCTCTAGCTCAGAACAGGTGGTCAGCCTGGGAGGAGGGGAGCAGGGCCAGTCTTCCTTCTCAGAAAGCAGGGCAGGCATTAAGCAACAGAGCAGTCCACTTGGGGAACAAGTCAGGCCTCAAGCATCAGGGGATGCTTCTGGGGAGCAAGGCAAGCTTCAAGCAGCTGTACAGTCCTCTAGTAGCTGCACAGCAGTCCTCTGATGAACACGGCAGACCTGAAGCAGCAGGGTAGTCCTCTTGGGAACAAGGAAAGCCTGAAGCAGCAGGTAACCCAATGCTATCCAATTGGAGAGACAGGCCTTGCAGTCATGAAAAGCGAATTTTTGAGTTTTTTACTACCAGGACATGTAAAACTTAAAAACATATGGTGTACCTCTTAAATCCAGTGATCCCTGTCCTGTAGGCTGTTTAGGGCCTACCTTAGAGGTGATTTATATGTTTCTAAAAGTAAGGTTTAGTCCTGGAAAAAGGTTTATTTTGCCAGGTAAAATTGGCAGCTTTAAACCTGCATCACAGGATACAATGGCAGGCATGAGACATGTTTGAAAGGGCTACTTAAGTGGGTGGCTGGCCCAGTAGTAGAATTCAATTTAGAGGCCGTAGGTACAGGTAGTACTGCATACTAGGAACTTATAAGTAAATTAAACTTTCCAATCAGGAGTAAGCCAATTATACCATGATATAGGAGAGAGCACAAGTACTGTAGTACTGATTAGTAGTGATAGAGTGCACAGAGACCTAATGCCAACAAAAATGAAATTCAGAAAACAGGAGCAGTGAGGGCAAAAAGTTCAGGGGTAGACCATACCAAGGATGATAGTTCTAACATGTGCCCCCCAGCTGAAAGTATGGATAACTACCCACCCTCATGGGAGTTCTCATCACTAAGGCAGAATAACCTGGAAAGACCTTCAGCACTGAAGTGGTCAGTCCCAAAATGGTGTTCCACCATAAAGTCCATTCCCTGTAGAGAGATGAACTAACTCAGCAGTTTGGGATTTTCACCCCTCATCTGCATTTGCCATTTGAGGGCTCTGTGCTCTTTCTAAACCCGAAAGTGAGTCCCAAACAGGTAGGGTTTCAGCTTCTTCAGTGCCCAGACCACAGCAAAGGATTCCCTCTCAATTGAATTTTCCCTCTTTTCCTTGGGAAGTAGCCTTCTGCTGATGAAGGCTACAGGTGGGTCTAGGCTCTCTTAATGTGTGAACATAGCCCCTATGTCATGGTCTGAGGCATCTGTCTGAACAATAAATTACTGTGGAAAAGACAGGGGCCTTAAGTACAGGTGCTGGACACATGGCCTTCTTCAAGGTGTCAAAGGCTTTCTGTCGGGCCTCTGTCCAGATCACCTTCTTGGGCTGCTTCTTAGAATTCAGTTCAGTCAAGGAGGCATCAATGGTGCCATAGCCCTTGACAAACCTCCTATTATATACAGTGAGGCCTAAGAAGGCCCTCACCTCTGTCTGATTCTTGGGGGGTTTCCCAAGCTACACTAGTCTGGATTTTGGCTTGGAAGAGCTGCACCTTGCCCCTGCTCACTAGTTGTCCCAGATACACAAGGCAGCCCTGCCCTATCCAGTACTTGCTAGCCTTGATAGTCAGGCATGCCAGCTATAAGGCCTGAGCCACTTCCTAGAGGTGAAACAGGAGGTCTTCCCAGCTGGAACTTGAGATGTCAATGCAATCCAGATAGGGGGCACTGAAATCCTCCATCTCAGCAAGAATCAGTTAACCAACCTCTGGAGGATGGCAGGGGCATTCTTTAACTCAAAGGGCATCATCCTGATTTCGAAATGGCCCTCTGGGATGGAGAATGCATAACTTTCTTTAGCGCGAATCACGAGGGTGTGCAGTTTCTAAGGGAAGGGAAAGAAAGTCTTTTCTAAAAAGTGCCCTTACACACCCCGAAGGATGTCATGCTTCATCATTGGGCCTGCTCTTCATCGGGCCGGCACTGCAATGCCCGACGGGCACCCGAGAAGGGGCTCTTTGGTGGAGATCTTTTGATGATGAAGCAGTAGGGTGAGTGCGGGTGTGTGGGCTAAGTAGTGCAGTGAGTGTGAAGGATAAAATAGGTCTAGGGCAACCTTAACTATTGTGTTTATTCTCAAGGGTCACAAGCCTAACTAAAATGGTGGGCCCTAATTGGATATAATGATCCGATAGGGCTAGTGTGGTGCATGAGGTCGACATGTTTCGTGCCTAGTTAGCCCCTAACGGGTCTGGTGGCACTTCATCAGGACCAAGGAATAATGTAAAGGTGCTCTGGCACTACCACAATACTGGTTCAGTAATTACCAGATGGTAACCAGATGCAGTTAAGGTCCCCGGGTCAAAGGATCCCGAGGAGAAATACCTAAGGGAAAGGGGGAGGGAGAGATAAAAAACAACAAGAATGCCAAGGTCTAGTTTAGACATTGTTTGTAGACAATCATTATTATGATTTAGGCAAGTGGTGTTTAAGGTGGGTGAGATTACCAGCAAGTACGAAGGTGACGATGCCTCTAGTACTTGTACTCATATAAACTTAGTCAGTGTCCAGGGGTGTGGTATAGATAGTAATATTAACTCAAATGAAACTCGCAGTGCCTCTGTTCGTGCAAAGGACTATGGTGAGTGATGTTACCAAGATGCAGCAGTACGAGTGGGCTTTTGGCGACATAATCAAAATGACAGTGCATTCATCAGAAATAGTCATCACAACCACGCAAGCACACAGACATCTGTGCCAAACATATACAAAGGTTACTGTTGGCTGGACGACCAGCGAGTGATGCTGTCAAGGATTATCGGGCACCACATATGACATCCGTTAAATTAATGGCCCTAGTGGTGGTCGCAATGTGTAATGATGACACACCACCATAATATTAACCCCTAATTAGCAATATCGGAAGAATTAAAAATTAAAGATAAAAAGTCACGTGACCCAGTTGGAACTTGAAAGAGTGCTTATGGAGTGGTGATGTTATATTTGCACGAAAGTCGCATTAAAGTCATCATGTAGGCACAACTGTACCCACAGGGGGGTATATAAGGGGAACGCCACAGGGGAGTCAAGTGGCTTGGGGTGAGTGCAGGGCGGGCAGAAGGTGGCCGTATTGTATGGCCCTTTGATGACAAGAAGATTGTCAATGCCCAGGGTGTTGCCCACTTAGTGCGTGATCGTACTGGGGTGGGTCAGGTATTAGCTAAACGCATGACAGCTTGACTAGTATAGTAAGGAAAACTAGGGGCGATTCAACTCGGCCCAAGGTATGTCATCGTTCAGACCCCGTATGTGTGATGAGAGCTTAAAGACCCAATTCTGTTCTTTTCTGAAAAGGGCCTCTTTGGAAATGGTTGGAAATGCTTCCAGAATTGTCCAGTTCAAATTGTTGTTAGTGTGGTTATGTTCAATAAAGTGTGTGCACATCTTTGTGCTAGTTTTTTTGCACCTGATGTTGCTTCTGTGCTCTGTTATTCTTGATTTTACAGGGTGAGTGGTCATGCCTATGTATTGCAACTGGCAGGGGCAAGTGATGAGGTAAATGCAATTTTGGGTGTTGCAGTTTGTGTGATTATTTTGATGCAATGTCAAGGTATTCGTGAGTGTGATAGTCTTAGTTGCCCTCGTCAGAAGACAGACTACACACTGTCCACATGGAAAGTGGCCAGTGACAGGTGGTAGATTCCACAGAGTATTTTGTGGTGGTGGTGTTTTTTTCTTGGGTCTGGTGTTTACCAGCAAGTCTTTCAGATTAGCTGTGCGCTTGAAAGCAAACCTTGGTTTACGGGGAGCATGGTCACCTACATGGAGGATATTCCAGTGTTTTATTCCAGCCCGCCTGATCATGTTTGACTCAGGTGTAAAAGTTGTGACACATGTCATTAGATCAGTGTTTGTTTTTGGTTGTGTCTCCAACAATGCTTCTCTGCTGGTGTTGCGGGCTCTCTTCTGAGCACTTCTTATTTTGATTGTGGGTATTGTCGTTCGACCAAGTGATTAGTCAATTCAGATGCCTGCAATCTGAAATCCTCCAAATTGCTGCAGTTGCGTTGTATACGCAAAAACTGCCCATAGGGCAGATTTTCCCTTAGGGCTTTGGGATAGAAGCTACTAAATAATAGTGCACTGTGACTATCTGTTGGTTTTTTGAAGGTGCCAGTGTCCAATTTGTTGTGCCTCCGTATGATCTTTAAGTCCAGAAAAGGAAGTTTGAGGTCAGAGGTATTAGCCGTAAACCTCAAAAAGGGATGGAGGCTGTTCACCCAAGAAAGGAATGCGGGGATATCATTGGAGCAAGTTGCGCTGTAGACCTGCTGTGAGTATTCATCATACCTGTCTCCCGCTAAGGAGCACCTTCCTCAACTTCTTGGTAAGAATAACGCTGCGCATAGAATAACTGGCATTTTTGCCACTCTAACTTTTCTGGTCAGAGCAACGAGGTGCTCTGCCATCCCCATCAGTCTTAAGCCCTACATTGTTGGGGTGAGTTCGCCTCGATAACCATGGTGCCATATAGCACTGCCGGCATGCTCCCACGGGCTCCACTATTTTTAGTTGAACACCACATCCACTGTGATATCCAATTAATTTAACGGATGTCATATGTGGTGCCTGATAATCCTTGACAGCATCACTCGCTGGTCGTTCAGCCAACAGTAACCTTTGTATATGTTTGGCACGGATGTCTGTGTGCTTGCGTGGTTGTGATGACTATTTCTGATGAATGCACTGTCATTTTGATTATGTCGCCAAAAGCCCACGCTGCATCTTGGTAACATCACTCACCATAGTCCTTTGCACGAACAGAGGCACTGCCAGTTTCATTTGAGTTAAGATTACTATCTATACCACACCCCTGGACACTGACAAAGTTTATATGAGTACAAGTACTAGAGGCACTGTCACCTTCGTACTTGCTGGTAATCTCACCCACCTTAAACACCACTCGCCTAAATCATAATAATGATTGTCTACAAACAATGTCTAAACTAGACCTTGGTATTCTTGTTGTTTTTTATCTCTCCCTCCCCCTTTCCCTTAGGTCTTTCTCCTTGGGATCCTTTGACCCGGGGTCCTTAACTGCATCTGGTTACCATCTGGTAATTACTGAACCAGTATTGCTGTAGTGCCAGATTACCTTTACATTATTCCTTGGTCCTGATGAAGTGCCACCAGACCCGTTAGGGGCTAACTAGGCACGAAACATGTCGACCTCATGCACCACACTAGCCCTATAAGATCATTATATCCAATTAGGGCCCACCTTTTTAGTTAGGCTAGTGCCCCTTGAGAATAAATACAATAGTTAAGGTTGCCCTAGACCTATTTTATCCTTCACACTCACTGCACTACTTAGCCCACACACCCGCACTCACCCTACGGCTTCATCATCAAAAGATCTCCGCCAAAGAGCCCCTTCGCGGGTGCCCGTCGGGCATTGCAGTGCCGGCCCGACGAGGAGCAGGCCCAATGATGAAGCATGACATCCTTCGGGGTGTGTGAGGGCATTTTTTAGAAAAGACCTTCTTTCCCTTCCCTTAGGAACTGCACACCCTCATGATTCGCAGTGTTACCTTGGAGCATGTGTGCAGGACCTGCTTAAATATAGCTCCTGGTTCCTCCTGTTTAAGATACCTTTCTTTAGCCCTATCAGGTAGGGCAATCTGCCAGTTTCCAGAAGTCATGTCAAAAGCACTGAGGAACTTGGCAGCCCCCACATGTCTATGATCTTGTCAGCTTGAGTGATAGGGTGAGCATCAGTCTTTGCAACTGAGTTGATGCCCCGATAGCCCACACAGAATCTGAGTTCTGGGATAGCACCCAGTGGGGCAGCTTTTGGTACCAGCACCACTGGGCTGGACCCAGCGCTATTGGAATGCTTAATCACTCCCAATTCCAGCATCCTGGACACTTCCTCCTTAATGATGGATCTCAATATGCTACATAGCCTGTAAATTTTGTTTTTCAATGGCATGCCTTCCCCAGTGTCAATATCATGGGTACATGGATGAGTGAGCCCAGAGGTCAATGAGAATAAAGAGAAAAACTGTGGCAGCAAGTGGCAACATTCCCTCTACTGCTCTGGGGTCAGTGTAGGGGAGAGGTTGACTGACCCATTCTGCTCCTTAGAAGACAAGAGGTCAGGGGGAGGTTCACTCTCCTCTTCCACCCTATCATCAGTCACAAGAAGCATAGTGACATCTGACCTCTCATATCGGAGCTTGAGGCAATTAACATGGGTGACCCTTAAGGGGTTCCTGTGGGTCTTTAGGTCCACCAGGTAGGTGACCTCCCTGTAGGAAGCTGTCTCTCTATATAGATGTTAGAACTGGCATCTTTGGCATGTTTTTTCTCTGCCTTTTTTTGCTTCTGACCTCCTGTTTTTGACTGTGTGCTGCATTTCATTTTTGCTGGTTTTAGAACTCTGGGCACTTCACCACTGCTAACCAGTTCTAAAGTGCAAGTGCTCCCTGTGTAAATGATATTTGCAATTGGTTATCCATGATTGGCATATTTGATTTACTGGTAAGTCCCTAGTAAACTGCACTGTGTGTGCCCATTGCCTGTAAATCAAATGCTACTAGTTGGCCTACAGCACTGATGTGCCACCCACCTGAGTAGCTCTTTAACCGTGTCTCAGACCTGCGACTGCAGTATCTGTGTGTATGCAGTTTTGAACTGCCATGTCGACCTGGCAAGTGTACTTGCCATGCCCAAACCTTCCCTTTTAATTAACTCTGGGCGTAGTACTACGCTACGCTCACGGAGCATGCGAAGTTTGTGCTACTACACAATACACAAATTGCACATAGCACAGTGCAAAAACTGTGCTAAACACGTAACGTAGCAGAAAAATCATCAGAACCTACAAATGCTTTGATAAATCAATTTTACATGCTAAAAAGCATATAACCAATTCACAAAAGTGAACTTCGACAATGAAAATATTAGGCAATGAGAGAGGTGATGATTTTGGGGTCCCCCCTAACCTAGGGAGAGGACCAAGCAGATGCCTTGAACACAAAGAGCATATCATGCTGAACGATTCAGTGGTGGTCCCTTCCTCCTAGGACCACCCCAAGCACAGTTATGGGCAAAAATACAATCCCAACCAAAGGTCCTGCTAAGCATTATGGGACGAGATTAGCAGTGGGCAGTGAATATTATAGTGTCCAATATCAAAATAATTCTCCAAAGAGCTGCAGTTCAACTAGTCGTTACTAGATGTCCCTCACAAGTCAAATGCAAAAGCATTGAAATTATTATCACATCAAGCTGCAGTTCCACTATTCGTTACTAGATGTCCCTCACGAGTCAAATGCAAAAGCATTGAAACCCTTTCATGAAGCTTTTGCATTTGACTCGTGAATTCACTGACACCTGAATAGGGCTGTGCCTGTCCTCACACACAGCTGTCTCCAGCCTCCTGTAGTGTGTCTGGAGCCAGGTCAGGGAAAGGCAGGTTCTTGTGCACTACAAATACCTTTCTTTGAAGTTTGCTAGCTTCATAGGAAGAAACTGGTACAAGTACTGGAGCTGTGACATCATAACTTCAGAACACTTCTGGACTAAGAGGACATTCTGCCATGAAGAAGAGCTGAAGAAGCTGTCAGGAGGGATTACCACTTTGCTGTGTGTTATGCTGTGTTGGCCTGTTGCTTGCTGCTTTGGTCTTGGGTAGTTAACAGGACTGGACTTTGCTTTCTACATCCTGCTTGCCAAGGTTCCCCAAGTGTCAGTGCCATCAAAGACTTCACCTGCAGCCCCTGAACTCCTTTGCTGGGAGATCTGACCTGCCAAGTGGTGCCAATTACAATTCTGGGCCCTTGGAGACGGCCTTCGCTGAAAAGAACCAAGAACATCCATCCATTGACCACCAGCACCTGCTTACAAAAGCAGTAAAAAAGAGCTTTTTAAATGAAGCATGATTATTGTCAGGTTCAGCAGTAAGAACCTGAGGAGGCACACAGTATCCAGGGTGAACAGATGTTGAAACACATGAAGAGCTCACCATTTCAGCAGCACAAGCTAACTCTGCCTGAGGTATCCTTTGAGAATACATGGATGATAAATATTTCCACATTCTTGTAATGTAAATACTACACTGCTTCTTTCTACTTTCCAAGCTGATCTTCTTTTTACAAAGTTTAAACTATTTTGCAATCTAGCCTCATTTACATAAAGTTTGAAACTGAATATTCTTTGGCAGGCTCGGGTGGCTGCAAGAGAGCAAGCCAAGAAGGTCTAACCACACCAAAATACAATAGACAAATGAAGGAAAAAGGATGAAGTGTTTTGTGCTACTCATCAGAGTCACAACAAATCATTATAAATTAGTAAAGTTTTTTTTACAATTGTTGTAGTTTTGCAATGGTTTTGTAATAAAAAAAGTTTACCTTTACTCCTGATTTCTTTGCTTAATAGTTGCTATAGATTTCAATATTATTATCGCATTCCAATGTTGACTAAAACTAGCAGTTCCATCTCAAGGGACTGTAAATGTGCTGCTGCATGTGTATGTATCTATACTGCACTATGCGCATATTTTTTGTTGCAGAGACATGTTAATGGAGTAGGCAATTATTTTGATATCCAACTATGGTGACCTATCATACAACAGTGAGGTGTCAGTAGAGAGATCAGTCCTTGTCCGCATTGTAGTATAGAGCCCTCTTATGCACAAGAGAGGTCTAGGCACAGAGACAAGTGCATCTTCATACTCTACTACGCACTGGTATAAGCTGTTGCAGATGTAATAGTAGAGAGGGCATGTTACTATATATGTAGTAAATCTGGAGAGAAGTTTCAGTGAAGAATTGGGTCTCTGTGCACACATTAGTACGTCTGCCTGTCACCATGGGGAGAGGTCTGAGGGAGAGATGAGTGTGTCCCCACATCCAACTATCCACCCCAATCACAGGAGATGCAATTTTCAGCAGAGAGGATACTCCACTTCTACACCTGTGAGAAACTGGGTGTCTGTTGCTGTAACCCCCCCACACTTTTTGCCTAGTTTTTGATGCAACTTTGACTGAGGTGTACTGGGTCCCAGCCAACCCGGCTCCCAGTGCCCGTGTTCTTTCCCAAACCATGCACTATAATTTGCACCACCTCAGCAACCCCTATAAGTCCCTAGTAATTGGTACCTCTGGCTCCTAGGGCATTGGGACTGAAGACGGTCCCTTAGGGCTGCAGCCCAAATTGTGCCACACTAGGGACCCCTCACCAAGATCATGCAAACTGACTTTGCATGCTGCGTGTCTTGGGGCAGAGAAAACTGAAGAGTCGACATGGCACACAGCCCTGTGTGCCATGCCCACATAAACTACATGAGGTATAGTTAAGTCACCCCTCCTGCAGGCCTTACAGCCCTAAGGCATTGTGCACTATATCCCATGTGTGAAGATATCTGCATGAGCAGATATGACCCTATAATATCAAGTCCATTCTTGGATATTGTAAGTGCACAGGGAACCGTAGAGAGTACATGGGCTGGATACTTGTCATTACGAGATTATTAGCACCAAGATGGCTTCACTGTGCGCTAAGATGTTTGGTACCAAACATCTTGTCCTAATAAATCATCACTGATGTCATTGTTGGATTTATAGATAAATGCACACAGGAGACACTTTATAGGGTTCCCTGAAAACCTACCAAGCACTGATGTGGCCTTTGGCTTGTCATAGCTAGCTTGCCACCACCTGACATGTTTCTGACCTCATGTGGTGAAAGCCCGCACTCTCAGAGGCCCGAAACAAAGCCTGCTCTGGGCAGAGGTGCATCTGACCTCCTCCAGGCCAGAATAGTCTTCCAGAGCACGAAGATTCAAAGGCAGTGCTGCCTTTGAAGTGCAACCCAGCCTGCCTCACATAGTTGGGGATGCCTGCCCCGTCCTGCTCCACATTTGGCAGGAGGACAGGCAGGAAAATTAGTTAGATGAGGAGGAGTGTCCACATTCAGCCAGCACCACCCCTAAGGTGTGGCAGCCGATGTAGACACTACTTTGGAAAATCCACCATCTGGAGATGGTGGGAAAATGACCTATCAGGGCTAGGTTAGTGCCCCTTCCCAAAATGTAGGTAGGCCTGAGAGAAAGCCTTTGACTACCTCTGTCTCCCTTTAACACCCCTAAATTTAGCATTTAGGTGGTATTCCTGGGTCTTGAAGCTTAGATTTGATGTACCCAGAGAAGAAACGGGCCAAGAAGTGGCGCTTCTCAAGAACTGAAGCCCTGCTGCATAGAAATTGGCACCAAACCCTGCCTGCTGCCTGAAGGACTCAACAATCGTGATGTGCTGCCTCACCTTGCCACTATGAGGACTCTAAGAACAGCGGTGCACCCCCAGTCTTCGACAAATTACAAAAGAACCTCCCTTGGAGCAGAGGCTGCTCTGCTCCGTCCATCATCCCCTTTGGTATCGCTTTGTTCGCCCTAAGTTGGCAGGGTATGCCCAGACGTGGGTCCCTTGCTCACTTTGCCACTGGATTCAAGATAGCCTGGCTGATGAGGGTTTTGAACCCGAAACCGGTCCCAGGATGCTTGTTTCCGGTCCAGGGAAGACATGGCTTGGCAGTTCGGGCTGGACTGTTCCCATGAAGGACAGGGTCAGACAGATTTGCATATGGCCATGTCTGAACTGGGGTGGTGGAGTGAGCTAAAGAATGATGATGGATTAAACCCAGATCAGTTGACTGGGGGTGAGTATTTGATTTGCTCTAGCACTCCGTCCATCATCCCCTTTGGTATCGCTTTGTTCGCCCTAAGTTGGCAGGGTATGCCCAGACGTGGGTCCCTTGCTCACCTTGCCACTGGATTCAAGATAGCCTGGCTGATGAGGGTTTGGAACCCGAAACCGGTCCCAGAATGCTTGTTTCCGGTCCAGGGAAGACATGGCTTGGCAGTTCGGGCTGGACTGTTCCCATGAGGCACAGGGTCAGACTGATTTGCATATGGCCATGTCTGAACTGGGGTGGTGGAGTGAGCTAAAGAATGATGATGGATTAAACCCAGATCAGTTGACTGGGGGTGAGTGTTTTATTTGCTCTAGCGCTCCGTCCATCATCCCCTTTGGTATCGCTTTGTTCGCCCTAAGTTGGCAGGGTATGCCCAGACGTGGGTCCCTTGCTCACTTTGCCACTGGATTCAAGATAGCCTGGCTGATGAGGGTTTTGAACCCGAAACCGGTCCCAGGATGCTTGTTTCCGGTCCAGGGAAGACATGGCTTGGCAGTTCAGGCTGGACTGTTCCCATGAGGCACAGGGTCAGACTGATTTGCATATGGCCATGTCTGAACTGGGGTGGTGGAGTGAGCTAAAGAATGATGATGGATTAAACCCAGATCAGTTGACTGGGGGTGAGTGTTTGATTTTCTCTAGCGCTCCGTCCATCATCCCCTTTGGTATCGCTTTGTTCGCCCTAAGTTGGCAGGGTATGCCCAGACGTGGGTCCCTTGCTCACTTTGCCACTGGATTCAAGATAGCCTGGCTGATGAGGGTTTTGAACCCGAAACCGGTCCCAGGATGCTTGTTTCCGGTCCAGGGAAGACATGGCTTGGCAGTTCGGGCTGGACTGTTCCCATGAGGCACAGGGTCAGACTGATTTGCATATGGCCATGTCTGAACTGGGGTGGTGGAGTGAGCTAAAGAATGATGATGGATTAAACCCAGATCAGTTGACTGGGGGTGAGTGTTTGATTTGCTCTAGCGCTCCGTCCATCATCCCCTTTGGTATCGCTTTGTTCGCCCTAAGTTGGCAGGGTATGCCCAGACGTGGGTCCCTTGCTCACTTTGCCACTGGATTCAAGATAGCCTGGCTGATGAGGGTTTTGAACCCGAAACCGGTCCCAGGATGCTTGTTTCCGGTCCAGGGAAGACATGGCTTGGCAGTTCGGGCTGGACTGTTCCCATGAAGGACAGGGTCAGACTGATTTGCATATGGCCATGTCTGAACTGGGGTGGTGGAGTGAGCTAAAGAATGATGATGGATTAAACCCAGATCAGTTGACTGGGGGTGAGTATTTGATTTGCTCTAGCACTCCGTCCATCATCCCCTTTGGTATCGCTTTGTTCGCCCTAAGTTGGCAGGGTATGCCCAGACGTGGGTCCCTTGCTCACCTTGCCACTGGATTCAAGATAGCCTGGCTGATGAGGGTTTGGAACCCGAAACCGGTCCCAGAATGCTTGTTTCCGGTCCAGGGAAGACATGGCTTGGCAGTTCGGGCTGGACTGTTCCCATGAGGCACAGGGTCAGACTGATTTGCATATGGCCATGTCTGAACTGGGGTGGTGGAGTGAGCTAAAGAATGATGATGGATTAAACCCAGATCAGTTGACTGGGGGTGAGTGTTTTATTTGCTCTAGCGCTCCGTCCATCATCCCCTTTGGTATCGCTTTGTTCGCCCTAAGTTGGCAGGGTATGCCCAGACGTGGGTCCCTTGCTCACTTTGCCACTGGATTCAAGATAGCCTGGCTGATGAGGGTTTTGAACCCGAAACCGGTCCCAGGATGCTTGTTTCCGGTCCAGGGAAGACATGGCTTGGCAGTTCAGGCTGGACTGTTCCCATGAGGCACAGGGTCAGACTGATTTGCATATGGCCATGTCTGAACTGGGGTGGTGGAGTGAGCTAAAGAATGATGATGGATTAAACCCAGATCAGTTGACTGGGGGTGAGTGTTTGATTTTCTCTAGCGCTCCGTCCATCATCCCCTTTGGTATCGCTTTGTTCGCCCTAAGTTGGCAGGGTATGCCCAGACGTGGGTCCCTTGCTCACTTTGCCACTGGATTCAAGATAGCCTGGCTGATGAGGGTTTTGAACCCGAAACCGGTCCCAGGATGCTTGTTTCCGGTCCAGGGAAGACATGGCTTGGCAGTTCGGGCTGGACTGTTCCCATGAGGCACAGGGTCAGACTGATTTGCATATGGCCATGTCTGAACTGGGGTGGTGGAGTGAGCTAAAGAATGATGATGGATTAAACCCAGATCAGTTGACTGGGGGTGAGTGTTTGATTTGCTCTAGCGCTCCGTCCATCATCCCCTTTGGTATCGCTTTGTTCGCCCTAAGTTGGCAGGGTATGCCCAGACGTGGGTCCCTTGCTCACTTTGCCACTGGATTCAAGATAGCCTGGCTGATGAGGGTTTTGAACCCGAAACCGGTCCCAGGATGCTTGTTTCCGGTCCAGGGAAGACATGGCTTGGCAGTTCGGGCTGGACTGTTCCCATGAGGCACAGGGTCAGACTGATTTGCATATGGCCATGTCTGAACTGGGGTGGTGGAGTGAGCTAAAGAATGATGATGGATTAAACACAGATCAGTTGACTGGGGGTGAGTGTTTGATTTGCTCTAGCGCTCCGTCCATCATCCCCTTTGGTATCGCTCTGCTCCAGTGTGACAGCAGGCCCCAAACTGCAATCCTCCAGTCTCACCGACTTGCTGCTCCCCGGCGATTCCAACACAGCACCCAGACCAAAAGTGGTAACGCAGCTCTGAAGGGTAGGGGTGGGCGCAGCTCGCAGAGTTTTACTCCGTGGAATTCCACAGAGTCAGCAAGAAACTCCGCTGAATTCCTCAGAGTTCCGTAAGTGAGCTGAGTATTTTCCTCGGCCACCATTACCAATAAGCTGGGTAGCAGCATAGTGCAGGATACGCCCACGTGAGCAGATATTGACTTGCAGAAGCTGCCACTGCAGCAAGGAGTTGGCTCTGCCGGCTGCAACTGATGGTGACACTGCACTGAGTCCTGGGGCGCCTGACACTGTTCTTATCAGCCCAGCCCAGGATTGCTCTTTTGAGGGCCCTGTTTGGTTAGAGCAGAGGCCACACCTGCTGAGGGGGGTAATCTAATCTCCCAGTCACACACTGACTGTGTTCCCAATTTCCCACCCAGAAGCAACAGTTATTGTCTGCCAAGCCCCTCTCCACAGATTTGCTGAACCGAGGTCTTTGTTCTTCTGGGTCTTGGAAATTAAGCCTCTTTTATAGAACAATGTCCTCCAATCTTGCAGTGCATCAGGGCACTTTATTAGTAATAGATAGTAAGCTCATGTGACCTGGAGTAGAGCATTTTTTCTCTCTCCCTCTTGAAGGGTGCACTGCCCTGGCATCTGCATTCTAAAATATGCATGCGCAGGTGTGACACTGCAGTGGCCACCCAACCCCCTACCACACACACACACACACAGCAGTACCACTGCCCATCTCCGGTGACTTCAGCCATGCGCGAAATACACAGACAAACACAGGCATCTACAAAATAACATTTAAAATAGTCTAAAATTAAATGTCGGAGAGCTAGCTAGATTTGCATTTATAACATACAACACCTACCTCCTTTCCCTTGTGTATCCTCCATCATAAATAAACTGGGGATAAGTGCCACAATGTGTAAACACGATTTACAGAAGGCATTAAACGATTAGACAAGTATGTCCTGCGCTGCTGTGTTTGCACCAGTAAACATGCGCTCCACTTTTCCATTCCAGGACTCAGTCAAACAATGTTTCTCTTTTAAATTAGGAATAAGTTTCTTTTGGAGTGCATGTATGTTTGAAAACCAACGAAATTATTTGTTTAGCATGAACTGCACTCATAGATACCAGGACATATATTTGTGTTTTGGACTGATCAGCATTCAGGACTTGGGATATTTCTAAAAAAATACAGTTATTAAATTAAATAAAAGCAAAGTCCAAATGTACTTGTCTTTAGTTGAACAGCCCAGCAGGCAGAGGAAGCCTGTTTTGTCCATCCAGGTTATTGTCTCCATGTGGCTCAGCCCTGGCTGCCTTGGGATTTCTTTGAATGGCTTGTGTATTCTTCTGAGGTCAGCCGGACTGACCCCCACAGGCAAAGACAGCATGCGGGGATCACCAGAAGAGCCAGTGCCAAGAGCCACCATCCAACTGGGCTGCCTCGGGATTCCCAGTTTTGGATTTCGGCAAGACAGAGCCGCTCTAAGCATGCCTTGCTTTTATTGCCAGAAATGATGTTTGAAGCGAGCTTCAGTGGCTACATGATCGGCCGGGGCTGTCGGCTCAACTGATGCAAAGTTCAAAACTTGGAAGCAGGGAGAGAAGGCGGGGGAGAGGATCAAGGGGAAGGCGCATGTGCAATGTCCTCTCTAGCCACTTATCCTTTTGGGCAATGTAGTATAAATGATGGCCATGTAGGGTGAGTGGTGCACATGCTGGTAAACTCTGCTCTGCCATGGTTGGCGTAGTTTTTTTGCCATAGTTCGAGCTTCAAGCAGAGCGCAGAGTGCAAAAACTCTGCAAACTCTGCCGGCAGAGCAGAGTTTACCGCACACCCTCACTGTAGGGTCAGATCTGTCCCCACACCAACTTGGAAGACACCAGGACCTACCACATCATGAGTATCCCGGCTGTCCTGAAATCGCCACTCCAAGTTGCCTGCTCCTGACCGAGAGGAAATCTTGACGCCTGTTGTCCAGCTGACCTATCTGCTCTGCACCCAGTCTAATTCCCCTGGTAATGATGATCCAACTGTTCTTCCGTGGTCCCGAAGCCATTTCAACCTGCTCCCTCGAGTGTGCCCCCTCGATTTACCTGTAAGTCCCCTTGTGCAGTGTATTTTCAAGTGGCCCCCTCTCCCATAGCGCACCAGCTACAATGAACTCAGCACCCTGTTCCCGGACGAATCTGGGGCGCTCCTGAAATTTCGCTGGTGGAACATTGGACATGGCCGTGCTAACTACTGAAATCCAAGAGGTGAACCTTAATGTGCAACTGTACAATTTTAAATATTTTTTTCTTTTTCCCTATTGACTTCAATGGTGCGTAATTGTGCACAAGAGTGATCTGTTTTGCGAACAATAATAAATCATAACTTTTCAAGTACTTACTGTAGAATGAAGTTATTTGGTCTGAAAAATAAAATAAAAATCAATATTATTTTTGCAAACTGGTCTCAGATTTATTCTTGAGTGTGTGTCTCATTTATTGCGTCTGTGAGTACAACAAATGCTTAGCACTTCCCGCTGCTAAGCCTAAGTGCTTGCCCACACTACCACAAATACAGCATTACTATTGTCTTTGCCTCTGTTAACCAATAAAGGACTCTTTCTGCGCAGTGTACTTTTTTAATACATTATATAGAGAGCCAGCTTCCTACAATACCCTACTATGCACATTCATCACCAAAAAGAGTAGAGAGAGCAGTCTCTATCCCCAGTCTGCTACACACATGTTACTCTGGGGAGAGGTATGAGCTGACAGAGCAGTCCCTCTCCATACCCTAGTGTCTACGCTTATCATCCAAGAGAAACTTCTCAGCATATAGGTAATTTGTTCCTCACATTGTAGTTGTATATCTGTCACCCTCAGATGAGGTGTAAGCAGACAGGTAAGGTCCTCCTCACACCGTATAATGTAAGCCCATCATCCAAGAGAGAGGGCTCTGCATAGGGGCCAGTTCCTCCACACACCCTACTACTCATGCCCATCATCTGTCAGAGAGGTGTTAAAGCAGAGGCCAGTTCCTTTTCAACCCCTACTATGCACACCTGTCGATCAAGAGAGGGATGTCAGCGGAGAGGCCAGTCCATTCACGCAACCTACTATGGTCACCAATCATGTGACAGAGAAGTCAGGCCAGTCCCTCCTACACTCTCCTATGCATACTGGTTATCCTGAGGAGAGGTGTCAACAGATATGGCAATCTCTCCTCACACCCTACTATATACTCCTGTTATACTGTGGAAAGCTCTTAGCTGAGAGGCCTCTTTCTCTCCATACGCTAGTAGTCTGAACTATAAAGTACTGTAATCAAAGAGACTGTAAAGTCTATCACCCAAAAACATTTGCGATCTCTTGAGTATCTAGCGGACTGTAAAAAAGTAGGGAGGGGTAGAGAAAATGTGTTTAAACAGAGAGTTCTCAGCAGAGAGGCATATGTGTTTACACACTCTACCACTCAAACCCAAGAATACAGGACTGTTATCCATGAGATATATGTTAAGTGTTTGAGCTCATGAGAGGCTCATGAAAGTTGGACAAATATACAAAAGGAGGCAGGCATTCGGGTGCTACTGCTCTCGCAAGAGTCTTGTGGGGGTGTCAGTATCCCAAAAATAGGGAGTTATAACATGAAAGAATCACATAATGTGTGAATAGGGTGGCTCTGACAAAAGCCTTTGTGTTTAAAGTTTGTAGTGTTCAGTTACACATAGAACTGGATGCATTCCATCCTGCCAGTAAACAGTTGCCATAGCAAAACAGATATTGTTATGATATATAGAGACCATGCAATAGTCACAAAGAAATGGAGAAATTGTTTTATTAACATGCTACCATGACTTCTCAATTTTAGGACAAAACTTTTTTGACCATTGCCATTTTTGCCTTTGACATGTTAGAATATGCAAAGGGTGTTTTAGGAAAGAGAGACATACATTGTAAAAAAGGTCTCTTTCATTTGGATTTATAGCCCAACCCCTGTGATTGTGCCCAGATTGTTGCAACCACAGTCACCTACCATGAGGTCTGGGTTCTCGCAATCCAAAATGCTCTTAACTATTGGTAACAATTGATGCCACTTCATACCTCTATGGTTAATCCAAATTATGTCCAACTTTGGAAATTTAAGATTCTTGTCAATACCCCACTTAATGGCATATTCTCTAGCCCAGTGGAAGAAGCTGTGTCCGAAAATCCAGAGGCTAGCTATAGTGCAGTATGGAGATCTCAGTCACAAGAGGAGTGCTGAGCAGAATGAGTAAGCTCCAGTAAAAAGACAGATTTATGTGTGGAGAGAAAAAAATGGGTGCGTGGCAAAATTAGAAATATAATTGGTAGATTTTTGGCCGTTACAAAAGTAGGTTAGGCTGTGATCAACTGCTGTTTGTATGGTGCACAGATACTTGATAAACAGTATAAGCTTTTCTATCGGGTGATTTTCAAATTTTGGTACGGTCTTGCGAGAGGTTTGTGGGAGTAAAGCAAACAGCACTGCTCCCTCAGACTGCAAGTGAGGGATTGTCTACCTGGCTCTCACGAGATTTTCGCTGGAGTTTTTAAGAAGAAAAAAAAGGGAAACATTGTACAAACAACATAGATAATGAAATTATAGGGTAAGTCTGAAAAGAGCAGTTTTTTAACAGTTTTAAACAACTTTAACTTTTTGTGTTTTCTAAAACAAAATTGATTTTTTTATCATTTTTATTTTTATATTAAGTTGCAGCTAAAACATAAAGTTTGGAGGAATAAATTAAAATAAATACAACAACATTGCCCTAAAAATAAGCTGGAGAAAAATATGCAAAAAAATAACTCTTAAAGAAAAACTACTGCCTAGGGGGTCACTTGTGATCTTGGACAATCTTGCCCTGTGCAGACCTGCTTGTCTCCAATGAAAAAATGATCTGCTTACATAAGAAGCAAAAGAGTGCTTTATTAAAAGCAGGGTTGTTTTCTGATGCAGCACTCAGTACCTGAGGAAGCACAGTATTGCCAGGTTCAAATGAGGTGAAAGCCTCATTTGTCTAGCTCCGCAGCTTGAGCTAACTCTGCCCAAGCAAGCCTTTGTTGATGCATAGACCTGAGGTGCCTCCACATGCCTGTGTTATTCATACTGTACTGTTTATTTCTATTCCCCCAGCTGAACTCCTTCTTGCAAAGTTTCCACATGAAATAATTTGCAGATACTATTTTCTCACCTTGCCTTTTCTTTAATAATTGCCATACCAAAGACACTTTGGCAGGCTGAGGTGCCAGAAGTGCTTCAATAGCATCAGGCTGCTCATCTGAATCTGAGGAAGACATTTTTGTATGCCAAAACAAAAAGGCAAACAGAGCAAACCCCAATAGGCAAATAAACCAACATTATGCAATCTAACTTTTGGAAATAAAGACAAGTATATGAACCAATCACAACTCTTCCTTTGGGTGTGATTCCTCTCCCGGACATCTCGCGAGATTCCCAAGAGCGTCTTGCAAGATCCTAAAACATTGTATTGTTTTTTATATAGAATGGACAATTCATAATCAATTTTTCTAGGTTAATGAACTTATCCTATGTCTTAATTTGTTTAGAATTGTAAGAAACCACTAACATTAACTTTATTTCAAATGTAGGATCTCGTGGGTAGATCGCGAGAGCCGAGCAGGAAGCACAGCCCACTCAGAGTCCAAGCAGGAGATTGTGTGTTCGACTCCTGCGAGCTTCTCGCGAGATCGCCAAACAATTATTGCTTTATATATTTATTGGAACAAATCATAGTAATTTTTACTAAAATAATCAACATGTCTAATTTCTTACTTTGTTCAGAATTAGAGAACAATTCTTAACTTAAACCCAAATGCATGATCTTTTGAGAGGGTTGCAAGAACCGGCCAGTAAGTACAACCCCCTTGGAGTCTAGGCAGGGTATTGTGTGTCTGACTACCGTGAGCGTCTCGCGAGTGTCACCATCTTTTTAAAAAAAAATTGTATTACAACCATATTTTAATGACTCTCTTATTACAAATTAACAATTAATAACTGAAAATATGAAAAAGAGCTCTAAACAGTAAAATAAAACAAAATGTAGAACTAACTCTATGTTCTTGGGAGTGTCCTGCAAGAGTAATCACACACTTAAAAAATAGATGTATATAATGACATTTAATACTATACAATATTCAAAAAACTGATTACTCTCTTTATGAATTATGACTTTAATGTAAAAACATATACAAAGTGTATGAAAAGTACACTCTCACAATATTGATGAACTTGCTAGGATAATGTCTCAATATGAGAATTAGAAGAACTGAGGAGACTGAGAATCTCAATGCAAATATTGCTGTATTACTCTGTTTTATACACAAACATCAATTTATAGAAACATTTTGCAAACTGTGCACCCTTTCCTATGAAGATACAATGCAAAAACAATTCCCTTTCAAAATAATATCCGCACTCAGGATATACATTCAGGTATTCTATCCAACATAGACTTAAAAACATTAATTTACTTTTTTTTTAAAACGTAGAAATTCCCTGGAAAAAACTAAGGTTAAAGTAACATTATAGTTAGGTGAATGTGTCAGTGACGTTTTAACTTTTAACAAAAACTCAGAATGTCAGTAGTTATAGAGTGCTAACTATAACTTGTGCCCTGCCATGCACTGCTTATGACCTCACATATGACATCACTCATGACATGTTCTATCACATCATTTATGACATCACAGGTGGCATCTCAAATGGCATCATTGATGACATCACTGATGACATCACTGAGGACATCATTTTCCTGCACAGTGCTGAATAAATTACTATGGCATTACACGTAGCATAGTTCACATTATCAATCACAAGTCAACTGTTGCCTTGTGTTGTATTGTGACTATTTTAACAACTAAACCATGACTGTGGGTCTGAGAGTATGTTCTGTTTTATTACTGTGATTATTGAGCAAGCACCATTTCACAGAGCAGATTATCATGACTGACGTTTTCCACTGTGTCATGTTGATTGATTAATAAATGCATTTTTAATAATGTATGAATTTTGTCTTTTCACAATGTATCTTCTATAGCTATGCTTACAGTCCACTGTTTGTTTTCACTAATGGGTGAAATAAGACTGCGATTTGCTTAACATATACAGGCCACTGGGATCACTGAAATGCGTTTTTTTGGAAGTAAAGCGAAGTTTTCCACGTATTGCTGGAAGTGAAGCAAAGTTTTCCAAGTATTTCTGAGTGAGCATCTTTCTGTGGTGTTTGACCCTGGACTTGATGATTTATAGCCGGTGAGCTCATCCGCTGTCTGCATTCCAGCCCTCATGGCCCCAGGTCTCCATTTCGAGCAGTTTAGTTGGAAAAAAAAAAGTAGAAGGATGGGTGCCGAAACGCATTGACCGTCCGTCCATTTTTTCTTGCACTAATGGTGTTTTGAAAGATAATAAAAAGAATTGGAATCGTACCTGAGTCTGCAGTCCTGTGTGTTCTCATCGGAGCAGCGGGACAGAGTGGAGCATATATATGCGTTATATTTAGGAATTAGCATTTAAAAAACCTTTGAAATTCACTGACAAAGGTTACAGGGACATTATAGTTCAGAATTGGAATTAAAAAAACGTAGAAATTCATTGAAAAAAAACCAAAAGTTACAGGGACGTTATAGTTAGGCTCAGGATTCACACATATAAAACCAGTGAAATTCAGCAGTTATAGTAAGCTAACTATAACTCACGCCCCCACAATGCACTGCTTATGACCTCACATATTACATCACTCATGACATGGTCAGTGATATCACTGATGACTTCTCAAATGACATCACTGATGACATCATCCACAGAATCACTGATGCACCCTCTCATGCCCCATAGAACTTTTCATACACCCACTCCCACACAATCATTCACAAACCCATTCACAGACCCAAACCAGTACTTACACATCAGCTCACTGATGTGTAAAACTATACACACATCCACTCACTCACCCATACAGCCATTCAGTAACTAATACATTGACTGATATATCCACTCATATACCCACACACTAAGAAAGTCACCCATAGAGGTACTCACACACCTAGTCACTCAACCATAGAGTCAATCTCACAGCCACTTACTTACCCATACAGATACACACGCACAACCATTCACTTACTCATACAGATACTAACACGTACTCACTCACCTATACAGTTACTGACACTAGCACACACTCACCCATACAGCCACTCTCACATTCACTCACTCACCCATACAGTCACTCCTTTACCCCATCACGCACCTATACTGCCTTTTACGTACCCGGTTACTCACCCATATACCACTGACAGATCCACTTACTCACCCACACAGCCATATACACACTCACTCACACAGCCCACTCACTATCCCATTAAGCCACTGACTCACCCATTCACTCATCCATACAGGCAGTCACACACACCCTTACTCACCAACACAGACACCCAGACAACCATACAAGTACTCAGACAACCAATCCCTCACCAATACAACCACTCATTACCGACTCACACACCCATACAGCCACTTAGACACCAACTGACAGACTGATAGATACAGACATTCACACAACTAGTCACTCACCAATACATTCAGTGAGACACTTAATCACTCACGTATACAGTCAGTCACTGTTGGAAAGTGGATTATTGGTAGGGGCAAATGTAGGTCTGCCACTGGCAACAAGGCCACTAACACATGATAGGACTCAGCATAGGTCTTAGAAAATTATTCCCATGCTCAACCCTTGGTAGCTTGGCTGTGAGCAGGCAGGCTTAACTTCAAAGACAGGTATGTAAAGCATTTAAAAACACCAATTCAATAAATAATTAAGACACAACACATAATAAAAATCCAACACCAATTTATAAAAATAGAAAATATTTTTATCTTTAAAATGACACCAAAACGACAAGAATCCAATGTAGGGAACTGGAGATATGAATTTTCAAAGACTTAGCATTATATAGCACTTAGAAACATATAGCGCCTTATTGGGATATCTGGTCGCGATAGACCGGCTCAAAGTCAAAGTTTCAGGCTGACCGCGATGGAGTCCTGAGCGGCTACCACTCGCGGTAGGTCCCGGTCACAGTTTTTACCTTCGGACTTAGAAACTTTTCTGGAGCTTTTCTTCCCGGGGTCCCTCGAAGCTCTCAGCCAGTCCGGATTGAGTGAGGGTTCGCCGGATTGCCTTGCGATGAGCTCCCGGTCAAACTTATGAAAGTCCGACCTCCGGAGCGTTCCAGCGGAGCAAACCCAGGATCCAGGCCGACACGCGGTTGAAGGCAGGCGGCTTGGCTTTTGCAGATGCTCCCGGTCACCTTTGCTTCGTTCGGACTTAGAAACTTTTACGGAGCTTTTTCTCGTGGGGTCCCTCGATGCTCTTCACCAGGCCGGATTCGTTGAGGGTTTGCCGGCCTCGGATTTCTTCTACTCCCGGTCAAACTCTGGTAGTTGGACTTACGGAGCTTTTAGCGGGACGAACCTGGATGGCTTGGCCGGCTCGCGGTTGAAGGCAGGCGGCTTGGCTGGCCAGGTTGAGTCGGTCCCTCTATGGAGCTTTTTTTCAAAGTTGCTCCAAAGTTCTCCAAACTTCTTGAACTTCTTCCTGAAGTTCCTCAAGGGGTCCCAAAGTGTCTCAAACTCACTCCAAGGGTCTGGACGCTCCAATATGGTCCTTGAAAGTTGAGGACTTCAGTTCCCACAATCCACTTGGAAAAAACCCTTACAAATCCACTGGTAGTTCTTCCAGTTGATGATCCTTGGTGGTGAGGGTCCAGGTGAGCTCTGTTAACCTGTAGCTTGCAGGGAGTCTACTCTTTAGTTTTTTTGCAACAAGGTAATCCACAGGGCTGTAGTTTCAGCTGGTGCAGTCTTCAGAGGACAGGCCTTAGAGTTTTGCACCCCCAACTTCTCAGCATGGCAACGTCTTGCTTCCTTAAGTTTCAAGCAGCAGATCTGGAGGGCTCCACCCCTCTCAGATACTTATTCCAAGTTCTCTGGGTCAGGCAGGAGGTCACTCCTGACCAATGGGAGCAGGGTAACTCCTCAAAGATATGACCACATCCTGTTGAGTGTGGCATTATTTTGTCCCAGAGTGCATCAAATCTTCCAAATTCATAATGGCTCATTTTCCAACAGGTAGGTAAGAGCTGGCTAAACACACCCCTAGGATGGCTAATTTACTTAGACTCTCCCACCTGCATATGCTCATATCTTCCTTAATCCTACCATCTGCCTGAGGTGGAAAGTTCAGAGTTGTAAATGACACTGGTTTCTGCTCTCCTCTTTGAAGACCATGGTTTACGACTCCTCGCCCTGGCATTCCTGTGGAGCAGCACACTGCCCTCCCAGCAGAGCTGGTTAACCCCAGGGGCTCTTTATCACCTCTTCAAGGCAGCCTGGCTAATCCACTTAACTCTGACCAATCAGGACAGACCACTGGAAGGCTGAATCTGGACTTACAAACAAGAAAGTCTTATAACTTCTTGTATGTACACTTTAGGAGAAATTCAACAATATCATATTCTTGAATTTATTAATACCATTCGGGAAGTCTTTGAATGGTACTTCTAGCCCTCTCCTATCAAGAGTTATTAGTTATTAACTTCCTACCATGTCAACCTATGTAGCAGGGGATTTGCAATGGGAAAAATGACTTGGGCCATTTTTCCAGCACCAGGACTTACAAAAACATATTTTATAAGTACTTTGCTTATATCTACAGGACCCCCACCCCATGGGTCACTTAGGTGAGACTTTAGGGGTTCTGAATCTGTAGAAATATTGCAGATCCTCACTTCACAGTGCTCCTAGCATCAAAGACGAATTTGGGCAGCACTTTATCACAATGTGGGGAGTGAAATGTGAAATTTCACTTAACCCAGGGCATATAAAACTCATTTTATAAGGGTCTACCTTATAGATACCTGACCCCCCACCCCTGGGACATCTAGGGGAGACCCTGGGGGTTCCTAATATGCCATAACATTGTAGGTTATCCATTTTTAAGTGCCCCAAACACCAAAGTCGAGTTTGGGCACAATTTACTTTTTAAAAGCAGTCATGACACCCAGGCCTGCTTTTAAAAATGACCTCAGGACTCAGCAGTGCACACATGCAAGTGCAGAAGGCTGCTGGCCTCTAAACTGCCATGCCCTACTATATACTAGGGACTGATAGGTAGTTTCAATTCCCCTTCCCTATTATATACTAGGGACTTATAGGGTAGGTCATGCCAATCACAGGGGTACCCCAACCCATAGTGTACCCTAGTGTATGTAGGTGTTTTCACTGTATTCTAAGTGTTTTCAGCATAGCACTGGCCCTGGGCCTGGTTAGGCAAAGCCCAGGGTCAGTCAGAGTCAGTTACCACCAGTACCAGTCAGCAAAAAGTTGGGGGGTGCCCAGGGCACAGGATGGCTTTGCAACAGTCACGCACCCACTGAATCATCCATACAGGCACTCATACACCCATTGATTCTCCAATACATCTTGGTATAAATATTTAACACTCATAAACGTTTTAGAAATACTCACAGTCACTGGATGATGTCATCAGTGATGTCATTTGAGATGTCATCAGTGATGTCATTAGTTATGTCACTGATCGTGTCATGAGTGATGTAATATGTGAGGTCATAAGCAGTGCATTGCAGGGTCGCAACTTATAGTTAGCTCAGCTAACTATACCTGCTGAATTTCACTGGTTTTGTACAAGTGAAACCTGAGCCTAACTATAACGTCCCTGTAACCTTTGTTTTTCTAGTGAGTTTCTAAAGGTGTGTTTATTGCATTTCCTAACTATAACAGCCCTGTAACCTTTGTTTTTTTCAGTAAATTGCTATGGTTTTTTAAGTAGTATTGACATTTGCACAGTGGTGGAGAAAGGGGGCATGGTCTCCTAAGAACTCTTATCAATCCCGAAGTGTGGGACTTACTGGAGGTAACAGGAGGGGTTGTTCATCCCCAAGGGCTCTCAGCAGCCAAGGGGACTTCTTCCCCCAACTAGAAGGGCACCAGGAGGTATGTTTGCAGAGTGGTAGAGAAAGGGGTGGGGGCACCAAGACCTCCTAGCAAAACTGCAGTGTGGGACTTACAGAAGGTAGCAGGAGAGGTAGATGGCCCACAAGGACATCCTTGAAGGCCAACAACTCCTCCTGTTACCTCCACTAAGTCCCACAAGGCGCGATTGCTTAGATGTCTTCGGAGGCCATGCCCCCTTTCTCCACCACTCTGCAAACACACCTCCTGGTGCACTGATGTGTGGAGGATGAAGTCTTCTTGGCTCCAGGGGGTCCTTGGGGGCCAACAAGCTCTCCTGTTACCTCCATTAAGGCCCACACAGCGGGATTTCTGAGAGGTCTTTGGAGGCCATGCTCCCTTTTTCCACCACTCTGCAAAAGCACCTGCTGGTATGATACTGGTTGGGGGATAAAGTACAGCCCTGAGAAAGTTGTGGGGTATGCCTCCCAAACAACAAAACATGTATTGGCTGTAAGGCTAAAAAGAAAAGAAGAGGCCGGCAGGCAGAATAAAAAGATCGCTATAATACAGATTGTGATTTTGAATATATATTTGTGTACTGTAACATTGAATGTAGCATGTGCTGGGGGCTGGAAGGTGTATTAAACAATGGTGTAAGTGTACTATTTTCATATTCATTACATTGCATTTGTTTTGAGGCCCAGAAAGCTTAAAATGTGAAATGTTCCTTCAAATTTAGGAAATTAAACTTAGAATTTCCCTGATTACAATCTACTGAAACATGCACCAATTTAAGCTTTTGAATTTTTTTTGCCAAACAATCATTTAGCATATCATATAATGGGAAAACACGGAGGCCCTACGTAAGTAGAGAGGTGCAGAGGTTACATACCCGGCCGTAACTTGGTCACCGTTGCTCACTTACTGGAGTCCGACACACGCGTCGCCACACAAACCCGACTCCAAGAGAGAGACCTGTAGGGGGCTGGCCAATAGATCTTGCCAGGTTTGTCATTGGTATCAGCGCTTGCGCACGCTATTAGATTGACGGCCCTGCAAGTGACTGATGCGAGGCTCAGGCACGCAGCGCAGCAGATACAGACACATGCATCTAGAAGTCTAGGACTGCGCGCCAGCCGTCACCATATGGGGTCACCATAGCAAGGGCAAGTTCTGCAGAGGCCCGGACCAGTGGGCCCAGCCAGCTTTCAGGCTATCTGCAATCATGATGCAGTCACTCAGAGCTTCCTTCAGCATAGCAATCAAGCACTGCTCAAACTGGCTGAGTGATTTCCAGCCAGGGGTTGCAAGTAAGGTGGCAGGGGTCGCAATGGGTGGCTTGCGACCCCTGGTGACCCTTCATTGATGTCCATGTGATGTTTAAGCCGATGCCGAGACTGAACCTCGTACCCCAGTTCCAAAGGTGGCAGCTCTGGCCATAATGCCACATCCTCTCCCACAATTAATATAGTAGCCTACAAAGTTCTGTATCTTTCCAACTATATTAAAAATATTCTGGAGGGGGAAGGCACATCATACCATCTCCACGTTAAGATTGCCATGTGAGTGATGTTCATGCAAGATTGGAGCAGGGAACTGTTATGGTACAAAACAAAGAAGGAAAATACAAAGAGCAATGAAATCTCTTGCCGGTACTGTAAAATAAAATGTGACTACAATTATGTAGATCACTATATTAACATACAGCAGTTTACGCCATGTTAAAAACCCAGGTCTTTAAAAAACGTTTCTGATGGAGTGAGCTCTTCATAAAGGTGACTGCATGATACTACTACAGGGTTACCTATTCCTCATTAAATACTGTTGTGTCGTATTAATACGCGTAATCTAAGAGGTTAAGCCGTGACATCTCTGTCTTCCGAGAGGTACGCTTAGTTACTTACTGTATTGCAATCCGTCACGCTGTACAACAGTGTGAAATGAATTGCAACACCACAGAACTTGGTCGCAAGTGTTGGACTTCTGCCTTGAAATTTTGCACAAGCTTTGCCAGACTTCTTGAGAGATCGATTAGTACAAGTTTATGTTTTTCACTGGTCACTTTGTGGGCTTCTGATCTTTGCACTCGTCGCCCAGGCAACTATCGCTGCTTAATGGCGAGGAACCTTTGCAAAATGACCTGCTGCACGCGCGTGTCCCAGTGCTCTACAAATGAAGAACTACGACAACGCAGTTGCACTTGTTTATTCCAACACAAACACAAATCCATTATTTGGTTTTGAGGCTGGTATCTGATGCTTTAAATAAAATACATTCGAAGACATGGGAATGGAAAATCACGAACGTAATACTTGAAAATAATAAAGTGCAGTGTATAGAGTGCACAAACGATGAATTGTAGGCAACATGATCATGCTATTCTTTGTATCAACGTAATGGTTCGAAATTAACAGTACAGGAAGGCACAAGAAATTAAGGGGCTTATTTACAAGCTCCTTGCGCATTCTTTGCGTCATTTTTAACATGTGAAAAATGACGTAAAAGTGGCGCAAGGGGCTTGTAAATAAGCCCCTAAGTCAGCAAGTGGGATGAAAAAACGGGGGGGGGACTCTCAAAGGGGCGTAGCCGATGTCATTAAGGGCGTGTCTTAAAAACACCTAAGCTAAAAATCTTAGCTTAATGTGCCGCCCTTCTGGTATTTTGCTGCTTCTATCATTGCATCCAGATATATAATACAACAAGTAACATTACACCTACAACAAGCCAGGACTATTGGCTTTGCCAGTCGTTGTTAGTTGCATACAATAAATAAGCAACAAATAAGGCTTCGGTGTATATGATATTGAAAATACTTCCATTCTGAAATGATGAGACCGTGAATGAACACAACGAGTCTCTTTAAAGTTACCTCAAAGGCAGTGAAGGGTGGTACTGCTGCAGAGTTAAGATTTTTTTATTCACCCTGAGGGTGAGGGCAAAAATGGAGAGCCCGATAGGGACCCGTCTCAGCACCTGCTTTCAAAACTGCCTGGACCCGGCCCACTTAAAGCCCTAAAGTCAGCTACAATGAAGAGCTGTGTTCATTGCTCCAATGAATAGAGCGTTACATGGAAATGCGAGGCGAGTTTCTAAAAATATTCCCGCTGGGCAATGACCCTTAATCATTGGAGCATGCATCACGCCTGTACATAACAAATCCTCCTTCGGCCCTTTGCATCTCGAGCGCGGAATGATGAGTTGTTCATGGAAACCACAGGATGTACCATCTGCTCCGAGTTCAAAGAGCTGTAACATTAGTCTCTTAGTAACAAATGCTGTATTCTCCCATCCACATTCACAGACACTTACCCCATTGACGCTTTACATTTCTTGCGGTTTTAAATGCTTCCGTGATGAATCGCTTTTCCATGCAAAATAATACGAACTAAAGTGTTCTCTGTTGGTTTGTATCTTAGTGACCTCTACACAAATGTAAAACGAACAGCGGTCAAAGTGTTAAGAAAAAACATTACAAATAGAATGGCCTATAGTTATATTTTAAAGAATTACACACAATAAAATATCCGTTAATGTTCTTTCTAATATTTTTCGTTGTGAGGAAAATGCAGTTCGAATGTTATATTTAAATGTCGTTTTAATTTTTCCAAGAAGATACAAAGACATTGCTTTCAAAAGGAGCCTCACCGCTGTTGCCTAACATTCTGTTTAATATATCATTACTAACTAATCCTTATAACTTTTAAGCATATGTACAGTCTATAAAAACATACATCAATATCTGGCGTAGTCCACTCGGTCATCAATCCTAAAGCCCTCCATACTATCAGTCCCTTAGATCCAACTGACACAACTTTCTTGAAAAATAACTTTTTAAACCTGAGGCAACATCTTTATCTTCCATTACAAATATGAGGAAATCTTTAAAATCCACCTTTTGCTTCGAATAAGACCACCTAAACCCCTCAAACCTTTTCAATATTCTCTTCTTATATGCTCTCAATCTAGTGATCCTTGCTTGCTCTAGGCCCAGCAATCGTACAATTTACTAAAAATCTATGTGACGTCTGCTCATATTTACATTATAAATGGCTGCTATAGTTTCTATTATCAGTCTAGGTTTAAGACGTCCCTTTTGAATCAGTGCATGATTTATTATATGATGCATAACCGAATATTAATTCCCTCTTCTCCAATCCTTTGTCACCACTTACTGCCTTGTTGGAAGATTTGTATCTATGAAGGCTCTCAAATCACTTACATGGAAAACTTCAAATCATGCCAATGCCTTATGGCTATTTATCTTTAATAGTTTATATGACTTGTAACTTCCTATATATTTTATGTTTTGCTTTTACAGGTACTTACTCCCCAACACTTAGTGATATCAACTGCTGATCTTGGCAATATATTTCTCCATTTAAAATGACCAGGAGACACAGAGTGGCTAGTTCACAAAACCATTTTTTTATTTTGTAAAGTAGTACTATTGTTCTACTTCACATACTACTAAATGCAATTCACTAAAGTGCAGCTGGAGATTTACATCCAATTCCTGCCTTATGCTTTTTGTCCAATTCACAAAGATTTAGGGCCTGATTACAAGTTTGGCAGTCTGACAACTAGACCTCCGTGTCCGGGGTCTCTAAAAGGCCGCAGTGCCGGCGGTCTTCTGACTTCGGTATTACGAGTTGACCGCAGGGCCGGCAGTGTGCCAGCGGTGGTTTTGCAGCAGCAGCATGCATCGGCTCACTGAAACTGTTGCCATGCACCATGTCCTGCATGGCTCATAGTGCTCGCATGACAGTGCAGGCATAGGGGGACACAACCTGTGCCTCAAGCCACACTTTCCAATGGGTCACAATACCTGGAAGACCCAGTATGGGCCCCCTCCTTGCCTTTCTGACAGCCTTTGCATGGCGGCATAACCGCCATGAAAAGGCTGTCAGAAAGGCAACTTGTAATATGCATGATGGTGTCGGGTTCAGCACCGCCTCCAATCCTTGACACTTTACACACCACCGCCACTGCGGGATCCAGAATTCTGGTGCTGGTGGCCGTCTTTTATTGGGCTGGTTGCAATGGTAATACGGCGATCCAACAGTGCAAGTCGTGGTGGTCGGACCGCCACCGTGGGTTTGGAGGTCTATGGACCGCCTAACTTGTAATCAGGCCCTTACTCTTGTAGCACTACTGAAGTCCAAGGGTAAGTAAGGAGTAGGCCAGGAGCATGTCAGAGGTATGTCAGCTGCACATCACAAAAGTCATACTCACTTCTCAAGTAATTCTACAGCGCATGCAGGGTCAAATCTAACCGAAACAAAACTTGGAGTAAGTCACACACCACACATGGTCCGCTACAGATACTGCAATGGAATCTTGTACAAATCAATGGAAGCAGGAAATAAAAATAAAAGCACAAAGCCCAAAACCTAGAAAACAAAAGAAAAAAAGCAAAAGGTGGTCATATTTCAGATAATGTAGAACCCATAAACACATTGTACAGATGTAAAAGCATATTGAAAATAAAGTAAAAGAAAAAAAATACATTTCAAAATAGTTATGCAGATTTTTTAGATTTTTAGTGTATTCACCCATATATTTCACACTGAACATATCTTTAAATATATTAAAAATAATCACTACTAATAATTAATTACTATGAAAATGTAAAAAAATATAGTAATACAACTGTAAATATTGCATACACCTATTCAAATACTATTAAACATGTACCACGTATTAAAAAATACATGTTAAAAAGCTCATGTAACTGTAACCATTAAAGACACCTACTCATATCACATTATAAAATTGGAAACATAATGGATGCACATACGTAGAAAATTACAACTGTATACATTTCTGAAGAATTTTAAATATACATCCTGATATAACACTACTCTACACACACATGAAGGCATATTGTATGTTTAAAAAATATTTACACACACATACACACAGTGACACACAACAGGAATGTTGGTGATGTCTCGCTGTGCAACACAAGAGGATTTGATCGGAGCCTGAAGTGGGTGGTTTGTGTATTACCAGTACTAATATTTGACAGTTGAGTTGTATTTTTTTCAAGCAATGCCTGTTTCTCTATTCCATTCAACTGGTAGTTGGACATAGCATAGGCAAAGGTTTTTATTTATTTAACAGTTGTATATTGCACATGAGCACTGAGAAGAATAGGAGGACTTTACTTATCAACAGCAACAATGAATAAAAACATCGTATTAAAAAAAAAAAAAAAGAGTAAAAGTGGGGGGAGAACAGATGGACCGGCAGAAGGTGGAGGTGATACATCAAACTAGAAATGACACTACAACGGGAAGACAGTGAATAGAAGAATTGAGAGGAAAGGGAGGAGAGAAAACAGACAGGAGTGGGTGGGGCAGTGAAAGGCAAGACTGTGCTGCAGTTATGTGGAGAAGAGGAGAGAGCAAATATACATCAGCAACCAAATAGATTTAGGTAATTCAGGTAATTACAGTTTCAATCGATGGGTCTTTAGGAAACAGCAGAAGGACTAAAGGTATGGTTTAGTTCCTATTTTGTCAGGAAGAGATCGTCACCTACACTTTGCAGAACAACCTTTGGGTGAATTACACTGAAAATAAGCAGTAGTAGTAATTTTATAGTCTTGAGGTGTACATGTCTTTCTGCACTTAAGTAAGGGGTGGGATTATGTACTCCTAGTCAGGCGCAGCCCGTGGTAGAAGTGCCGGTCGGGCGGTGACGTGGGGCGGGGGATGGGCAGGGTGGGGGGTAGTAAACTACGGATTAAGGCCGAATACAGGTAAGTGCACAATTAAATAAATAAAACGAATTTCGTTGCGCGCACTGCATCGCATTTGGCGATGCAGCGCTATTTATTTAAATGTTCACTTACCTGTATTCGGCCTTAATCCGTAGTTTACTACCCCCCACCCTGCCCCTCCCCCGCCCCACGTCACCGCCCGACCGGCACTCCTACCACGGGCCGTGCCTGCTCCTAGTACTTGTTTGCCCAGAGATATTGAACTGCATCTAGGCAAAGATTTATGCCTAAGTGTAGGTATAAATCTGAGAGTGGGGAGATCTTCACATGTAGTTTTAACTTCGTTAACTGGGCCTAGAAGTAAGCCAGGAGAATGACAGAATTAACCCTGAAAATCAAGAGTAAGTGAAACCCACTCATAGCAAAATCTTAGTGAATGGGGCATTTTATCAAAACTCTAAATAAATACAATTGTGGACTGATGGCTGTGTTGCTTTCATCTTATGAAGGCTACAGGTGGATCTTCTGAGACTTTTATCTGGATCATGAACAACTCGATGCAGCATTGAACCTTGAGCACACACTTGAGCTATTAAGAGATCCTCTCAAATGACCTCAAAGAGCCTCTGAATGCTAGTTATGCAATTCATTTTTCCAGGCTGTTTTTTAAATATTTGTTGGAAAGTGGATTATTAGTAGGGATAAATATGCATTTACCACTGGTAATAATACCACTAACACAATATTAAGCTCAGAATATGTCTCAGAAAATTATTCCCATGCTCACCCATTGGTAGCTTTGCTGCGAGCAGGCAGACTTCACTTCAAAGACAGGTATGTAAAGCATTTAAAAACACTAATTCAGTAAAAAATTAAGACACAACTCACAATTAAAATTTAACACCAATTTATAAAAATAGGAAATATTTTCATCTTTGAAATGACACGAAAACAAAAAAAATCCAATATAGGGAACTGGAGATATTAATTTTTAAAGATTTAACACTGCATAGCACATAGAAACCTATAGCGCCTATTGGGACATCTGGTCGCGGTAGACCGGTAGTCAAAGTTTCAGGCTGATACCTATGAAGCCCTGCGCGGCTACCCCTAGCGGTATGTCTCGGTCAAAGTTTTACCTTCTGACTTAGAAACTTTTCTGGAGCTTTTATTCCCGGGGTCCCTTGAAGCTTTCAGCCAGTCCAGATTAGGTGAGGGTTCGGTTGCTTGCCTTTCGACGAGCTCCCGGTCAAAATTATGGAAGTCAAACCTCTGGAACTTTCCAGCAGGACAAACCAGAGATCCAGGCTGGCTCGAGATTGAAGGTGGTCGGCTTGACTTTCACAGTTGGTCCCGGTCACCTTTTCTATGTTCAGACTTAGAAACTGTTACTGAGCTTTATTCTCCCGGGGGCCCTAAATGCTCTTCATTAGGCCGGATTCGGTGAGGGTTCGCCTGCTTGGGTTTTGACCAGCTCCCAGTCAAACTCTGTAAGTCGGACCACTGGAGCTTTTTACTGGGACAAACCTTAAGGGCATGCAGGCTCGCGGTTAAGTGTTGCCGGCTTGGCTGGCCAGGTCGAGTCAGTCCACTTATGGAGCTTTTTCCAAAGTTGCTCTAAACTTCTTCAAACTTCTGGAACTTCTTCCTGAAGTTTCTTTGAGGGTTCCAAAGTGTCCAAAACTTATTCCAAAGGTCTGGAAGCTCCAAGATGATCTTTAAAAGATTGGGACTTTAAGCCCCAAAATCCACTTGGACAAAACCCTTACAAATCCACTGATAGTACTCCAGGCTGGGGATTCTTGGTGGTGTTGGTCCGGGTGAGCTCTATTAACCTGTAGCTTGCAGGGAGTACAATCCTTAGTCCTTCTGACGCAGGTTTGATTCACAGGGCTGTAATTCCAGATTGTGCAGCAGGCACAGTCAGTCAGAGTGCAGGGCCTGGTTGGTGCAAATCAAACTTCCAGCATTGACCCTTCTTCTTCCTTTCGTTTCAAGCAGTGGATCTGAGAGGCACTGCCCCTCTCAAATACTTATTCAGTGTTCTCTGGGGTCACCCAGAAGGGCATTCCTGTTCAATGAGGTGCAGGGCAACACCCCAGAGCATGACAATTTCCTCCAAAGTGTGGCACAATGGTCTCCCAGAAAGCACTATGTCTCCAAAATTCAACATGGCTGAAGTCCCAACAGAGAGGCAAGATCTGGCTAAACCCACCTCTAGGTGGCTCATCTCTATAGACTCCCTCCCCCTGGCATCTGCACATTACTTCCTTAAGCCTGCCATCTAGCTGGGTTCAAAGAGTAGGGGTGTGAATGAAACTGGCTTCTCCTGCCTGCCTCCTCCTTCATTTGAAGACCATTGTTTATGAACCCTCCCCCTTGCTCTAGAATTCCTATGTAGCAGAACCCTCTCTTCCCAGAATGGCTCTTTCCCCCCAGGGGCTACTTATCACCTCATCAAAGCAGCCTGGCTAATCCACTTAACTCTGACCAATCAGGGCAGATCACTGGAAGGCTGCATTTTGGCTTACAGACAAGAAAGTATTATAACTTCTTGTCTGTACATTTTAGGATAAATTCAACAATAGCATATTGTTGGATTTATCTATAACATTCTAGTGAGTCCTTGAATGATATTTTTGGGGTTTTCCTGGCAGGAATTATTAGTTAATAACTTCTTGCCATGTTAACCTATGTGGCTGGGTATCTGCAATGGGGAAAATGAACAGGGCAATTTCTCCAACACCAGGGCTTATAAAACATATTTTATAAAGACCCTGCCTATATCTAAAGACCCTTCACACCGGGAAGACCTAGGGGAGACGTTAGGGGTTCTGAATATGTAACAATAGTGCAGATACTCACTCCACAGTGCTCCTAGCACAAAAGTCGATTTTGGGAAGCACTTTACTACAATGTGAGAAGTGAAATGTGCAATTTTACTAACCCAAGGCATACAAAACCTAATTTATAAGGGTCCTTCTTATGAGTACCTGACCCCCCACCACTGGGACACCTAGGAGAGACCCTGGGGGTACCTAATATGCCAATATATTAAAGTTTATTAATTTGTAAGTGCCCCAAACACCAAAGCCGAGCTTGGGCACAATTTTCATATGTAAAGCAGTCCTGCAACACAGAGCTGCTTTTAAACTGACCTCAGGCCTCAGCAGTGCATACATGAAGTGCAGAAAGGGCTGCTGGCCTCTAAACTGCCATGCCCTAATATATACCAGGGATTTATAGGGGAGGACATGCCTATCACAGGGATACCCTAACCCATAGTGTACCCTAGTTTATGTTGGTGTTTTCACTGTATTCTAAGTGTGTTTTCCGCATATCACAGGCCCTGGGCATGGTTAGGCAGAGCCCAGGGACAGTCAGAGTCAGTTACCACCAGTACCAGTCAGCAAAAAATGGGGGTGCCCAGGGCACAGGATGACGTTGCAACAATATTGTTTCTTTCAAATGACCTACAAAGTACCCCTAACCCCTCAGAACTTTTTGTAGCCTGTGAGTGTGGACTAGCTGGTCTTTACTTCACTATGGTTTTGGGAGGTTCACATGCCACAATATGCTGGACTTCAGGTATACATCAAACTCCTACTTTATATGACCATCATGACAAGATTGACTCTCATGAGAATCCAAAGGAAATTTCTGAAGTCAATCACATTATCTTCCCTGGTAGCACCACAGGCCGTCTTGGCATCTTGATGTGAGTCAAATACCTTCTCAACCCACTTTGGGAACCTTTGTATGGTATCAGGGGAATTTATCATCCCAAAGGGAGCAACAATAAATTGAAAATAGACCTGAGGAGAAGAGAATGCACCAGGACTGTCTAAAATAATTAATGTTTATGAATCAGTTTATTAAAATCTATAGGGTTTTTGATTGAATAGTCTCTTGGAGTCTTCACAGAGGACACAACATGTGAAACTGATATACACAATGTTGGGTCCTTACATCAAAACTTATTCGTGGACTTATGTGACAGATCACGTATCCTCTAACAAAAAAGTTATGAGAGCATTCACAAGTAAAGAATGTCCAGGAGCACTATGATTATACACATGCCTCTTTAATTTAATTTGGATTTATGAATTAATAAGAATCATTGGCCACTGTTCTCAGTTATCAAGAATAAAGAAAACTATATTGTCTTCTCCAAATACAGTAGCATCATTACCTGTTTTCATTAATGTAAAAGAAGGACCTTAATGGTCAGTTCCTGGGTTGTGAGCTGGTGTATCCAGGCTAGGTTATGGGCCTTGTTGTTAAAGACAATGCTGTAGGCTACTTTTTCATTTATATGTTTCACAAAACCACCTTGTATGCCCATTTTCATTTATGGAAATTCCAAAACGAAACTAAGATCAAATAAAAATGCCTCCACCCTAATGATGGCAGAGTGTACACTTTCTTGTTACGTAGGTTTTATACAAGATACTATTGGCGGGAGAGGTCTCTTCGATGGGGGCTCATTTAGATACTTGGGTACTAACAAAATCACCGTCATTTTAGCCACATTGAAGCTTTAACCCTATTTAGGTAGTCATTAGTCCACCTTCATTTAGCCTCTCTAACACCATAAAGGAACCCAATTGCAACAAAATAGTTTTCTAAAATATCATTGTGTTTGTGTAGCACAAATAATACTAGATGATCATTGTTCGGAGCAACATCATCAACTATTGACTAAAGATGTTAACTAATTTTGGGGACTGTGACGATCCAAGGGGGGCTTCACTGGAGTTCATCAATGAGGAGAAAGAAAGTAGCCATCCAATCGTTACTTATTGTGTCCTTCCAGTAAGGTTGTATTTAACCTACTGTAGGGCTACCTTATCAGTAGAGACAGGAGAAATTTCCACACAGAATGTAAACTCAGGACGTTCATCTGTTTTTGTCTGTGTTTGGAGTGTAATTGGAGCTGATCTGCTACAACGTGGTCAGGAAAAAAAACACAGCTTCTTTTTGAAGCACTTTGAGGGTCTGCTCAATAGAGTTACATTAATGCTAACTATATTAAAGTAAAACATTGCCCAGACCCCTCTCAGTATACTTCAAAAAAACTTCCCCTGCAGGAAAGACTTCATGGAGACCCTTCCTGCAAGTTCCTCCTGGCAGGCAGGTTCCAAACACAAACTCCACTGCTGGATACGTTTCTTTTTTTTTTTAAAGCTTTATTTATATCATTTTTTCTCCTTTAATACCAATCTGTACAATTTAGGTCCACAATTTACATAGTAGCCAAAAATGAACAAACACATTTTTTATATAAACATTTTCCCTGTGTCCATTACAGATTGAGGGTGGATACTCCATTACCTGTCTCTTTCAATGTTCTGGCGAGGGCTCTGGTTCGGTTGGTGAACTTACCGAAGTTCTTGCTAACAAGTAGGATTTGAAAGGTTGCCATATGTCCAACGGCCTAGATGATGAGGGTTGGAGTTGGGAATATAGGGCCAGATGTATGAAGCGTTGTTCCTGTTCGCAAATGGGCCGATTCTCAGAATCGGCCCGTTTGCAAACGGGAAAAAGCCTTTTGGGTTGTATCATCCCAAAAGGCCATTGCAAAGTAAGGAATCGCAAAATTTGCGATTCTCTATTTTGCGAATGCATTTAAGGAATCGCAAATTGCGATTCCTTAAATGCAATTCTGGAAGCACCCAAGTTGTGCGATTTTGCCTTAAGAAATCGCAAATTACCACCAACTTCAAGTTGGTGGTAATTTGTAGATTTTCTAGAAAAATGCACTTTTTTGCATTTTTCAAAGTACCATGTGGCGCACATGTATATTTCAGGGGTGCAACAGGGTGTCCTTTGGCACCTTTGTACCCTTGAAATTGCATTTGCAATTTGCAAGTACAATGTCTTCCCATTCATTCCTATGGGCCTCTAGGCCCATAGGAATGAATGGGAAGGTATTCCTTAATTGTGAATCACAATTTGCGATTCGCAATTAGGGAATATGTAGGAATCGCAAATATTATTGCGAAACCTACATACATTTCATTTTGCGAGTCCTTAATAGCGAATCGCTAAAATTCGCTATTAAGGACTCGCAAACTGCAATGATGATACATCTGCCCCACAGTTCACTGTTGGTATTGCAATGTGTCAAGCTAAACATCCATCCCTTTAGTGTCGGTGGGTACCTACTCCCCCTGTGTATTGCTACTTCCCTCTTGGCTAGTAAGAGTGCTATTGCGCAGAAGCGTCTGGAGGATTTGGGGAGGTTGTTAACAAATCCCAGTAATGCCATGAGTGGGTCGGGGGGTGGGTCGGCCAATCATTTGTGAAAGTTCCTCAAATACCCATTTCCAGAAGTGGGCCACCTTATCGCATGTCCATGTCAAATGTGCAAAATCTGCCATCGAGGTTCCACATCGTTGGCACGTGTGCGGTCGAGCTGGATCCATGCGATGGACCCTAGCTGGGGTAACATATGCCCGGCGCAAGAACTTGAAATGTAGTATCTTATGCTTGTGGTTAAAGGAGACTCTGCGAGTTTGTGCGCAACAGTAATGCCACTGTGTGCCTGTGAGGGGTTGACCCAAATCCTGTTCGCAAGCTTGCCGTACCTTCTCATCCCGGGGCGGGAGCAGTGCTGTCGCGGCCCTATACATTTTGGACATAAGGGAGCAGATTTACGTTTCCTGGCGCATCCCTGCAAATCAGCAGGGATGCGCCAGGAAAGATGCGTGACACAAGTTAACCCTTGCGCCACCACAGATGTGCCGCATTTACAATGCGGCGCATCATGGCGCAAGGATAAACAGATGCGTGTCGCCTCTGCCGGCATAAGGTTGGTGCAGTGCTGGAGTTGTGTCATGGGCGCGACGCAACTCCAGCACTGTTCCAACCTGGCCTATCCTCAACATGGTGCGTCACGCCTTACGCCTGCTTCAAGCAGGCGCAAGGTTTTGACGCAGTGGCGTCGGAAAAGTGACTGAGTGAAATCTTGTAGATTTCACTCAGGCACTTTTCCGAGGCGTTCCTGCGATGGAACACCCCCCCTGCGCCAGAACGCCCACATGAAACCTGACGCAGGTTTCATGTGGCGCAGGGCTTTACAACGTGACGCATCTCCCTAGATGCGTCACGTTGTAAATCCCCCGCAGCATGGCGCTAGCTTTACGCCGCCGCTGCGTCACAGAAGTGCCGCAACGGCGGCGAAAATGTGGCGCATGGGGCTCGTAAATCTGCCCCAAGGTGTTCTCCGCTGCAATCCTTAATAAGAAGAGTCAGCGGTGGGAAATCCGACGGTTCAATGGGATAGCTAGGAATTTGCGATCTCAGTGCTCTTTGCAATCAATATAATATGAACTGTTCCATGAACGTAGCCTCCTTTAATCGGGTGTCTTCGCTACGGGAAAAAATATGGTTGTTGGGGAAAAGGTCCCCAAATGTGTCCAGTTCGAATTTTTTAAGGGTGCGCTTTACTGTCTGTTCCTGGGTGATGGGAATCCATAAATTCCCTGCTAATGGGAGGGATGATAAGTACAGTAGTTGCGTCCCTGTTGCCCGAGTCAGTTGTTTCCAGGCCCAGCTAGTCGTGGAGATTGTTTGCAGTTCCTGAGGGTCGCGAGCCATGCCCACCGGCAATAGGGCCGATAGCGGAGTGGGGTGCGCAAGATCAGCTTCGGGCCGTAGATAAGGAATGTGGGCATCCGAATGAAACCAGTGTTGTGAAAAGCTGCATTGTGCTATTAAATAATAGAGTCGAAAGTTAGGGATCCCAAATCCCCCTCTTTCATATGGTAGTGTTAGGACTTCCCAGCTGACTCTGGGCTGTCTGCTCCCCCATACCAGTCGTATCAGTTGAGATCGCAAAGTGGCAAAAAAGCATCTATACAACGGTATTGGGATGTTTTGGAAAAGATATAGAAAACGCGGGAGAATTACCATTTTAATCAGGGCAATCCTCCCAGCATCGAAAGGGGTAGTTTCAGCCAACGGTCTGTTTTATCGCTTAAGTCATTCATTGCTGGGCCATAGTTAAGTTGAAGGATCTGTGACGGGTCTTTGTGAATGATTAAATATTTGACTGAGTCGTCACACCATGTTAGTGGGTATTCCGCGCTACGTGTGGAGGGGGCCTCAGTCAAAGGAAAAATCCCAGGTTTACTCCAATTTATGTGCAGTCCCGATAGGGCACTGTAGCCCGTGACTTCGCAGAGAATCGGGTCGAGGTTCTCGTCTGGATGTCGCACATAGAGGATGATGTCGTCAGAGTAGAGTGTCAACAATAAGGGCCCTGTTTTAAACTGTATTCCCCGGTGTGAGTGATTATCTTGCAGGTGTCGTACAAGAGGGTCCATCGCTATGATAAACAGCAACAGGGAGAGGGGGCATCCCTGCTGTGTTCCCCTTGACGGGGTGAAGGGGGCGTTAGAGAGCCGTTCAACCTCATGCGGGCTGATGGGCGCGTATATAACAGGGATATTACTGAAATGAACCTGGGTGGTATACCCAGTCGTAACAGTGTGGCATTAAGAAAGGGCCACTCCAGGGAATCAAAGGCTTTTTCGGCGTCCAATAGGACCACTGCAGCCGGGAGCGAGGGGTTGATTCTGTGGAGGGTCGCGAAGAGTGTGCGCAGATTTAGCGCAGTGGACCTGTGCGGGATAAAGCCTGATTGGGCGGGTGAAATCATCTGGTCTATTATCAAGGAAAGTCTGTTGGCAAGCATTTTTGCCAACATTTTGTAGTCAAAGTTCAATAGCGAGAGGGGTCTATAGGAACCGCATATTTGTATGTCTTTGACTGGCTTAGGGAGGAGCGTAATGACCGCTTCCCGCATTGTTGGCGGAAGTTCGCCCACTTCTATGGCTTCTTGGTATACGTCTATTAAATGCGGGGCCAGCGTTCTTTTGAATATCTTATAAAAGCATCCTGGGAACCCATCGAGGCCAGGAGCTTTAGAGCCGTCCATGTGCTCAATTGCTTGCGTCACTTCATCTACTGTAAATGGTTCAGCTAGGAAATCTCTGTGCATGTCTTCCAGCCAAACCAAGGCAACCTCGTCTAAATATGTATTACTGGACAGCGAGCTCTGGGTGACTTTAGTAGTGTATAGGTCCCTGTAGAACGCAATACACTACTGCTAATACCCTCGCAGTCAGTTATCAGTTCTCCATCCTTGCCCTGTAACCTTGTGATGTATGTCAGTCCTCGGTTGGGGTGTATGAGCCTCGCTAGTGTACGCCCAAGGCGCTCGCCTTCCCCATACCTCCTGGCAGTGGCATGTTTCCCCAAAAAATGTACTTCTCGTTCCGCTGCCTCTTGAAACTCGGACAGTAACGTTGCCCTTTGCCTAAGACCAGATGGGGTTCGGGACGCCTCTCGGTCCGTGTCTATTGCTGTCAATTTGGCCTCAATTCCCGCCAGTGTGTGCCGCAAGTCTCTTAGTATACCTGCACTCTTGGAGATGCAAACCCCCGTATATAAGTTTGAATGCCTCCCATAGTGTAGCCTTGGTTTTGACGGAGTCTGTATTTAATTCAAAGTATTCTTCCACTGCGAGATGTAACTCCACCTCAAATACCGAGTCCCGGAGGGCCATCTCAGGAAACCTCCACTGCCCGACCCTATTTTCGGCACCTTGGATCCGAAGCCCGAGCACGACTGTAGCATGATCTGAAAGTGTGTGTGGGAGATGATCAATTCTGTTTGACCAGGCTGTGATGTTCGGTGAGAGAAGCCAGTAGTCTAGGCGCGTCCATGTGCGATGCGGGGCTGAGTAGTGAGTGTAAGCTGGCATGTCTGAGTTCGCATGGCACCAGGCGTCTATTAGTTGATGCGAATCCAGCAAGTTAGTGAGTGTTTGCCTGGCCCTGGGCTTGGTGTCAGGTGTGGTGGCTGTGCTGTCTAATCTGGGGTTCAGCAATATATTGAAGTCACCCCCCATGCAGATATGATCGGGCTCCATTCTATCTATGCGGGACTGAAGCTCCGCAAAGAAGTCTGGGTCGTCTGTGTTGGGTGCATAAACATTGACCAATAGGATCGTGTTCCCTAGGAGCCAACCCTTGACCAGTAGGAATCTGCCCGCTTGGCCCGAGTACACCTCCACAGTTTTGAATGGCAGCAGTTTATGTATAAGTGTTGAGACCCCTCGTGCATATGTGCTATAGCCAGAAAAATATCTATTTGCCCCCCAACTGACTGCAAAGCTTGGAGACGTTTGTGGGGGTAAGTGTGTCTCTTGTAGGAGTGCAATATCCACCTGATGGCGCCGTAGATAATGTAGGACTTGTTTACGCTTTTGTGTGTCGTTAAGCCCTCGTACATTCCAGGACATCAGGGTAATGTTCTCAGAGAGATTGGCTCTACATGCCATCTAAGGGCCTGCAATGAATTCTATTTCGTGGGCCTATGGGTACATTGTACATCATAATCATGCATCTGTAAAGGAAAAACAGTGATATCAACCTGGACCCCCCCACCCCCCACCCATCCCCTCTTCTCAACCTAGGGGAAAACCCAAATCCCAGTAATAGTTTCAGGCAAACGTTACTATCACCAAATAGGAACATACCAAAAAAGTGTGCCAAAGCACTGGGGGGAGGCAACGCTTCGCCTTATCCCTGGTTATTGAAATAAGCAGTGAAAAAATAGAGTCAGCACGGCCATTGTCCTGCGTCCAACACATCAACTACTGAAAAAGGTAAAGTATATACATTCAATACTTATCAACTTGTTGCAATCTAAAGAGTTCTTCAGCTGGCGGAGAACAGTTCCACACTGGTGCCGGAGTCCGACATTCAGGGAGAGCGGTCTGCCGTGGGCGATTTCCTTGGGGGCCAGGTGTTAGCTCAAGTTCTGAGGCATTATTGTACCTCCGCTGGAGAATCAAAGATCCTTGACCTGCCGTCGACATCCACCTTCAGATGCGCTGGATATAACATTCCGTACTTCAGACCTGCCTTGCGTAGCGTCGTTTTGACCGCAGTGAGTTTCCGACGGGCCTCTTGTACCATCGCGGTGAAGTCAGGGTACAGGGAGATGGAGGATCCTTGCCATTCTGGTGCCCAACGTTCCCGGGCCATCCACAAGGCTGTATCTCCGTCCTTAAAGTTCAGAAGCTGTGCCATGATGGGGCGGGGGGGATAGCCAGGGTTAGGCCAGGGTCCGAGGGACCTGTGTGCTCTTTCAACTACAAAGGTAGTAGTGAAGGATTCCCGTCCAAAAAAATCAGTTAAGAGACCCTCCACAAATCCATCCAATCACCCTGTATTTGTTGATTTAGGCACTCCCATGATGCGAATGTTATTACGTTTCCCCCTAGTTTCTAGGTCCTCGTTCTTTATGGCAATGTTCTTGAGCAGACCTTCCATTCTCTCCAGACGCTTGGTAGCCTGGGCCGAGCCATCCTCCAGGTCCGAAATTCAGCCTTTGGCAGTGTCCAGCCTTTTATCGTGGTGATCTATTCTGGCCCCCATCCTGTCCAACCTTTTGTTGAGCGAGTCAAAGCGTGTGTCCAAGGCCTTAAAGCCTGCCTTGATTTCGGCCATAAGCGCCTCATTACCTTGTGTGGGGGGGCTGTGGTGGGACGGTAGTGGCATCTCCTCCTTCCGCCATAGTAGTGCCTGTTGGATCCGTCCCACCGCCTGCCTTTTCAAAAGTTAATTTCCTCTGTTTTGGATCCCCTTTGCCATGGCCTTTGGGAAGGGGCCTCAAATGTGTGGTGGCACAATTGCCCCGGTGCAGTTACGCCTTGCCACTCGACAGTTATGGCGCTCGGGATACGGGCTGGTGTAGAAGAGACGAACCCCCTTTTCACTACAGTCTAGCAGGGACACCACCGGTGGGGTTGGAGTGTAGGTATCGGCTGTATATTTCGGTGATGGTGCCTCCTTATATAGGGTGCGTCTCGCTCTGAGCCACACAAATGTGGTCGCTCTGCCAGTGTGCAGATAAAGTCAGCACGGGCCACGCCCGCCGTAGACACCGCACCCAAACTACACTGCGCGTGCCGCAGAGGTCCTGAGGGCGGTGTAACTCCCTGAGGTTTTGGGGTGAGGGCGCTGAGCTCTGTGGTACAGGCAGTTTGTGATGCTAACAGGGCGGGTGGTCAACAGGTCTCTGAGTAGGTTCCCATTCCTCCATGATGCTGGGGGTGCCTAGTGGGCCTACCTGAAGTTTACGGGGCTGTCCAATGACTCCCGGTCTCTCCTTATCATCCACACAGAGCGGTCTTTGTGGTGACGCGGGAGCGGGCTGCCACTTCCGTGGTCGGGTTGGGTGGCTCCCGGATCTGATGTAGTTCGATTCCGGCACTCAACGGCGTCCGTGTGCCACTCGATCCCGCGGCTCAGCCGTGTGTTGCAGGCCTCTCTGCGCACATCGGGGATGGTGCGGTTCCCAATGACGGCGATCGACCAGGGTGATGTCACCAGGTGCCGGAGTCCATGGAGTGTGCCACTGTGCTATCGCAGTTGTATGATGTCGCGCATATCTGCCGGGATGGCCGTTTATTTCGGGGATATTGGCGGAGCTCCGATACTATGCAGCCATCTTGGTCTGCGGTTCGGCCATGCCCCCGCTGGATACGTTTCTTGAAGAGCATGCCAGAACAGAGGCCGATCATTGTAATTTACTTCACCTAATTATAACTTAATGTAGTTACCATTATGTGGGTAACAATGGCTGGAATCTGACATTGTTGGCCAGCGCAAGAATGTCTTGTTCTGGTATTACTCAATTCCCGGAATGTTTTGCAGGGCATTTCACCTGCATTCCTCGCTTTTCTCGATCCGGGGCATTGAGATGCAGAGGTGACAGCATTTCCTGCAGTTATGTGTGGACTTACTGCAGAAGGTAAAAAATACATTTTTGCCCATCCCTACTTATAAATTGTATGTATAAAAAACAAGGGTAACCCCGTAGTAAGACCAGGGGTGGTAATATGGTTAAGGAGAACAGTGGTCTCAGGGAGGCTTCAAGAGTCCTCGTGTAGCCTGGGCTACTGTAAATGAATGCAGAGTTAATCAAAACAATTACTTTCAATAGTAGTCCAAACAGGACTCATTAAGCAATATATGCCAGGACACAGGGTGCAGAATGACATCACATTTATTAACACCATAAATGGAGTATCATTCAATTTTCAACGTTTAATAGTTCTGGTGCTCACACAAAAGTGCAAGTGCGTGAAGTGAAAGTGCTTAGTGACATTTAAAACATTACATCGCATTGACAACAAGCTAAAAACTCCAAACTATTCAATTACAATGAAGGAGTTTTTGGTTGTAAGGACCTTACAACCAAAAACTCCTTCATTGTAATTGAATAGTTTGTTGTCAATGCGATGTAATGTTTTAAATGTCACTAAGCACTTTCACTTCACGCACTTGCACTTTTTTGTGTGAGCACCAGAACTATTAAACGTTGAAAATTGAATGATACTCCATTTATGGTGTTAATAAATGTGATGTCATTCTGCACCCTGTGTCGTGGCATATATTGCTTAATGAGTCCTGTTTGGACTACTATTGAAAGTAATTGTTTTGATTAACTCTTCATTCATTTACAGTAGCCCAGGCTACACGAGGACTCTTGAAGCCTCCCTGAGACCACTGTTCTCCTTAACCATACTTATAAATTGTGGCATTTCTCTCAGTCTAAAGAGCAGGCAGGAACACTAAGTGGTACTAAAGGATGCAATAGTTGAAGCAGCATAAAATCAAAGAGTATTCCCTTGCCTGCAGCTACCTTTGTGCAATAAATGGCCCGAAGCAGCACAGTGCTGTATTTCAGTCAAAACTCTGGTAGTTGAACAACTCTCTTTCTTCAATGAATCCTTGCAATCGGTCAACCACGACTGTCTCCAAAATCTTTAAGACATTGACAGCATTCAATTTATCACTGAGGTCACCGACTCTTGGTATACATTTGGTATTTATTTCTCTAAAGGTTAGGTTTTGAATCTATGTAAGTCCACATTATGTGTCAACCTGTGTCACTCGTTTTAAGAATCAGACAAACAGGGCTTGATCAGGGACTACCAGACAATTCACCAACTCCCATGATCCACAGGTTTTGTGACATTTCTTTTATAGCTTCCCTGATGTGCTGTATATTTTGTTGCTTGTATACATGTTCCTGAGTGGACATGCCAAATGTAATACTTGGGTCAATAAGAACACCTCATATAACACTTGAAGTTTTCTTATGCTGGCTTCCTGTCTAGCTTATGGAGAGATTTACCCCCTCCATTAGGCCATCTCCATTAAGCCGTCCCTGTCAGTTCAAAGGTGAAGATCAGAAAGTAACTCAGGTCCCTATTTTGAGGCCACCAGATGCAGTAGCAAGTCATTATACACATAACTGGTTTAAAGACCAGTTGCCAATGAGATCTTAAAGAAGCACTTTCACTCAATAACCTTTTCCACCAGTACTGTTTATTGTCTCTTCATCTTGAAGGTTCCTAATGGTCACTGTTATGGCTCTGAAACAGGAACCAGCACAAGTCATGGGTTCTACACCCATTTAGTGAAACTCGATTAAAAAATTGGCATCAATCTCAAACATAATTTTAAATTGACCACTTAAAACAAACTCCACTGTAAGTTGGCCATCAAACACAAACTCCATTCTAGCATGGTCACATGGTCACAAAAGACAAACACCATTAAAAATAGCCAACAAACAAGGAGACAAGGAGACTATTCAGTATGCTCAGCCCCTTTCTGTAAAGTGATTCCTGTTCTGGAACCAGCCTCTCTCTCAGGTCATTCCTGGTCTTTCATGTCTGATCTGTGTGCCAGTCCATCAGAATGCCTCTGGTTTGCCTCGCTGTTTGAGACTTTGATCTTCTTCCAGTGCTGCCATCTTGTTAGAAAGGGCATGCGCTTAAGCCAGGCAGAAACCACCACTCTAGTCAGGGCAAGGGAGTTACACACTGAAGAAAACCCCTGCTCACCCCCTTGGTAGCTTGGCAGAGCAGTCAGGCTTATCCCAGAGACAATGTGTAAAGCGTTTGTGCAACACATTCACACAGCAGCGACACACTAGTCACACCACAGAAGAAACTCCACACAAGGTTAAATAAAAATAGCCTTTGTATTAGCATAAAAACACATTAGAACATATCACATATATACACTGTGCCACCTGGCACTTGGTATGACTTTACAGGGATTATATACACTACAGGGGCAATCGAGCCACTGTCATAACATCACCATTAGTGAAGACAACCAGTTACTACTGGTAACATTGCACTTAGCATAAACACCTTAGGCATGAACATCATAGCATTACCTAGGGCAGCATATTATGCAAAACATAATAATCACATCAGGCCCACCTTAGGCCTACACCTCATCAGCAGAGTAATACCATGAACACTTATTAGGTGCACACATCACCTAATGGCATCATGTCCCACCAAAACATAAGGGTGAACATTAGGCAGTCTCATCCCCAGGGGCCCGTCCTGAGCTTCCCCGCAATGCCCCTGTTTAAAGTAAGGACTCTCCACACTGCGTGTCCCTTCTGTGGACACGAGGCTTCCAACTAGCTCCCTAGCTGCAGATGCAGCAAAAACAATGCCCCCAACCGGTCCGCAATGCAAGGGGGGCGAGGGTGCAACTCACCCTTGTCTCCTCTTGGGAGAATGCCCCCGACGTTGCAGTGATGCGGGAGGATCCTTTTCTCTGCGGGAATAACCTCGGTGCTCCCTCCGCACCCAAGCAAGGTTTTTCTTATGGCCCCTCAGGGCTGGGAACACGACAGCACGGCCCGGGGCGGAAGACACTCCGGCCCCCTCAAGGCACTCACTAGCTGTCACAGCCATATCCTTGGCCGGCGTTTCCTAAATGACCCTTCCGAGTCTCGCCCTCGGGGGCTCTCCTTCGCGTTGAGGCACTCAAGGCCCTGAGCTACAAATGGCTCCCGTCGTTACCCCAGAGGCTGTAGGCACGCGCAGCACCCGGAGCGTAGTCTCCGGTGGTTTGACTTCCGGGAGGTGACCCGCCTACAACCAGACTTCACTCCGCCTGACTTCCGGCTCCTGATTTGCTTTTGGCTGGACGGCCGCCAATTCGCCCTACTCCGCCGAGGGTGTGTAGAGCAGCCCTCCTGGCGCAATACCATGGGGCAGGCTCCCGGCGTTGCACCTCACGCTGCTGCACTCTGGTGGCCCACAGCTGATGCGAGCCCACGAGGCTCGGCTTCCTCTCGCTGTCGGGGCCCCGCCCACAACCGTGCAACAGCCACCTCGCTTCCCGTTCTGCGGCTTCTCTGTCATGGCGCAACAGTGCCCGCAGCCCTCCAGATAGGAGCCCCCTTCATCGGGCTCAGGAAATAAAATTAAAAGTGCTCACCACGTGCTGCGGCAACACGAGCCCAGGCCAGGGATTCAACACAGTGGACTCCTGCGGCACTCCCAGCCCAGGTCCCGGGCAATGTATAAAGCACAGCGCTCAGCTTGGTGCTAAGCCTCCAGAGTCCCACAAGGCAGGCCAGCACACAGGGCAGAGCTGGGCACAGGAAGGCCAGCTCACAGGGCCCTCCAGCAGAGGGGAAGTGCTTCATGGCGGTTCCTCCTGGTGCCCAGAAGTCCTCCTCAATTCCAGTTCAGTAAGCACAACCAAACATGGGGTCACAGCCCAAATATTTATACCACATAAAATCTTTTTTCTGCCCTGGCACAGGGCCCTGGACCTAGTCCAAACCAGGCAGGCACAGCCCTATTGAGGTTCAGGTGCTACTCCTCCCACTACTCCAAATGCAGATCAGGCCTATTCAGCCTAGCGCTGACTCACCCAGGCCTTCTGGTGCCACTGCAGCTCCCCAGCCCCAGTCATCCAGAGCCAGACATGCAATACACAACAGGCAGGCACAAAGACACATAGCACACAGAAATGCCCACTTATAAATGTGGCCTTTCTAAAATAGTGATAATAAATCTGCGAACACCATTACACAGCATTTATCGCCACTATTCCAAACATACCAAACTTGATCACGCCACCCCTCTCATATCAGGAATTACAACTGAAACACATATCAGGGAATCCCCTATGCATTCCTATGAGAGGGCAGCCTCACAGCAGTGAGAAACCAACAAGGCTGTTTGTCACTACCAGGACATGCCACACAGTTAAGGCACATGTCTTACCTTTTACCTACAGCGCACCCTGCCCAAAGGGCTAGCTAGGGCCTACCTTAGGGGTGACTGATATGTAGCAAAAGGGGAGTCACAGACGTGGCAACCACTTTATGTGCCACATCACAGCGGCAGTGAAACTGCGCGCGCAGGCCCTGCAATGGCCTGTGCCATTGCAGGAGACAGGTTTGAAAGGCTACTTTGGTGGGTGGCGCAAGCAGCGCTGCAAGCCCACCAGTATCATTTAATTTACTGGCCCTGGGTATATGAGATACCACTTTACAAAGGACTAATAGGTAAATTAAGGACATTGTGTAATGTAGTACATATGAGGTACCAGAGTTTCTTTATGACGCCATTATCTGCTTCAACAATTTCTGCAGTCAGACCATGCTAAGCTTCACACATATCTTGCACTTCCCCTTTTAGTCCTTAAGAACAGAAGCAGATTTAGAAGGATAATATGGAGATTGGAGCAGACCCGGTAGGTTCGGACCAGAGCTTGGGATTACTAGAGTGGAGCTGTGTTAGACTTGGCCCTTTTTGCAGGGTCATCCCAGAACTTTTTGCCTTCCTCCTGGTATTTTTTCTGACCTGGTGTTGGTGGTTTAGGACTCTGGGCACTTTATCACCGCTGTTCAGTGTTAAAGTGCATGTGCTCTCTATGGTAAACTTTGTAAGATTGGACTACACCTGTTTGGCATCCTTAATTTACCTATTAGTCCTTTGTAAAGTGATATCTCATATACCCTAGCTAGCCCTTTGGGCAGGGTGCGCTGTAGGTAAAAGGTAAGACATGTGCCTTAACTGTGTGGCATGTCCTGGTAGTGACAAACAGCCTTGTTGGTTTCTCACTGCTGTGAGGCTACCCTCTCATAGGAATGCATAGGGGATTCCCTGATATGTGTTTCAGTTGTAATTCCTGATATGAGAGGGGTGGCGTGATCAAGTTTGGTATGTTTGGAATAGTGGCGATAAATGCTGTGTAATGGTGTTCGCAGATTTATTATCACTATTTTAGAAAGGCCACATTTAGAAGTGGGCATTTCTGTGTGCTATGTGTCATTGTGCCTGCCTGTTGTGTATTGCATGTCTGGCTCTGGATGACTGGGGCTGGGGAGCTGCAGTGGCTCCAGAAGGCCTGGGTGAGTCAGCGCTAGGCTGAATAGGCCTGATCTGCATTTGGAGTAGTGGGAGGAGTAGACCTGAACCTCAATAGGGCTGTGCCTGCCTTCCAAAATGCTGGCTCCGCCCCCTGTGGTGTGTCTGTGGCCAGAGCCTACACTGACAATGGGGAGTGTTGTGCACTTGATAAGTTCCCCCCAGAACTGGTTTGGACTAGGTCCAGGGCCCTGTGCCAGGGCAGAAAAAAGATTTTATGTGGTATAAATATTTGGGCTGTGACATAGCAAACTCTGCTTTGGCTTTTTAGAAGCGAGAGCAGGAAACCTGCTCTCGCTTCTAAAAACCAAAGCAGAATTGCTTTTGCACAAGGGGAGCTGCATGTCAGCAGCTCCCTGTGTGCAAAAGCAATGCCGGCTCCCGCAGGAGGCGAGGAGCCAGCGGGACCATGGGGGCATTGGGGCTCCCCCCATGGTACCCAACGGAAAGGGCCAGCCCCGGAGGATAGGATCCCCAGGGCCAGGAGTGGCCCGGGAGGGGGGCCACGCGGCCCCCCTCCCCGTAAATGTTTTTTTAAAAATGGCCGGGCCCCGGGGGATGGGGTCCCCTGGGCCAGAAATGGCCCAGGGGAGGGGGGCCATGCGGCCCCCCTCCCCGCAAAAATATTTAAAAAAAATTAAAAAACCAGGCCAGGCCCCGGGGGATGGGGTCCCCGGGGCCAAAAGTGGCCCAGGGAAGGGGGGCCATGCGGCCCCCTTCACGTTTGGCTTTTTTTCTTTTTTTTTTTTTTTAAAGAAAATGCTCAGGCCCCAGGTGATGGGGTCCCCGGGGCCAAAAGTGGCCAAGGGAAGGGGGCCACGCAGCACCCCTCCCATAAAATAAGACATAAAAAAAAAGAAAAAAGAAACTGGCAACTCGCCGGAGGCCCCGCCCCCTCCCTGCAGCACTCTGCAAACGCGGCCCCTGGTGCGTTCTAAGTTGGGGGATTAGGTCCCCTTGAATACTGATGGTCTCTGGGGGCCAACTAGCCCACCAGGTACCTTCAGTAAGCGCCACAGAGCTGCGTTGCAGAGAGGTGGTCTGAGGCCACGCCCCTTTTTACACCTCTCTGCAACGCAGCTCTGTGGCGCTTACTGGAGGTACCTGGTGGGCTAGTTGGCCCCCAGGGACCCTCAGGATTCAAGGGGACTTAATAGGGACTTTATAGTTAGAAATTAGCATTTAAAAAACCTTAGAAATTCACTGAAAAAAACCATAGGTTTTAGGGACATTATAGTTAGAAATTTGCATTTAAAAAAACTTAGAAATTCACTGAAAAAACCATAAGTTTCAGGGACGTTATAGTTAGAAATTAGCATTTAAAAACCTTAGAAATTCACTGAAAAAACCATAGGTTTCAGGGACGTTATAGTTAGTTGGACATTTCACTCGTACAAAACCAGAGAAATTCGGCTGTTATAGGTAGTAGAGATAACTATAACTCGCGCCCCCGCAATGCACTGCTGATGACGTCACATATTACATCACTCATGACATGGTCAGTGACATCACTGATAACATCACTCATGACATCTCAAATGACATCACTGATGACATCATCCATGTGATAATCTGATGCACCGCCTCACAACCTAATAAAACCTTTTATACGCCCACTCTAAAATACAGACTACCAATATCGAAACCATAGACAGACCAATAGCAGTTAGTACATACCCGCTCAGTAATTCCTAGGTCTACACACACACATCCACTCATTCACCCATACAGTAACTCATACATGCAGTCACTCATCAATACAGCACTATCATATGCACTCATACACATATACATACACTCACACACCGCCACTCATCCATAGACTTACTCACACACCTACTCAGTCATGCAAACAAACAATCACACCCATTTACTCACCTATACAGTTATACACACACCACCTCACTTATTTATACAAATACTAACACATACTTACTCTCTTATACAATCACTGATTCAAGCACACACTCATCCATACAGCCACTCTCACAATCACTCACTCTCACATATAGTCATTTATATACTCCAACACTCACATATACTGCCTTTCACATATGTAGTTACTCACACATATACCACTGAGGCGTCCATTCACTCACCAACACACCCATACACACACTCACCCACCCATACAGCCCTTCACAGATGCACTCTTCAACCCATACACCCAGTGAATCACCCACTCACACATCTATGCACAGAGTCACCCACCCCCACCCACTCACACAGACACTCAGGCACCCATACAGATACTCAGACAACCAATCAATAACCCATATAGACAGTCATGTAGCTACTCACCAACCCATGCAGCCACTTATACACCAACTGACAGACTGATACAGACATTTACACAGTTTACTCACTAACCCATGCATTCAGTAAGATACGCTTAATCAGTCACTTATACAATCAGTCACGCACCTACTAAATCATCCATTCAGACACTTATACACTCACTCATTCTTCAATACTCCTTGGCATATATATATATAAAACATATTTAAACTTTAAAGAAACACACATTCACTGGATGATGTCATCAGTGATGTCATCAGTGATGTCATTTGAGATGTCATGAGTGATGTCATCAGTGATGTCACTGACCATGTCATGAGTGATGTAATATGTGACGTCATCAGCAGTGCTTATGGGGCGCGAGTTATAGTTATCTCTAATAACTATAACGGCCGAATTTCTCTGGTTTTGTACGAGTGAAATGTCCAACAAACTATAACGTCCCTGAAACCTGTGGTTTTTTCAGTGAATATATATATATATATATATATATATATATATATATATATATATATATATATATATATATATATATCCAGGGTTTCAGAATTTCTGTATGCCTGGCACTCTTCATGTTAAGCAAATAACAACCACAAACAATTCTACTTAGTACGCATTCTACTAATATATGTAGTGGCTTATTTATGAGAGTCCTGTGTCACATTTGCACCATATAAAATGGTACATGCAGGCCTCTCATAAAAAGTTATGAAGCCCCCAAAGCCACACTGTGTGGAAATCGCTGCGCTGCCTTACTCTGTGCCTGGGAGGCACTCCATGGGTGTTGAGGTGGGTTTTCCCACGGAACACCCATGGAATTTGACGCTGCCCCAGATTTACAAAAACATGTATACCTGGGGATGGGGCAAATCTGTACACCTTCTGAGGTGAGGCATAACGAGGAGAAATATCTTTATTTCTCCTGGTTGTTTTCTATTTACATATGTGCCTAATTCTGCAGCACACATAGAAAGAGGAAAACACCTCTTAGGATTGATTTTGTGTAGGAAGGTGCCCCTGCTTACAATGGAGGCTCCCTTGCACCATGGTGCACAGGTGCCTACATTGACGCTAGTTAGCCAAAACGGCACCAGTGCCTTCAGAAAGGACAGAAATGCACCGTATTGCTTAAATAAGATTGTTTACTATATGTTCGGTGGTAGGTTATAGGTGAGTGGCGCTCCAAGGAAGTCCGCATAAAATCTTAATCTGATTGAAATCAGGTGCAGTGCAATAGGGCAGGGAAATACCTCCTAATTCCCTAATGTGTGGCCAGACGACCATGTACAAAATAGAACACTGTTCCCATGCACACTCTGAAAGTATATGTCCAATGTACAATGTCAAATACAACAGTCGTCTTCTTTTGTTTCCGTTGTTACTTTATTTCCTTAACTTCTTAGGATGGTGTTGTTACACACCCCAATCAATGTACTTCGTTCCTAGCCAACACATGTTTCATCGCATACATGGATGAACCTGTGACTTCTTTAGGGCTATTTTGTTGATTTGCGAGTCCCTTGATTCCGGTGATAATTCCAACCTGGAACCTGAAGCTTAATTCTCATCTATATTAGATTTGATCATAATGTTATGTCAGCCAAATGCAAGTTTCCAAGTATCATGACGCTCCCAAGCTTTGTGGAGCTGCAGAATTGTGCCCGATCCGGCACGATTCTCGTTCAAGATATTGCTCTCCCACCTCGCAAGTGACGCTGACATTTTTCATACTTGTGCAAAACAGCTTAAATATTTAATTAATAAATTGTGTCATCTACCATTGTACTCATTTCTCTTTCTTTTCTGAGAAAGTTTCTTAAAATGACACAACATCGACTTTAACCTGCAGTAGTTAACAGGTCATCTTATTAATAATAACGACTATGGAGCCTAACTAACTATGTCACTTTCGGACATATTATTGGAACTGAGGAATCTGTTTTTCTGCTGCACATCTTTATTCATATTACGTGGTATACTATTGGTTATAGTGATTTTTACAGTGATTTTACCACGGCTATGAAACTGCAATGAAAGTGTTAGATAGGCTGCTTCGACTTGTTACCATACTGCAACCCACATGCCAGGATATACTTCACCTGATGCACCACAGAGCGCACATTATAATTAGTGCAACTGGGAGAAGTGGCACTGGGACCAGAGGTCTGATGAGTCCACTGTCCCCATAATGACTGTCTTTTACAACCTAAAAGATAGAGAGGGGGCATTTCTTTCTTGCTTGAAGTATGATGCATGCCAATCATACTCTGCCACTTTGAATTGTGTCAAAATTATGAACCCCAAACATGGAGAAGTAGATGCCAGGTTGAAGAAATGCACAAGTGTGCCTGCAACAGTAGAGGCTTTCAGAGACCATGCAGCAAGAGTGTACAAAAGTTTTTTCTGTCCACAATGTTACGTGTTCAGGTTTTCTGCTCAAGATTAACTTTTGCAGAATTGTTGAACAAGTTTCAATTTTGAAACATACGTGGCAAAACATAAAATTTACTAATATTTGCAGCTTAAAAACAAAAAGTTTAAAAAAAGTAAAAATTGAGAAGATATTATTATTAGCAAAATTACAAAACATCATAATATCATGCTAATCCTAGAGAGTTTGTATTAACAGCAGTTTAGTGTTAAATTGTAGCCCAAAATTGTACTTAAGCAACTATTATCATACAGCTTTATTTCAAATATGTATTTCTGTTCTTGCTTCAGTTCAGGTCCTCTACAAACTTTGCAATCTTGGAAATAATAACTAACTCTGGGTGTAGTACTACGCTACGCTCACGGAGCTTGCATAGGTTGTACTACTACGCACTATGCAAATTGCACTTAGCACAGTGCACAAACTGTGTTAATTGACATAGCGTAGCACCAAAACCATCAACACCTACAAATGCTTTGATAAAGCAATTTTACATGCTAAAAAGCATATAACCAGTTCACAAAAATAAACTTTGAGAATGAAATTATCAGGCAATGAGAGAGGTGATGAGTTTGGGGTCCCCCCTAACCTAGGGGGAGGACCAAGCAGATGCCTTGAACACAAAGAGCATATCATGCTGAATGATTCAGCGGTGGTCCCTTCCTCCTAGGACCACCCCAAGCACAGTTATGGGCAAAAATACAATCCCAACCAAAGGCCCTGCAAAGCATTATGGGATGAGATTAGCAGTGGGCAGTGAATATTATAGTGTCCAACATCAAAATAATTCTACAAAGAGCTGCAGTTCAACTAGTCGTTACTAGATGTCCCTCACGAGTCAAATGCAAAAGCATTGAAATTATTATTAATACATCAAGCTGCAGTTCCACTAGTCGTTACTAGATGTCCTCACGAGTCAAATGCAAAAGCATTGAAACCCTTTCATGAACCTTTTGCATTTGACTTGTGAGGGACATCTAGTAATGACTAGTGGAACTGCAGCTTGATGTATTAATAATTTCAATGCTTTTGCATTTGACTCGTGAGGGACATCTAGTAACGACTAGTTGAACTGCAGCTCTTTGTAGAATTATTTTGATATTGGACACTATAATATTCACTGCCCACTGCTAATCTCGTCCCATAATGCTTTGCAGGGCCTTTGGTTGGGATTGTATTTTTGCCCATAACTGTGCTCGGGGTGGTCCTAGGAGGAAGGGACCACCACTGAATCATTCAGCATGATATGCTCTTTGTGTTCAAGGCATCTGCTTGGTCCTCCCCCTAGGTTAGGGGGGACCCCAAAATCATCACCTCTCTCACTGCTTGTTAATTTATCGTTTTCACTTTTGTGAAATGACTATATGCATTTTAGCATATAAAGACAGAGCTACTTATTTTATCTTAACTTGCACTGTGCAAGATGCTGTTGGCAATTATTGTGCAGTGCAGACAAGCACACAGCTACGCGCTACGCACTTTGCGTAGCTACGCGTAGTTCAAAGTGTACTTTGCGTAGCTATGTATAGTGCTACTACGCAAACTACTCCCAGGGTTAATAATAACACATTGGGGCATATTATCAAGAACGGCGTTAAAATTATCGCCACTTTAGCGGCAGAAAACTGCCGCTAAAGCGGCGATAATGGGCTTGATAATATGCCCTGGAGAATTCCAATAGAAGCCCATGTTGACACCAGAACATGGACTTCTATTGGAATTCTCAAGGGCATATTATCAAGCCCATTATCGCCGCTTTAGCGGCGGTTTCCTGCCGCTAAAGCGGCGATAACTTTAACGCCGTTTCTTGATAATATGCCCCATTGACTTTTCTGAATTTAGGCTTAATGAATAGAGGTGGGGGTCACAAAGCAGTAGGTGCTGTTTGCATACAGACTGCTTTCAAACGCCATCTGAATGTTAAAAGGCAATTGATGTACTAAAGGACTAATCAGTCACTTAATTAAATATCCATGCAGAGACTTTCACGAAACTGCATACGCATAGCTGAATAATGAAAATATTTTAAAGTAACCCCTACCCCTTGAAGGTTTAGGAGTTTATTCAAAAAATTAAGCCAGTCATTCTGTGAATAACATCAAGGCGTGGGTGGTGAGTGTGCAGTCCACTGGAACACTGCCTACTCTATCTGATGTTAATGCAATCTTCTTGCAAGGTAGAAGCCATTTAGTAGGGACAGATTTCACTTTGCGAATTGAATCCTCTCAATTTCAGGAGTTGGTATCTGATCAGTGGCTTGCAAATGCAATGCAAACAATAGGAACTTCCACTGCAAATTGGGAGGAAAAAGGGGACACCACTTTCAGGTCCCTCTTCCAAATAAACTGCAGTTGGTAACAAGGAGCATTTTGCGATTTTGGAACATCATTTTTGACATACAGGGCCAGATTTACCACTTACTCATGCAGCACAGTACAGCAGCTGTAAATGCTGCGCTGCGTGAAAAGGAGAGAGGAGGAGAGCGCCATATTTACAGAAATATGGCACTCTCTTTCCCTTTCCCTAGTGCTGAAATCAGCTGCCGTGCACCACAGAGGCACCTTTGCGCTATAGTGCAAGGGTGTTTCCGTGAGTCTTGCATAGGTTTTTTGCTTCCAGTGCAAAATACTGTGCATAGACTGACTTTGAACCCTTTACCTCTTTGTATGTGTTCTGTAAAGAAAAGCACACATACAAATTCGAAAAAGGAAGGAGAAATGAAAGCATTGCTCCTTCGTTGCACCTACTTTAAAAGGGAACACTTTTCTGATGCTAAACTCTGTCTACTTTATTTAGTACTAGGGTTTAGCGTCATAAACCTTGGGTGGTTGCATGGGAGCGCCCATGATCCACCCATGGTACGCCCCCTTGTTGCTAAGTAATGCCCCAGTTACTTACCGGTAATCTTCATTACTCCGAGTATTGTCTTCCGCGCCACATGCTAAACCAAGTGAGCTTCAACTTTAGCTCCACACCAGAACCCTCCAAAGCAAAAAGTCAGCCTCCCATCCCTTCCCAACATGGCTGACCCTTATCACCCCATACCTTTATAAGAGGAGAGTCGGCTCATCCCACAGCCTGAAGAACTAGAAAGCCCCAAGAACAAATGAAGCCGATAGCACACCAGGGAGGGAGGGATGGGAACTCATGCAGCAAGGAAGACAATACTCAGAGTAATAAAGATTACTGGTAAGTAGCCGGGGCATTGCCTCCTCGTAAGTCTTCCTCGCCACATGCTAAACCAAGCGCGCATGTACCCAAGACAGGAGGCTTCATAGCAAACAAAGAAACCAATGACAAGGAGTTGATGCAACAGAAATAGGATTTAGTCCAGAGCAGCTAAACAAATGGAGTAAACCATATAGGCCTCATGACAAAATACAACAATCATGAGCAGGAGGAACTAGCCCCAGAACAGCCTCAACAAAACCCCCAGACGGAGGACCACCCAAAACCACCCAGTAGTGCTCCATGAACATGTGAGGGGAGGCCCAGGTCACTACCCAACAGATATCCTCGGTAGAGACACCCTTGAACGAGGCCCAAGACACAGAGAGACTCCTGGTAGATTGACCCTGAACCCTGGAGGACAGCTCAGACCCCTGCGACTCGTAGGCAAGCAAGATAGCTTGCTTAATCCAACAACGTAAAGTGGAAAGGGAAGGCTTGTGACCAGACCGGACCGGGCCAAAAGTCACAAAAAAATTGTCACAACAACAGAAAGCGGCAGTCCGGTTCAAATACACCATGACTTGCCCACCGAACATCCAGTAGAGATAGAGAGGAAACTGAGCCCGACACAGCCACTGGAGGAAAAGAAGGCAAAATCACCTCGCGGGAGCAGTTGACCACCGGAGGAACTTTCAGAAGAAACCTTGGGTCAGGGCATAAGACCAGACGATTCGGAGAGAACCCGCAAGAATGGAGGAGACCGTAGAAAAGAGCCCAGCTTGCCAATCCTATCAGCCAAGACGATCGCCACCAAGAACTCCACCTTGAAGGTGAGAAACTTAAAATCCACCGAACACAAGGGTTCAAAGGGAACACCCTGAAGGGCCCGCAAAACCAACGGAAGATCCCAGGACGGAGCAAGGCAAACAGCCTGAGGCCGCTGCAAAAAACAACCCCGAAGCAAGCGAGCCACAAGAGGATCGAGCCCGTCCAGAACCGGACTGCAAAACTCCCTTAAGGCCGTCCATTGAGCCCGCAGGGTGAAAGGAGTCAGCCCCAGGGAAAACCTCTCAGCGAGAAAATCGAGGACCCTCAAAGGATCCACAGACACTGGATCAACCCCTTTCAGCCCACACGTACGAGAGAAGGAGGACCAATGGCGGGAATAAGAAAGCAGAGTAGAAGACCGGTGGGAACCCTGTAGCAAATCCACCACCTCCACCAAACAACCCCGCGCCAGTAAGCTCAACCTCTCAAGAGCCAGGCCTGAAGATGTAGCCGATGCAACACCCCCACTGGGAGCGGAGGGCCGCGTAAGGGATAAGGAAGATCCGGAATTGCCCAGTGCTCCTGAACAGCCAGCTCGCTCATAAGAGGAAACCAAGGACGGCGAACCCATCCGGGAACCACCAACAGGGCAAATGCCTTCTCCTGGCGAATCTTTAATAAGACGCACATGATCAAGGGAAACGGGGGAAATGCGTACAGAAGGGAGGACAGCCAATGGAACGACAACGCATCCAACCGCCATGCCACTGGGCACGGAGGGAGAGCGTAGAAGCGAGGCAGGAGAGCATTGCACTCGTCCACGAACAAGTCCACCAGTGGATGCCCAAACCAAACCAGAAGCCGTCAGAACACAGATACCCTCAGAGAGAGGGCAGACATTGGTGGAAACACCTGGCTCAAGCGATCTGCCACAATATTATCCCTCCCCAGGAGATACACCACTCTGAGGGACAAGACTGAAGACTGCCCATGACAGAAGCTCCCGGGTCAGCAGCCAAAGGGAGCAAACCCTGCAACCCCCCTGATGATTGATGTACCCCATCACCACCTGATTGTCCGTCTGACCAGAACATGCTGACCACGGAGAGCAAACTCCAGGCACACCAGGTGAACAGCCTTCAACTACCGAAAGTTGGAGGAGCAACTCGCCTGAAGCTGATCCCATCGACCTTGAACAGACCAGGAACCTAGGGTCACCCCCCAGCCCAGGAGACTGGCATCGGTCGTGACCACCCGGGACGGGGGACCGGGAAGGGCAGACCCCTGGAGAGATGAGCCCCCCCAACCACCAGCCAAGATCGGCACAGATCTGTGGAGACACCACCACCATGAGGTCGTAATTTCTGGAGCATGGATACCTCCGGGACAGGAGATGATTCACCAGGGGGTATAAATGAAGGCAAGGCCAAGGCAGAACATTGATGGTAGCTGACATCAACCCCTGAACCCTCAACCATTGATGAACAGGGGCGGAATCCAGACCCAGGAGACAACTCAGATCCCTCCATAAGGTGTTCCTCTGAAACAGAAGCAAGAAGACCATCCCCCGGACCATGTCAAGTCGACCCCCGATGAACACCAAGTCCTGGGTAGGCAACAGGTGAGACTTCTTGAGGTTTATCAGGAACCCATGGGTGGAAAGGACTTTGCAGACCCTCCTGATGTGAAGAGTCCCCTTAGAAAAAGAAGAGGCATATATCAGCCAGTCATCCAGATAAGGAAAAACCCTGATCCCCTCCCTGTGGAGGATCCCGACCGAAGGGGCCAACACCTTTGTAAAAACCTTGGGGCAGCGGACAAACCAAAGGGAAATACCTAGAACTGAAAGTAGCGGCCCCCTATGCAAAACTGAAGTAAACGCTGTGAGGACAGGTGGATGGGGACATGGAGGTAGGCATCCAGAAGGTCCAGAGACGCAACCACCTCCCCCTGAACCAGCAGCAGTAGGATCTCCTGTTTGAGAGCATTTTGAATTTCACATGGGGAAGAGAGGAATTAACCTGCTTCAAATCCAGAACAGGACGAAAGTCCCCAGACACTTTTCTCACCAGAAACAGGATGGAATAGACGCCCCTCTGAGAAGCAGGAACAGGCCAAATAGCCCCTTTTTCGAGGATGTCCTGAACCCCGGCCAGCAGGGCCACCCACTTTTCTGACGTGGAAGGCAGCGGGGTGGCATGGAAAGCATCCGGAGGAAAGGAGCTGAACACAATGGAGAATCCGTCCCGGACAATCTGGAGGGCCCACTGGTCCGAGATGGAAGATTCCCACACCATGATGAAAATCCGCAGGTGTCCACCTACCGGACCCCCGGCAGGTGGGAGCTGAAGATAGTCAGGATTTAGAAGCAGGGGAAGAGGAGGCAGGCTGAGACTGGAATTTGTTGAAGAAAGGGGTGCCCCAGCTGCGACCCCTCCCTCGAAAGGGCAATCTGCCCCTGGGAGTAGAATTGGAAGTGAAGGACCATTTGGGACCAAAAAACCTGCCCCGTGAGGAATGGATGGGAGCCAAAAGTTTCCTGTCTTCTGTGGACTTCTTCACCAAGTCCTCCAGGGAAGCGCCAAACAGCTTTGTACCCGAAAAATAAATTTTCATCAGGATAGCCTTTTGGGCAGCATCAGCCTTCCAGTGGCGAGGCCAGGCTTGATCATGGGTTTGAATCGCAGCGCAACCAGCCGCAGCGGCAGCCCCCAAGGTGTCGAAAGAAATATCCGACAAAAGCAGTGTCTGTTGTTCCATAACCGCCAAAGTAGGAAGAACATCAGTCCCCTGGTCCAGCAGCTCCGCCAAAGATTAGAAGTCCTTCAACAATGACTGGACTGTGTATGATAAATAGGCGGAAGCACGGATGGAAAAGTTGGCAGCCGCATATGAACGTTTGGCAGCAGCCTCCACCCTCTTGTCGACAGGGTCCGAAGGAGACGCAACCTCAGAAATGATGGACCCATGAGAAGCTAGACCAGCCATGAGCGAGTCAACCTTCACGGAGGAAGGGAAAGCCTGTTTATCGATCTCCTGCCATTCATTATCAATAACCCTCTTCACCGAAGAAAGCAAGGGCAGGGACTCAGGTTCCTCACGCTGATACTGCAAGAAAAAATCATCAGAACGCTCATCGATCGGGGGAACCGGGAATGCCATGTTATCTTTGATGTGCTGCAAGACATCACGTAATTCTTGGCCTTGAACATAATGACCCCTGAGGTCCTCCACCTCACCTTCAGCCTCAGTGCCTGGAGGAGGTTTCAGTCTTCGATGTTTAGGGGAAGAGGGACCCTGCCCCCCTTCAATCAATCAGGGAATTGTTCGCGCTCCTCAAACGCAGCTGCCACCGCAGCTTGAATCATGGCCTGGATGGACTGCATAGAAATGGCCTCAGAGGGCGACTAAGAGCTGGAACCTGCAACAACAGGAGGATCCGCCCCCTGTTCCATGACGATGAGCAGAAGAAATAACGAGAGCACAAGAAACTGAATACTGCAGGCAAAAACTGTTGCAGAATGCAGAGGAACAGAAACCGCCACATTAAATAGTGATGCCTGTCGTAACCAAGAGGTGACTTGACAAAAACTTCACGGATACTTCGTCTCCAGGCAACCCAGCGAAACGGGAACCGGCAAAGCTAGGTCCCACCCCCTGGAGGTCGGATAGACCCAGACAATGTGGCATCGCAAAAGGCACCCGGATGCGGCCTACAAGAGAGGCTGTGTACGCCCCCCCTGTCCCATAGATGGCGTGAATGGAAACGTGCCGGGAGAGGAGGAGCGCCGATAACTGCATTCGATGGCAGACACTGCCAACAGTGGGAAAGGCCATCCCCGCCACAAGAAAGGAGAAGCCGAACCAGACCGGGGGAATCGAGCACAGCGGGCCAGAGCCTGGAACCGAATACCCAACGTCCCGGCCCACGCTGCAAAGCGCCACCGGGGCGGCCCATACCCATAAGAGGTAAATGACATCGCGAGAACAGCACCGGGCATAACGGTGTAATCAGCGCACAGTTGGCCACAGGTGACAGGCTGTATTGCAGCCCAACTGCATACACGGCATGCCTCCTATTGACCCCTGGTTCACTATAGCTGTTGGAATAAAAATTATGCTTTTGCATGGTTTTATGTAAGTTAGCATTCGTGGCACCATTTTGTGTATAGGCGCCATTTTGTATCGTGATCGCAACTAATTTTTTGCTATTTCTGAAAAAACGGCCTTCTCTAGGTTATTGGTATTCGGAGTTGAGTTCTGCCACACTAATGAATGCACTGTTCCTATTAGCGCATACCTTTCCTTCAGATGTAGGCTTTCTCCCACTTGTCTAGTGGCGGGCACAGGCAGATTGACTTTGACTAGTAGATAATGCGTGCCCGGCCTCAGAATCGAAACTTACTCCTTTGTAATTTACTGTCCAGCTGCATCTCTCTGGAAAATTCCATTGTGGGCATGCCTTCATTGATTCTGAAATGTACATAATGTATCGTTATGCTTGCTGATGTCCGTCCCTCTGCAGCACTCCTTAGCGACTGGGCAGACAGGGCTCCGCACTGAGTGTACTCTGAATAAACAGATATTGATTAGTTTTCTCTACTGTCTGACCGACCCTTCATTTGTATGGAAGGCTGAGAGGTGGTCGTGAGTGACCCGAGTGACCCTAATCGGGTCACTTCCTTCAGTTGGCACCCAAACAGGGACTCCTTCGGGTGAGTGGCCCTTCCCCTTCCATGGACAGGGGGGGGGGTCAAGGCCATCATTGGGACAGACGGACGGATCGCAGCTGCCCCTTCTGTCCTGTCAGACAGTGCCTCATCCAGTGGTCATCCCGACTGGAGTCCTGAACGGTGAAACCCTTGGATCTGACTGTTTGGTCTGAAGAGTCGGCAGTGGAGAATAAATTTGCTTGACCTGCATATATCAGGTGAGTTTGTTTTGGTTCTTTGTGGACATGGTACCATTTTGGTTTGTATTTAGTACGGTCTAAGGACCGTCTTTGGGATAAAAGCAATTGCAATTGTTTTGCTAGGCATAAAATAGGGACATTTTTTCTTTTGAGAATCCATAGTGTCAGTAAACTGCTTTTCTTGTGCTGTCGCTGTTGTTCTACTGATGCTCGATTGGAAGAAAGTCAGCCAGCGCCTCCAGAAGGCACTCCGAATGTTGATATGTATGTGTAGCATGGTCTTGGGCCTATTATGTTTAGTACATTATGGCACAAATATACGAGGGACAATGCCGAGTTGCAGTGGCCGTTGTCGGGCACATTCGATGAACAAAAGATTGAGTATTTACAAGAACAGTTGTTTAAGAAACGAAGTAGACAGTCTATGTTTTATTCCCTCAGAACATGGCAGAAAGCAGCTAGACAGAAGCTGTTGAAGGCAGAAAAAGAGGCCCGGAAAGGAAGAATGCAGACGTTGACTCAGAAGGCTGTAGCATATGATAGGGAGAAACAGGAAAAAGGTGTTAAATGTGAAGATAGAAGGTTTCGATTACACATTGATAAATCGTATGTGGTCAGGAAGAAGATGACGCTTTTGTTGAAGAATTATTAGATACCCAACCCCCGCCTCAATATGCCCCGCAAAGAATATATACCATTGTTCCGATGCCCTCGCAGCCGCCTGTTACAGTTGCTTCCACTGTCTCAGTACCCGCATCTACTACTGTTGTTTCGACGGCTCTGGCTTCGGCTCCTCCTCCTCCTCTTCCTTCTGTTTCTTTACAGTCTGTGGCAACTGTGACTGTTAGTACTCCCGCCATGCCTATTGTCTCATCTACCCTTTTGCCAGCTCTTTCCCCCACGACACAACCACCAGCGGCGATAGTGCCTGTTGCTTCTGTTGCTTCTCCCACTGTGGTTTTTCATCCTCCGACATTAGTAAGTAGTGGAACACCGGTGCGTGGATTTGAGGACAGGGATTGGACGAAATTTAAGGAGCGTATGAGACCGTTAATGCGATCTGATGTGGGGGATGAAGAAAAAAGGGTAATAGCTAATCAGGCTGCACAGTGGGCCCGTAACCCTATTTATAGTGTAGAGGATGTCTGGCCGACTATGAAAGATTTGAGCCTTTTATACAGCAGCATGCCCTCAAACACATGTCTGCTACTCTGATTGGTCTTTGGCAACAGCACTTTGAAGAGGAAGAACCTCAAATTTTATATTACATAAGAGATTGAGTATATATTATTGAATTCGGGCCAGAACAAGTTTTTGCTAATGTTACGACAATAATAGCATATAGGGGAAGATTACATGAGAAAAGTCCTAGGTCAGTATCTCAGTTTCCAATGAGAGAGGTTCATCCCATATATCATCCGGGGATACCGTAATTGACAGATGGCCGTGGCAATTTTACTCGAGCAGCAGTGGCATCCAGGTTTTAGGAACAATGGGTTTATACTCCGTGGAAAAGATGTGAGGTTTTATCTCTTAAAACTCATTTACCAGATCCTAGGAAGAATACTACTGCTTATTATAAAGAACCGACTGAAGCTGCTTCCTCAACGGTGATGACTCTTGCTGATATTGAAATGTTCTTTGGTCTTCTTGTTCCAGTTGATATTTGGAGGCAGGTTCATACTCAAGATCATGTTCCGGAGTTGGGTGGTACTTGGGATCAAATTAAGGCATGGGATCAGGAAAGAAAGCCCGGTGATAAGCCTCAAGCGAAAATTTTTGCTTTACCAGGCCGCATAATTACATATCTGCATTCTCTTATTCCGCCAAGAAAGGTGGATTGGGATAAATTGTCAGCCTGCCGACAGAAGAAAGATGAGAGTGTGTCTGATTTCTTCACCCGATTTGAAGGTACATTTTTGGATTATAGTGGACAGGATTTGTCCATCGAGGGAGGTGTTCGGTTGTTTGTCAATAGATTTGTTTCTAACCTGCTTCCTGAAATTACGACTCGATTGCAAGATTCTGAGAGCACCACTAGAGGCACGAGACAGGGGTGTCTCCTGTCCCCGCTCTTGTTTAACCTGTATATAGAGCCGTTTGCATCCCTGATTAGAGCGGATCGCACCATCTTTCCCTTTAAATCTGCTGGTCTGGTGGCGAAGTTGGCTTTGTATGCGGACGATCTCATCCTCTATACCACTAACCCAGAGGTGGCAATTCCTAACTTAATGGCCAAGGCGCAAAGTTTTGGTATGATTTCGGGCTATAAGGTGAATAGCGGAAAAACCGAAATCATGGAATGGAACCAGGCCAAGAGTAGTTTGGGGGCTATGGCCCAAATGCCGTATTTGGGTATTCTAATAATACAGAAGCTGGAAGACGTTCCCAGAACTAACTGGAAAAAAGTCAGTCAAGAGGTAGGGAGTCTATTGGTCAGGTGGGCTAATTTACCCTTAAATATTTATTGCCGTGTCAATCTCATTAAGATGATTGTCCTCCAAAAAATTACTTTTCTCTTTAATTCAATTTCTTTAGCCTGTTATAAAGAAGATATAGCTAAGCTCCAGGGGAAGATAGGCAGTTTTATTTGGTCTTCGAAGGGGCCCAGGATATCCTGGAAAAAGCTGAGGAGGAGGCTGGAGCAGGGGGGGTTGGCTCTTCCGGATCTCCTTGCATACTGTCATGCGTTTCATTTCAAGAATTTTTGTATGCTCATCAACAAAGTCGATCGATCTCCCCTGGGACTACTTTTTGGGGCAATGTTAAGGGAAGTGAGTCAAGGGCAGAGCAATTTCCTTTTTAAATATGGAGACCTGAAGTACTTCAAAAAGGTGAGACTGAAGATTTTGAAGGGGGCCCTAAGAACCTGGATGTACTTTCGGAAAAAAACTAGGAGTACATTACTACTCATCCCGGGCCCCGATCTGGGATTCACCGGGAACCCCCGAATGCTTGAGAGACCAGCTTAGCCAGCCACTAAAATCTGTGGGGTTACTTTATTGGGGAGATCTCAAAACTGCATCAAGCCTAGCAAGTTGGGAAGTGCTGGGTAACTGTACCAGGGGACAATTAACAAGGTTTAAATATTACCAAGTCTGTCCCTGGTGGGCTACACAGGCCTGGGTAGAGGAGGAAGAGGACTCCTGGTTGGACCGGGCGATGGGAGCAGGTTCCCTGAAAAAGGAAGTCTCCTTGTGGTATTGGGCCTTGGTGGAGGCTGATGAGGACTCTATCTCTGATATCTCTCAGCTTTGGGCAGAAGAACTAGAGGGTGGAAATCCTAAGCAAGTCTGGTATGACTCTTTCTCTATTTTACGAGCTGTGGTGAAAACTGCTGCACTTAAGCGTAACCATCTTTTCACCACATATAGAGTTTATTGGTCTCCAGCCAAGTTGTCAAGAGCTACAGGTAACCCGTACGTATGCCCAAGATGTATGCTTTCACCGGCAGATGATATCCACATGTTTATGACGTGTCCGAAGATTGCTTGTTACTGGATTGAGATAAGTAATTTCCTTGCGGAGGTAACGGGTCGACAAATCAAGGTAAGCCCAACTTATATTCTTTGGGCTTTACCAAGATGGTCCAGCTCGAGTAAATACTGTTAGCTCCAAATTTATCTTCTATGCAACTCTCCTTGCGAGACGAGAGATTTGTAGACTTTGGAAGTCTGGAAGTCCACCTTGCTTTTCTGACTGTCTCAAAAATATAATCTCCACAAGTCAGTCGGATATGGCATGCGACCCTAGAAGTCGGGAGAAAGTATGGATATTGTTGATGGAGTGGAGCCAGCACTACAGTAGGTTTGATGATTAAGCCAAAATTGCTGTTGGTCCTGGCTCCCTCTGTTTCAGGCCTATCAGAGAAGGAGATGGAAGTGGAAACAGCAGTATTCTTGTGTGGTAAAGCTCTTCTCCATGCCTTGGCAACTGTGATAAGAGTAATACCAGCAAGAGAGTTGGCAGAATGAGGACAAAAAAAATGATGATTATGACATGGAGAAAGTGACAGGAATGTCTTACAGCTAGGACATCCAGGGACAGAGTGAGGGGCCAGTTCTGATACCTGTAGACCAGCGTGGTCCTTATGTAACAGCAGAACTGCAAGGTTCAACTAAGGAATTTTTGGTGGACACAGGTGCGACAAAAACTTCTGTTTCTCGAAATATGATCCCTAGGGCGGCTCTGTCTGGCCATAATAATGTGTCGGTTGGTTTTTCTGGTGTACTGGTTGTAAGCCCCATTTCAAAACCTCTTGCGTTGACTATTGGTCCTTTCACTGTGGATTCGCCATTCTTGTTGACATCTAATTGTGGTGAAAATTTGATGGGTTTGGATTTGTTGAAGAAATTGCATGCTACTATTTATTGTTCTACGGCGGGTGTCTATATGACAATGGGTCCAGATAAAGCACGCGCTAAACAGTGTTTGTCCAAAGATGCACCCCTTCCTGTAATTTAACGATGTGCCACCCACTCTGTGGGCGACAGGAGACACAGATGTGGGACTGTTGAAGATATCGCTGGTTTCGATACAGGTTAAGGATGGTGCTATTTTGCCTCGTATCCCTCAGTATAAAATATTGCAGGCAGGAGAGCGAGCCTTATTGCAAATTATACAGAATTTGATTAAGACAGGAGTGGTTGAGGAGACAACTGCTAATATTTGCAATAGCCCTATTTTCCAATTCTTAAAAAGACGCCTCCAGGTTTCCCTGATGAACATGAAGATGTTAATCGTTTTGTGATTGACTTGCGCGAAGTTAATAAAATAGTGGTTTCTCAGTTTCCAGAGGTCCCAGACATTGCTGCTCTTTTGACAATGATTCCCGCTACTGCTAAATTTTTCTCTGTCATTGACCTGAAAAATGCTTTCTTTAGTATTCCTATTCATCCGGATAGCAGGTACTTGTTTGGGTTTACACAAGCTGGTAGGAGTTTTAGGTTCTGTCAAGCTCTTCAAGGTTATACTGAATGTCCAAGTATTTATAGTCAAGCTTTAAAGAGTCAGTTGGATTCCCTATCGCTTCCCTCAGGTAATGTATTAGTGCAGTATGTTGATGACCTACTCATTGCTTCTGACACAGAACAAGGTTGTAAAGACAATACAGTTCAATTGTTGTTGCATTTGGCCCGACATGGACATAAGGTGTCTCTTTCTAAATTTCAATATTGTCGACAGGATGTCACCTATTTAGGTCACCTACTGTCGAAGGAGGGTAGGAGATTGACTCCTTAGCGCATCAATACCATTGTTAAAATGGCTGTTCCTCAAACCCAGAAAGATGTGCGGGCTTTTATTGGTATCACTTCCTACTACCGGCAGTGGATACCTAACTACTTTTTACTAATCAAACCCTTGCTTGCTCTAACCACTAAAGATGTGCATGAGCCCCTGCCTTGGATGCCCGACTGTCAGCAGTCTTTTGCGCAATTGAAAACTGCGCTTTGTTCAGCTCCGGTACTTGGCACTCCTGATTATAAAAAATCGTTTGTGTTGTACGTCCATGAGATGGCTGGCGGCGCGCTTTCTGTTTTAACACAAACATTTGGAGATAAGCAGCGGCTGTGTGCTTATTTCTCTGCTGTTCTTGACCCTGTCGCAAGAGCCCTCCCGAGCTGTCTAAGAGCGGGTGCGGCTGTGGCCATTTCTATCAGACAATCGGCTGAACTCGTACTTGATACTGATCTCACGGTCATGGTAACCCATGCTCTTGATACGCTTTTGAATAAGACTAAGACAAAGCACCTCACCAGTGCGCATCTGACTGCCTTTGAATTAACATTGTTTGCCAAACATATCATGATCAAAAGAAGTGCCACTCTGAATCCAGCCACGCTACCGCCCCTCCCTTCTGAGAGTGATGAGATTGATAAACATGATTGTATCTTCCGGACGGAAGAAGAGACGAAGGGACGGGTAGACCTGACTGATGTTCCCTTATCTGACCCCAAGGGGAACTATATGTCGATGGCTCTTGTTTTAAATTACCAGATGGCACTACAACTGCTGCGTATGCTATTACTAGGCTGCGTACAGGAGTTGAGACATCACAAGTTCCTTACCAATCGGCTTAAGCTGCTGAGCTTGTTGCTTTGATTTTGATACTAGCTGGCGAATTGAGTGAGGGATTGGTTGTCAATATTTATACTGACAGCCAATACGCCTTTGGAGTCACACATAACTTTGGGTGAATCTGGGCAGAGAGAGGGTTTCTTACTTCACATGGCACAAGGATTCAGCACGGGCACCTCATATTGAGGCTTTTGTCTGCTTTGACACTCCCTAAGAAATTGGCTATAGTAAAGTGCAGTGCCCATCAGAAAGTGACTGACGATGTAGGTACGGGAAATGCTTTTGCCAATCAGACAGCGAAGGAAACAGCCCGGACTAAAATGAAAAGAATGTTTGTAGCAGGTCCCGCTAGGTGGGTGCCTGAAGTTACTATGCTTGAGGATACACTTGAGAATGTGAAGGAGATATAAAGGGGCATATTATCAAGGGGCCGCGATAAAATTATCGCCGCTTTAGCGTCCGTTTTCAGGCAAAAAGCGGCGATAATTTTATCGCATTATCATCAAGGACACGCTAGCGCGTGATTCCATGCCTCAGCGCCCGTTTCCTAAATGCCCAGCATCGCAACGCTAATGATATGCAAAGGAGGCGTGCCTGACAAAACTACACGGGAGAATACCGCTAACCGGGCTTCGCGATATTTACAACAATGCCCCGGCTGCCGTGGCGATACACAAAATCGCTCAAACTGCCCAATAACGCTGGATTTTAACGTCTGCTAAAATCCAGACTTGGGCATACTTTGCATGGGAGGTGGATTCTTGGGTTACGACCACAGGGTCGTATCAGCAAGGTTTTCGCCGTTTTTAGGTGAACATCGCTGTATTTCCAGCGATGTTCGCCATTTTTCCCGCCATCGCTGGAATTCTTATCGCCAATACACTGAGCATTGTTAATACAGCACTAGGTTGGTGATAAGTTCCAGCGATAGGCGGCGATAAAAAAAAACGCGCTAAGCGCGGTCAGCGATAATTATTTCTGCCTCTTGTTAATATGCCCCAAAGTGAGGCCACATTAGAAGACTTAGCATTATGGCAAGAAAGTACAGCACAATTGAACGATGAGGGATGTTGGATTGACAAGTCAGGGAAGCAGAGATGGATATTGCCAGATACATATGTTCTCCCTGTAGTTATGAAGGCCCATGGTCCAGCCCATATTAGTGCTAAGGGTATTTGCAAGTTGTTAGACTCTGTATGGCAGAATGATAACATTTCGAAGACTGCTGTTCATTTAGTTAAGTATTGTATGGTGTGTTTGATGCAAAATCCTGGAAAAGGTACCCCTACCCCACCCGGTAATTTTGCACCACCTACTTTTTCTATTTTGCAATAATTTGCAGTATGTTTTGGTGGTTGTTTGTGCTTTTAGTAAATGGGTTGAGGCTTATCCCACTAAAGACAATACAGCCGTAACGACTGCAAAGGTACTCCTGAAGGAGTTTGTTTCTCGTTTCGGCTTACCCCGTTTGATTTGGAGTGATAACGGAAGTCATTTTAATGCCAAGGTCATTCAGTTAATTTGTGATGGTTTGCACATAAAGCAGAAGTTTCATGCCACAAACCACCCGCAGTCAGCAGGCTTGGTTGAGAAGCACAATGGTACTCTCAAACTGAAACTGGCAAAGATTCAGGAGACAACAGGGTTACAGCCGCCAGATGCTTTACCATTAGCACTTTCGTCGACAAGAACTACAGCACATTCTAGGACAGGATTGTCACCGTAAGAGGTCGTGTTTGGACGCCCAGCAAATATCTGGGGCGTCCCGCGTCCTCGGCGGTGTACTGATATTGAGTATCCCTTGTTGATCGATTACCTTTGCCAGTTAACTGAAAATTTGCGTTCTATTCACCAACAGGTCCGGGAAACCCTACCAGCTACACCAGAGTGGTCTGGACACGATATTCAGCCTGGTGACTACATTCTTGTTTGTAATTTTCAGTGGAAGAAGAGTTTGGAGTGGCGCTGGAAGGGGCCACTCCAAGTTTTGCTGGCAGCCCGCACTGCTGTCAAAGTTTCTGGTCATCAGAACTGGATTCATACATCACACTGTAGGAGGGTCCCTCTGCCTCTGCCCTATGACCAGTGGATGAAAGATGGAGTAGGGGACTCTGAGTGCAAGACAGTGCCTCAGTTTGTCCCCTTCAGCGACGCCAGGCTGACCTGGACCAAAATGGATGAGGAGAATGATGAAGTCCTGAATGCAGCAGTACCTCTGGAAATACAGGCTATCCAGGGGCCCCTTTTCACTGATCCCTCTGTGAAAAGGGTACAATTTGCGCCCTCGGCTAAAGAACGGTGCACAAAAGGAGAAGTCATATTAGTTAGGGATAGACTGTGTGAGTTAGGGTGTACTTTGCTATAGTACCAACGGAGCTAGTTTAGGGCGAGGCGAGCTTTGTGCACTGTTTGAACATTGGACAGGATAGATTAAAAGTATCCCCCTGGGGGTACTTTATCCTGGTCGACGTGGGAACCCGAGCTTAGGACAGAGCAAGCTCCACCGCTGGTGCTCAAGAGCGCCAACGTTTTTGATGATCAATAGGAACCTGTACCAGTGAGGCTCTGACGGACACTGGGAACTTGTATTGTTTTACTTGCTGGCATTTTGGCCCCTTTCCCCCTTTGCTTTATCGTTTACCATGCATCCCTTTGGTAGGATGGTTGCTGATGAAGAGCAGCCAGTGATTCCCCCTGTTCCTTTAGGTAGATACATGTCTACAAAAAGAAAAATATTGTGTATTGTTCTTGTGGTATTACTGCTATTGATTTTGGGCGGGGTGTCCTGGGTTTTGGAATGTGATCAGGTTGCACCGTCATGTATTAAATATGAGGTTGTTTCTAAAATGCGCACTAAAAGGACAGCCCCGAGTGATGTCTTTCTAGACACACGTAAAAGATTCTTTGGAGAAGGTACAGCTTGTTATCCCACTGAATCTGTTACAAGTTTATGGACTGCTTACCCATTGTCGTTGGTCAATTATACGTTTACCCACCCAGCCCAATTCATAGAGGTAAGGGGTGAGTTTGGAATGGGGTATCCTGGTCCTTGTGTATATTACAGGAAGCCACGAGGAAAGGGATATCCTGGTTGTGACAATAATACATATTGTGATAGTTTGCATATGAGAGAGCAGAACATTACCTTAGTGGGCTGGCATTACCAAGATTTAACGGTTACTCGAAAAGCTGGATATTATCCCGCATGTTGTCCGATAGTAAACAGTAATGCATTCTTGTATGTCAATTGTTCTGGGATAGTATTGTTCAAAAATACAATGTCTCTAGAGAAAAAAGAAGGATCCAAGTACGGTAGGGATGAATACCAGATATGCCCCTATAGATTATCAGGGTCCACTTTATGCACACAAGGGATTTTATTTTTTGACTAATAGTACTTATTCAAATGTTCATAATGGTACAGATGATGTTGCTTTAGAACTGGTGCTCCCTTTAGGTGTGCCTTGTAAGTACAGTAAGCTTAATATACGGTGGGTAAAAAGAACATTGACAGCAGAGTTCTGTGATGGAGTGACAGATTTGGAAGTCAATAATTATAGTAATGGTATCACCTTTGGGTATATTCACTCCTCCATTATTATCTTTGGTGGTACCGCTATGGCCAGAGGTGAAAGAGCTAGAGAATATTTTGGATGTAAGGTACAGACACTGTCGAATTCCACACTTTCAGGTTTGCGTGATATCACCACCCAATTAGAAAGTATGCGACTATACTCTGAGCAGACCATATATGCTGGTGATTTCATCCTAGCTAAGAGCGGTGGTGTGTGCGCAGTAGTAGGAGACCAGTGTGTAGTCGGGATAACTAATATGGAAAAAAATATTACCCAACCCATTTTATACATTCTAGAAAACGTGAAAGGAATGGAGAGTGGGATTGGATTTGGTTATTGTTTGGTGGATGGGGTTGGATCCTTGAAAAGGTGATCCGTTTCATTGTGATCCTGATTTCTTGTTGTGTTTTAGTCCAGTGTCTTCCCTTATGCTGCTCTTATTGCACCACCCTCCTTACTCCTAAAAGAATATCAATTCATGATACTAATGCGACAATTATGCTTCAGAAAGAGCTTGAGGACCTTATGCACATAGACGAGGGTATTTTCGAGACTTCTTCCCTCCTTACCATTTCCCTTCCTGATGCTGAAAATATGGAGTGTTCCTAAAATGTATTCATGATTTGTTAAATTATATGTTTTTCTCATTATTACACAATAATTGATTAGCTCATGCTAAAAGGAGGGTCTGTTGGAATAAAAATTATGTTTTTGCATGGTTTTATGTAAGTTAGCATTCGCGGCGCCATTTTGTGTATAGGTGCAATTTTGTATCGTGATCTAAACTAATTCTTTGCTATTTCCGAGAAATGGCCTTCTCTAGGTTATTTTGTTTCAGAGTTGAGTTCTGCTACACTAATGAATGCACTATTCCTATTAGCGCATACCTTTCCTTCAGATGTAGGCCTTCTCCCACTTGTCTAGTGGTGGGCACAGGCAGATTGACCTTGACTAGTAGATAATGCATGCCCGGCCTCAGAATCGAAACTTACTCCTTTGTAATTTACTGTCCAGCTGCATCTCTCTGGAAAATTCCATTGTGGGCTTGTCTTCATTGGCTCTGAAATGTACATAATGTATCATTATGCTTGCTGATGTCAGTCCCTCTGCAGCACTCCTTAGCAACTGGGCAGACAGGGCTCCGCTCTGAGGGGCATTTTCACAAGGAGCCATCGCCGAATTAACGGCACTTTATCGCAGCCAAAGTCGTGATAAATTTACCTCCCCATTCACAAGCCGGTGTTAACAGCCCACAGCACCAGTTTACCCGCGATAGCAGCCGCAAAAAACATCGCCACAGAGGACCCCCGCAAATATCGCTAATGAGATGCAGAGTAGGCATTCCCGTGCCAAAAGCCGAGACAACAGCACACCTCAACATTCACAACGACCAGCCACATCCGCGATAAAAACACAAAACAGGCGATAAGGCGCGTTAGCACCAGGAAATCTACACCTGCTCTGACTTGGTGTAAAGTCGGACGGCAGCCTGCAAACCAAAAGGGAGCACAGCCCAGGGCTACATCGGAAGGGCAACAGATGCCATGGAGCCACCCATCATGCGGCCCGGACACCCAAGAGGGCCACAACACCCACCGCCACCACCCCCGGGACCACCCCTCCCTGGCACCCCCCGACCAAAGACATGCCACATCAGCCGCACCTAAACATGTACAAAATATTCCGCTTGATGCCGCACAATCACAACTGGTGACATGGATGTGTCGTCACAGAAATGACCAGCACACATTCCCTTTCGAAGCAACAAATGAAACTTTATTAAAATGAACAACGAAATGAAATGAAGACACATGGCCACTCCCCTCGGGACAATACGTAGGTCACAGCCTGTAAGACAAAAAACATGATGAGAAGGTGTGTCATGCGCACATCAGAGGACAGAGAGAGAGCGAAGGAGAGAGAGAGGAAGAGAGGGAGGGAGAGAGAGAGGAAGAGAGGGAGAGAGAGGAAGAGAGGGAGAGAGAGAGAGAGAGAAGAGGAGAGAGAGAGGAAGAGTGGGAGGGAGAGAGAGAGGAAGAGAGGGAGAGAGAGAGAGAGAAGAGGAGAGAGAGAGAGAGGAAGAGAGGGAGGGAGGGAGAGAGAGAGGAAGAGAGGGAGAGAGAGAGAGAGAGGAAGAGAGGGAGAGAGAGAGAGAGGAAGAGAGGGAGAGAGAGAGAGAAGAGGAGAGAGAGAGGAAGAGTGGGAGGGAGAGAGAGAGGAAGAGAGGGAGAGAGAGAGAGAAGAGGAGAGAGAGAGAGAGAGAGAGAGAGAGAGAGAGAAGAGGAGAGAGAGAGGAAGAGAGGGAGGGAGAGAGAGAGGAAGAGAGGGAGAGAGGAAGTGAGGGAGAGAGAGAGAGAGGAAGAGAGGGAGAGAGAGAGAGAGAGAAGAGGAGAGGAGAGAGAGAGGAAGAGTGGGAGGGAGAGAGAGAAGAAGAGAGGGAGAGAGAGAGAGAAGAGGAGAGAGAGAGAAAGAGAGAAGAGGAGAGAGAGAGGAAGAGGGAGGGAGAGAGAGAGGGAGAGAGAGAGAGAGAAGAGGAGAGAGAGAGAGAAGAGGAGAGCGAGAGGAAGAGAGGGAGGGAGAGAGAGAGGAAGAGAGGGAGAGAGAGAGAGAGTGCCACCCCTGCGCACCCAGGCCACACTGCTCACCTGCTGCCACCGGTGTGTCTCCAACCACGTGCCGGTATGTAGTGCAGTTCACCAGGTCACACATCTGATTCAGAGCCGTCAGCTGAAACAGAGCCCAGATATATGACTGGCACAGTACACAAACCTTCAACAAGACAACATTGCCTGCCCGCCCATGTACACCCAGGCAGAGGCACCCCAACCTCTCCCACCGCCCATCGGAGCATGCCCGCCCATGCACACCCAGGCCTCAATGCTCATCTTCCGCCACTGGTGCGTAGATAGGAGGTCCTACCAGATGCCGCTGCACGCCACAAGCCCGGGGCCCGCGGACATGGCACCCTCCACATCATGCAGCCCGCTCCGCAGGCCACCAGGTCTCACGTTTGGTGCTGGGTCTTGATTACTCCATGGCAGAGGACATACCAGTGCACCCGGCACCATCGCAGGCTGCACACCTGCTCAGCCCAATGGGTGCCACCAACTCTGGGATCCTGGAAGCGACGCCACGTGGTGGTAGGCCCGTGCCTTACTCAAGGCCTCGTGTGCCACTAACCCTGTGCAACCCCAGTCTGCGCCGCGTGGTGGTAGGCCTGTGCCGTCCGCAAGGCCTCGGATGCCACTAACCCTGTGCGCAACAACTCATGGGCCCTACATGAGTGAGAACCGTGGAGCGGCCGTCATCCAGTCACCACCGGAAGAGGGGAATGTGACGTCGTCGGCCCCTTATGTTGGCGGAGTCACATGGCCTGTGATGCCTGTGCCGGATGGGTGTGGTGTGTGTGAAAACCTGCCCTCAGGGAGTGGCTGTGACATGCTGACAACTAGACCAGTGACCTGCACACCACCAGTGAGTATGGCTGCGAAGGGTAACAATGAGGGCCCCCCTCGGGCGTTAGCGGAGTGGTCTGGCCTGCCGTACGCCCGACCAGTGCAGGGCTTGCAACAATGACTCGTGGGCTCTGGGCGTGGTCCAGTCCATGTCCGGACAAGGAAGTGACTGATGCGTGTGTCCCTGTTGTAGTGTCCACGGAACCCGGTACACAAAATGCAATGTCGCACCCTCTGACTGGCATCCCACAGGATGAACATCATTGACGCAAGGGAAGGCACTGTCCTCACATTTATCCACACATCCATACATGAATGACGTAAGACATTACACTTCAGTGCGTCACTGGATGTTTATTTGCACATCCAGTGCAGTCATGCAGCTAGAGCGGTACAGGGCAATGCCGAGCACACTACACAATATGGGCCCGTGGAGGGCCAGCTGGATCCATCCGGGGATGACCTGTACTGCAGAAGAGGAAGGGTACAGTCCACAGTCTGTCCGCCGTGTCATTGGTCGTCAAACAGGATGTGTCAGTCCATGTCGCTGTCCAAATTGAGTGCATCGGAGTGTATCAGGGGTCAGTGGTAGGTCTTGAGGCCATGTGCGGCACCAAGCAGAAACAGGCAAGGTGGCGGAAATGGATGCTAGTGCCTGGCCCTCCAGACCACAGTCCCATCCACATCCTCGTCCCCGGGTGTGTGCCCTGCCCCACCTGTGGGTGTTGCAGTACCGGCTGCGGCACTGTGTGCCACTGACACATCAGGTGCTGGAGTGGATTCGCCTGCCGCACTGGGAGGCACTGACACACCAGGGGGCGGAGATGTGGATGGTGTGGGGGCAGCAGCATTCATCATCGCCACGCCTTGTGGCAGCAATGCCATGATGAGGACATGCAGGGCACGGTAGATCCCAGCTACATTTCGCTGATGTGCAGCGGCGGCTGCCATCCTTTCCGCCTCCATTCGCACCATGTCCTCCATGAGCCTCTGCATGTGTGCCAGCTCATGGCTGGCATCGCTGGGGCCACTCTGAGCAGACATGTATTCTTCCCTCCGGATCATGACTCCAGAGATGTCAGTCAGGGCTCGCTGGAGACCATGGGGCGGACATAGACACCCAAGGATGGCATCCAGTTTGGTAGCCATGAGCTCGAACCCCACCCACACTGCTCGGCCGTCTCCCTCTGGCCCTCCAGCACACTGCGTTGGAAGGCCATTTGGGAGGGTGCCAGGGCTGTGGGTGCCTCCTGCTGGGTGGTGTGGGTGGTGGGTGGGTGGGGTCTCATGGATGTAGCTGGGCTGCCCTGATCCTGGAGGTGAGTTGCGGATGAGGTCAATGAGGTCTTGGATGGTTTGGGTGTCGATGCTGGTGTTGTCCTCCTCCTCGTCATCAGTGAAGAGTGGCTGTGACTGCTCTGCAGGAGGTGTTGACGATGCCCCTGCGATGTGAAGGGGAGATGGTGTATTACAATGTGTCCATATGTATGTAGCCGCATGGTACAGGTTGACATTCAGACAGCATGGCATTGTACGTTGTGACAGTCTGTGGGTCTGGGCGAGGACCCAGAGTGATTGTGGGTGTGCACTGTGCCCTGCTTGCTTGTGCATGTGTGCCATTGTGGCCATCTCCCCCCGTCTCCCCAGTACCTGGTGGTCAATCACCCTGTTGCGGTTGTGTTGTGTCCTGTCGAGCAGTGTCCGGTCCCCGACTCCGGCCACAGTCTCCACACTGATGACTGTCAACACCAGCTCCTCCATGTCATCCAGCTCCAGCTGTGGCGCTGGGCCCCCACCTCCGGTCTGCGTTGCTGCCTTCAGGTTGGCGGAGAGTTTCTCCTTGGTCTTCCGCTTGATGTCATTCCATCGCCTCTTGACCTCGTCCATTGTCTGCTTGTGCTCTCCGACGGCATTCCCCTTGTCGACGATGTCACGCCATATTCCAGTTTTGGTGCCCAATGACACGTTGGAGGTGACGAAGAGTTGTTGATGGTGTTCCATCACCTCCGTGACTATGATCCTGTTCGCCTGCGGACTGAACTTGGTCTTCCTCGTCTTCTTGTCCTTGCCCTTCCCTGTCCCTGAGGTCCCAGGCTGGTCGTCCGGGGTGCTTGTGGGGTTGCGCTCATCCTCTGCGCCTGCTCCGGCTGCCTCCATGGTGCTTGTGTGTTGGTCAGTTTGTGTGTTGGTGTTTTTTCTACTTTTATGGAGATTTTTGATGCCAGCTAGGTGTGTGTTGCAGGCCTGGCGCTGCTTGTCGCTGTTTCCTCATCACGCTTTGGCCCATCGCGTGTTTTTTGATGTTGTGGTTTGTGTTTTTATCTCCATTGTGGTGGTTGCATCGCGGACATTGTCCGCGGTTTCGGCAGACTATCACATGGTACCGCCTTGTTGTGAATTCCACGTTGACACGGGGTTATTTTCCCGCGATAGGCTGCGATATTGAAAGTTGCGTTACGCTACTCTTGCGGTAGTTATCACACGTTCTTGTGAATATACCCTTGAGTGTACTCTGAATAAACAGATATTGGTTTTTATTCTCTACTGTCTGACCGACTCTTCATTTGTATGAAAGGCTGAGAGGTGGTCGTGAGTGACCAGAGTGACCCAGAGTGACCCTAATCGGGCCACTTCCTTCATAGCAGAGCCTAACCGAAACCTGACACAAAGGGGAAATGGGGGAAGGAAAGGGGAAGACCCCCACGCACTCAGGCCCGCTATGGCAGGGCCTCCACCCAGGGATCCATGATCCTGCTAGAGCAGGACACCGAACTTACCTCACAGAGCCTTGGAGAGTCAGCGCAGAACTAAAAAAACAGGCTGTGGGATGGGCCCACTCTCCCCCTATAGAGGTCAGGGGTGATAAGGGTCGGCCATGTTGGGAAGGGATGGGAGGCATGGGGGGCTGACTTTTTGCTTTGGAGGGTTCTGGTATGGAGCTGAAGCTCACTTGGTTTAGCATGTGGCGAGGAAGACTTACGAGGACGTTATGCAAACCAGCACTATGCACTGCTTTGTGTTACTTTCATGTTATTTCCAGCACTAAACAAGTTTAGCGCTAGAAAGTAATCAGAAGAAAAGATTTTACACCGATTTGCATCACATTTGCATAGTTAATCTCCCCCACAGTCTGTTTTATACACACTGTGACTTTCCTTTCTTTGTACGCACAACCTATGTTATTGTGAATCACAGGTTGTGAGACCACAAAAAGGCTTAGAAAATCAGGTCCCTAATGAGTAATCATGTACTAGTGTGCAGTCTTTGTAGGTAAGAGGATAAATAAGCATGCAGTATGTTGCTAGCTCAAACAGTTCGCCAAATCTCTATGCTGATTATTTTCCACAATGTAAGCAATTTTTAATCCATGATAAAGAATGCTGGCTTCCTAGTGGTTATCAATGCCATTCTTACCTGATCTCAATTATTGATTTATTTTTAAGGTCAGGCCGAAAAGAATGATTTTATATTGTATTCTTTAAAGTGTCTGTGATGAAGTTTCGTTGATCTTTGCGTTGATACAGCATTTCAAATGAATGCTGGTACAATGTAGATGTTAGTAACCCTTGTTAGCAGATACTTAGGGGCATATGTACAAGCCCCTATCGCCACCACAACGTCACTATTACCGACGTTGTGGTGGCGATAGGGGCTGGATATTATTAACAAGGCAGCGTTAATCCACTTAATATGGCTTAACGCTGCCTTGTAAATAAGGCCCCCTTTCACTCTATGTTTGCGTGAAAGGGGTGGGCAGTGGGTGTTGCGGGGGGCATTCCACCGCAACACCCATTCCTTTTGACGCTGCCCCCTATGTACAAGGGTGGCGTACATAGGAGGCAGCGCCAAAATTAAGACCAGGTAGATCCTGGTCTTAAGTTGGCGAAACAAGAAGGAATGCATTATTTCTCCTCGTTTTTGCTTTTTCCATGTGCGCTGCCTTGTGCAGCACACATGGAAAAAGCAAATTGCCATGGTTTGTTTATGTACAGGAAGGTGTGTACCTTCCTGTACATAAACAATCTTTAAAAAAAAAAATGCCATTTTGTCACTTTCATGTGTGCTGCATGAAGCAGCACACATGAAAGTGACAGAATGGCATTTTAGGATTATGTGCAGGAATGTGCACCTTCCTACACATAAACAATCCTCCCCTGCACGCAGACACCCTTGCACTATGGTGCAAAGGTGCCTGCGTTGGTGCTCAGTTGCTAAACTTAGCGCCATCGCAGGGGGAAACGCAAGGCTGCACCACATTCTTGTAAATATGGTGCAGCCTTGCGTTTCAGAAGTGGCAGAGAGAGGTGTTAAGCCAGGAAGGCTAACGCCTCTCTCCTCCACTTCATTGCACATATGGCCCTTAGTATATTATTTCTTTAAGCTTAGAATTAAAAAGCTTCAAAGATAAGTTGTTTGTTAATAGTCGGATCAAACTCAATATTAGGCACTCTGGGGCACAATATGCATTGACATCTGCTAAAAGCTAGTTTCATTTGGTGCGTTGGCGATCAGACATTTAGACCTGTCCGTATTAGATACACGTGTGAGATTTGTCACCTTTACACCTTTCTATCTGCACAATTTAAAACATATTTTACTCCGCGATACCTTTTTCTCGCATTTTTAATTTGAAGTTTTTATGATAGCTGCTCTCTACTGTCTTGGATGAACTACTTAACTTTTTAAAAAACTTTCTTGCAAGAGAGCTCCTGCCTCCAGATGAGAGCGTCTGAGGCAGCTACTCATCCCATAAGTAACAATGACATGAGCTGAATGTAGCATTAATCTCTGAGGCTTTGAGCTGTACAACAAGAATGCAATTTGTCTCGTTAGTGAATCTTTCTGTCAATAAAGCTAAATTAATCCCAGTCATGCAATGTCCCTTTAAAGTCTTTGATCCACTTAGTAAGGGTTGCTTCTTCATGTACTTTTCGTCACCATTCAATAATAGAGCTTCCCATTCATGAAGAAAGCTGTGAACATAGGAGATTTATCGGGGGCAGATTTATGAGATTTTGAAGCAGGGCAGCGCAGCAAGTCACCTTGAGTCACCCAGGGAGGCTTTTTCCTCTTTCTATGTGTGCTGCAGAATAAAGCACATTTAGAAAAGGAAAAAACGAGAAGAAATAGTGCTATTTCTCCTCGTTGTGTCTCCCCTGGAAGCCTAAGGTTTTGGCGCATCCCGAGGTTTACAAGGTCTTGTAAATCTGGGGATGCATCAAAAACATGGGTGTTGCGTGGAAACACCCACTGCAACACCCATGCCATGCCTCCCTACCGCATAGTAAGACTATGCAGCAATTTGTGCTGCATTGAATTACTCCATATTTATGAGGCCATTCAAAGTCAAGCAAAGTAGCTTTGCATTGCTTCATAAATATGATTTAGTGGTTTGTGCCACTGTTGCATCACAAAAAGTGACACAACAGCGATCCAGGGGCCTCTCAACAATGGGCCCAAGTTTTGGGTTGGCCGAGGTATGCACCATGTCCAAGCAGGAACCACGATCCTAGTCAGGATAAGCCACTACACAACCTGAATTATCCAGTGCTCACGCTCTGGTAGCTTGGTACAGAGCGGCCAGGCTTAACTTAAGAGGCAATGTGTAAAGTACTTTTGTAACACTTAAACAGTTAATCAGTGAAAACTCCACAAAAAAGACTCCACACCAACTTAGAAAATAAAGAATAATTTTATAAATAAAACAAGGCCTAAACAAAAAAAATCCAATGTGCAGATATGAACTTTTAAAGATTAAATGCAAAAACAGCACTTAGAAGCAAATGGCACTTAAAGAGTTAATTGGTAGTGCTGGAATGGGGCAAAGCCAAGAGATTAGGCCTGCAGTGATGAAGCACGGGCCAGATACAGGACCCATGCAGGGCCCATTGAGTAAAAGTACCTTGATCCTGGTCACAACAGCGAGATGCATTCGTCATTTACACGCAGTGGAGGGGTTGCACCAAATTTCTCCACCGCAAGAGCAGTGATGCGTCTGTTCTGTGAGCGTAGCGTCGGTTCCGAAGTGCGGCAGTTCTGAATGCAATGTGCCAGGTTTCTCCATGCTGTTGAGATTATGCGTCAATCTTCTCCATGCAATGGCAGAGATGCATCACTTTCGAAGTGGTGGTTTTGAGGGCGATGCGCTGGTCCACTTCTCACAACAGCGGTGATGCGTCGATTCTACTCTCGCAGCAGAGGATGTGTCGGTTCCACTGAAGCAAACCCCTAAGTCCACTTCCAAAGTCTAGGACTGGGGTTGCACCACTTGGAAGGACAGACTCACAATCAGATGTGCCCAAGGGTTGGAACAAGATTACAGAATTGGGTAGAGGAATTTTCAATTGTACCAGTTGAACAGGGGGGCTTTAAAGAAGGCCACTCCACAATTGACCACTGTTTTGCTCTGTGGTCAGTGGCACGTAAATCAATAGAACAAAACGGTAAGCTGTGTTGTTGCTTTGTTGATTTCCGTGCAGCATTTGATTCAGTTGACCGGAAGGTGCTCTGGGATACCCTTGTAAAGAGAAATATTCCCGAAGGTCTGTTGGCATTAATAAAAGAGCTACATAGTGGAAATTGGGCACAAATAATTAGAGACACAGAAGGCTCATTGACGCCCAAAATAGCAATTAAGAATGGCCTTAGACAGGGCTGCGTGCTGGCTCCTCTGCTATTTGCCATATTTTTAGGAGATCTACCAGCAAGCTTAGAGGTCGAAAGAAGTGCCAGTCCACGAATGGATGGAAATAAAGTGTCCTGCCTTTTATACGCTGACGATCTGGTAATTCTGGATCAGACTGAAATAGGCCTCCAAAGGAAGTTGAATATTTTTAAGGAATATTGTGAAAGGAAACTCTTAACTGTAAATATTGAAAAGACTAAAATGTTATGTTTTGGGACAAAAGTGATTAGTTTTAATTGGTTTTTAGGAGATCTGAAGCTAGAAATAGTGAATGAATATCGCTATCTTGGGATGTGGTTTGATAGGTTTTTAAAGTGGCACACTCACATAGAAGCCCAGAAAGCGAAAGCTTACACATCGATCTGTGGTCTGAAAAAATGTAATCGAGACTATGGAGATATGTCTCACAGACCATTGTTAAAGGCTTTTAGTGCGATGATACCCCCACAAGTACTCTATGGAGCAGAAGTTCTCTATCTAAGCGGTAAACAAGATTGGGATCTAGAGGAAGGGAGGTGCCTGAAAACTCTTCTGTCATTGCCACACTCGTCAATGATTCAAGCAATAAGAAATGAGTTAGGCACTACTGCATGGAGGGTTCAGTCACAAATGATTTTAATAAGATTTTGGAAACGCTTGGACTTAGAAACAGGCCAAAAGATATCTCAGTGGTGTAGGAAAGAGATCCAATGTAGCAATCTAAAATGGGCTAAAAAGATAAGGAAGGAAATAGTATTGGTTTGTGAGAATGTAAAGGTAAAAATTTGTCCAGAAACCCTGAATGTAGAATTCTGTAAAAGAGACATCAGAAATAAGGGGCTAGAAGCCTCAAGACAAGCAGATATGGATTATCTGGCCAAGAAAAAATCAGTGCAATTCATGAGAAATGCATGGCTAAATGAAAAATGGTTTCCTTATCTGGATATTCTACCAAACTATTGGTATAGACAGGAGATCTTAAGACTGAGAATAGGTATAAATCCATGGATAGTAAATGAAGAATTAAAAACAAAAATGCTGTATCAGGATGGGTACTGTAAGTGTACACTGGGAACCAAAGGTGATATATTGCACATCCTGTTAGACTGTGCAACAGTATTAGAGCAGCGTAAAAGATATCTTCGCCCAATATTTTTAAAATATGATATAAGACTGCGGATACAGGCGGTTAAATTATTTACTGAAATGCCTAATCTCGAGATTGCGATTGCACTAGGGAACTATATGAAGGAAGTCAAAAGGTTCCTTAGGGAGAATTAGTCTTTAATTTTATAAATCTTAAATTAATTCTATTTTATAAGGATAAATATTTGTATAGTATTTTAAAGATGTTTTAAGCTTTGTATAATTTTTAGAAAGGATGGTGATGCCCTGTGCAGAAATGTCATTATTACTATCTCCTTACCGATAATTTATCAACTTTTCACACTGAGAATGTATAAATTGTGTTGTTTTATATTGTTGTTTTTATTGGTACTATCACTGTTTAAAGACTATGGTCTAAATAAACATAATTTTGAACTGAAACTGAACTGTGTAAAGTACTTTTGTAACACTTAAACAGTTAATCAGTGAAAACTCCACAAAAAAGACTCCACACCAACTTAGAAAATAAAGAATAATTTTATAAATAAAACAAGGCCTAAACAAAAAAAATCCAATGTGCAGATATGAACTTTTAAAGATTAAATGCAAAAACAGCACTTAGAAGCAAATGGCACTTAAAGAGTTAATTGGTAGTGCTGGAATGGGGCAAAGCCAAGAGATTAGGCCTGCAGTGATGAAGCACGGGCCAGATACAGGACCCATGCAGGGCCCATTGAGTAAAAATACCTTGATCCTGGTCACAACAGCGAGATGCATTCGTCATTTACACGCAGTGGAGGGGTTGCACCAAATTTCTCCACCGCAAGAGCAGTGATGCGTCTGTTCTGTGAGCGTAGCGTCGGTTCCGAAGTGCGGCAGTTCTGAATGCAATGTGCCAGGTTTCTCCATGCTGTTGAGATTATGCGTCAATCTTCTCCATGCAATGGCAGAGATGCATCACTTTCGAAGTGGTGGTTTTGAGGGCGATGCGCTGATCCACTTCTCACAACAGCGGTGATGCGTCGATTCTACTCTCGCAGCAGAGGATGTGTCGGTTCCACTGAAGCAAACCCCTAAGTCCACTTCCAAAGTCTAGGACTGGGGTTGCACCACTTGGAAGGACAGACTCACAATCAGATGTGCCCAAGGGTTGGAACAAGTGGGTTCTAAGTCGTCTGTGTCCCTGAACTTAGGCAACAGGAGGCACACCAGCAAGTCCTTGGAGTCACTCTGGGTTCAAGTGATGTAGGCCCAGTCCTTCTCACCCAGGCAGAGAAACAGCAGCAGGCAGCAGGGCAGCAGAGTGGCAGTGCTTGAGCAACACAGCAGATCCTCTTCTTACTGGCAGAGTGGTCACAGGTCCAGAAGTGTACTTACGTGGTGTTATGGGTCCAGTCTTATACCCAGTTGTGCCTTTGAAGTGGGGGAGACATCAAAGAAAGCTCTAAAGTGGACATAGGCCCTCCCTTCCTGTCCTAGCTCCAGACTCACTACAGGCTGGTACGCAGCCCTTTGTGTGGCGACTGGACACAGCCCTTTTAGGTGTAATTGTCAGCTCCTCCCTCCCATCCTTCCAGGATGACCCAGCATGGATAAAGTAAGTAAATGCCAACTTCCTAAAAGTGGCATTTGCTAAACTGTAATTTTTAAAGTCCAACTTCAGAATAAGTTGCGATTTTATATAGTGAGTCCAGTGATACCAAACTTGAAAAGTCTATCTTTTCACAATTGGGAATTACACTTAAAAGGTGTAATAAATGAATCCCACTGTTATCCTATGGAAGAGATAGGGCTTGCAGCAGAGGAAAGATAATGTGGGAGTTGGTCACTACCAAGACATGTAAAACTTAAAAGTACATGTACTGCCTTTGAATACACTGCACCCTACCCTGTGGGTTATACAGGGCCCACCTTAGGGGTGACTTACATGCATAAAAAGGGATAGTTTAGGTATGGTAAGTGGGTTTACTTGCCAGGCCGACATGGCAGTGCATACCGCTTGCAATACAAATCATTTGTTCTTTTTGCTTTTGTTACCCTAAATAGGAAGGGTGTGCCCAAGACGTGGGTCCCGTGCTCACTGTGCTACTCGATTCAAGCTAGCCTGGCTGATGAGGGGTGATACCCCAAAACTGGTCCCAGGATGCTTGTTTTCGGTCCAGGCAGGACCTGGCCTAGTAGTTCAGGCTGGACTGTTCCCATAGGGAGCAGGGTCAAAACTGATTTGCATATGGCTGGGTTTAAAATGGGGTGACATGGTGAACAAAAAAGCTATGGATTAAACCCAGATCTGTGACCGGGGGTGAATGTTTGATTTGTTCATCATTCCATCCATCATTTGTTCTTTTTACTTTTGTCACTCTAAGTGGGAAGGGTATGCCCAGACGTGAGTCCTGTGCTCACTATGCCACTAGATTCAAGCTTTCCTGGCTGATATGGGGAGTTACACCGAAGTCCTTCCCCAGATGCTTGTTTTCCAGTCCAGGAGAACCTGGCCTGGCAGTTTGGGCTGGACTGTTCCCATGGGGAGCAGGGTCAAGCCTGATTGGCTTGGTGAGCAAAACAAATGGATTAAACTCAGATTGTGACTGGCGGTGAATGTTTGATTTGTTCAGCATTCTGCCCATTGTTTGTTCTTTTTGCTTTTAAGATTAAACTTGTACATGTCCTACTTTTAAAGGTGTACGGTCAACTCCACAGAATGCAGCAGCAAAGGCAGTGTGTCGGGGCTTGGATATGGGAGATCACATTTGCAAACTGGTCATACACCTGTGAAATTGAGAATTTGAACCATTGATTCACCATTGGGATTCAAACATATATGCATTGACCCATACAGTGCCTGCAATAGTCAGAAGATTTGTCCTGAGAAGACCTTATGAATACCACCAGAGTTGAAACATGAACAAAAATATCCCTTTGATTGCAATGATTATTGCATATTGGGAATACCTATGAATTGTCAACATCCTTCAACACAGCCTATTAAAGACACCAGGGATTGAGAATACAGTTGATTTTATCTGTATATGTAATTTTTCCAACTTCTTCATGCACTGTGTCATCTGCACTACTGTCACAAATAATTTGACTGTGTTATGTAATTATATGATAAAAGAGAAGATTGTAAAAAAGAAAATAAATACAATCCATTTCTAATGAAGAAGGCAAGGCTGTATTAATTACTATTATTTGTTGTTGTTTGCATTGAGTGGTATATGAAAGTACTAATTGAATTAGGTTACCATTAATTTATCCATAACTGTTTACCTGAAAAGTTTCATATAACACAGTGCCAAGACATCACTGCAGCACCTTAACAGCTACAAGGGTCAAATTATCACACACAGTAAGCAGAGAATACCTCTACTTAATTGACAAATATTATATGAATTGACAGAAACCCTCGCTCAAGGAAAAGTTTTTATATCCCAGCTGGTAATTAATTAATTTAAGAGTTGGGGCATTGGCATGAAATATGAAACAACTAAACAATATTGTTTATTTGTTTTACCAAATACTTTTTAGATGCATCAGGCAACTGAATACAAGTGGGAGGTTGTGATTGCATCAGTTACATATGGATGATATGTTTGGACAGAACATTTACCTTTGACAGCAACTGTCTGTAACCCCTTAATAATTGGATTATTCTTTTTTTCTTATGTTTTGTAATAAATCCTTTTTAGGTATATTTTATACATTCAAAGGTGCCAGAGGTCAGCTTGATGGTCATGATATTGGCTGCCTCCTACACCAGTATTCTGTCTGAACCATTTCCCCTTCTCCTTCAGCCAAGACTAGACTAAAAACATCACTGGTGAAGCACCCAAGAAAACTTTGTTGTAAGAAAGTCATTTATTAATTGAGATGGATGTTAGTCCCCCACAAGTAATAAAGTCAGTAGCCTATTAGGACCAGGACATGGTTTCAGATTTTTAAATTTGTCCTCTCTTAGAAAATGAGTCAATAGTTGCGTGGCCTGCACAAGTAATGGGTTTACATGTGTCCTTCACTGGGAACCAAGCATCTCATTCTAGCACTTGACTCTCACAGGGTAGCGAAGCGGGGCAGTGCAAGGCCTACTCCAGGGAGATGGTGGGAGCTAGTAATCTCCATTCACAGATACACAATAATAACACTCAATAAATGATTGTCCAGTCTGTGCTTTTTCTTTTGAAAAAGAAACAAGTACATTTATCACACACACACTATTCAATACTATCCAGCAATTTATAAATATACAAAAGCTGATGGAAATAATTTTGGATGACTTTGCGTAATCATTCTTAACCCTTCCAAAGGGAGGTCTAGATCAACAAGTCACATCATAACATTTACTTGTATTAGAAGTGCAATAATGGAATATCACTTTGAATGAGTGCACACTTAATACTGGCAATAAAGCATGTTTTCATATGAGTGGTTGTCAGCGTTAATACTTCATTAAAGCATTCACAAGGGAAAATGTCTATGCAGGTCTAGTTGATTTGTGAACTCAACATAACCTTTAGTACAAATATTGCAATTTTACAACAGCCCATAAAGGGCATCACAACCCTATGCAATTATAGACTTCAGCATATAGTTTGAATCACATTTAATATATAATACTGCACTTTTGACATAGTCCCTAAAGGACATCCCTATTGTAAATACCCAAACTGTGCAGATACCAACTTTTTCCCCTAGAGGGTGTTTGCAGCATACACTTTCAAGAATATACTACACTTTAAAGACAATCTCTAAAAGACATCACTTTTGTAAATACACAAACTGTGCAGTTACCAACTTTCACCCCTAGAGATTGCCAATGTGAAATCTTCCATTGAACTTCTTTAGGCCACAAGCTTGCAGCCAGCCTTTGCATAGCACTCCCAGCTGCAGAAAAAATGTTCCAGCCAGGGTAATGCTTCAAATCCTTCCAAAGCCTTGAGAGGTTATCATTTCAAGGCCCCAGCAAACTTAGGGTGGGGACTCTGGCACTTCTCTTGGGGGGAGGCTGTGCTGTTCCTGCAGCTTCCCCGACAATTTTTTAACAATTTGGTGGTGACCCCATTCTCCTGGGGTCACCACAAGCCACAAACAAGTGGCTTTCAGTTTTTTTCAATGGCCTAAACTGACAAGTCCCACAGGGCATTATTATGGGGCACTCCTTGCGCTATTTATCAAATACTAGATCAGCGGCTCTCCCACAGAGTCGGGGAGAGCCACAATTCTTTCTGTTTCTTCAAATGCAGCCTCGTGCCGCGATCAAATCTTCTTCAGGTTGCCCTGTCCCACCCTGCCACCCTATGTGCATTTTCTTCATTGGAGGGCTGCTCAGGGAGCACACCCTGTCTGCCCTTCCTGGCTTCCAGTACGGCAAGCACTCTCTTGTACTGCTGTGGAAGCCGGCAGGGCCATTCCCTTCTGCCCACTTCTGCAGGCAGACGCCTCGATGCTGGATGGCCCTGCTGGCCACATGAGGGAGTGCAGTGGCACTCCCCCCTCTGCTCTGGGCACTGGGGCCCAGAGATGGGGTTCTCGGCCCTCTCTGCACTTCTTGGGGGAGTGCAATGGTGCTTCCCCATTCATGATTCTTCTCGGGCACAGGGATGGTTTGAAACTATTGAAGGCATGAGTGACACCCTAACAACAGTGCACCCTTAATATATGCAAGCCATGAAGGAAACACAGCTAATTAGCAGTGGCAGGTAACCCCTTGACTCTGCACTCCTCACATGATGAACAATGCTAAATATACAGCCAAGCTGTGTGTTTGTCAATATTATACACAACTAGGCCTTGGAAGTGACAAATAGACGTTATGACTACACTGTGTTGGTTGAAATGTTTTGGAGATTACATATGGCTATCCCTAAAGACAAAATGCCACATATCTGCACATCTAATGAGCTGATGAAATCTACTATATGTATTGAATGTCTTCAAATGTGTAGTAACCAACTTCAACTCCACGCAATTAGATGACAATACTAATCTCTGTTTATTTTGTTTCATTCTAGGTCTCTATTTACTTTGACACAAATTACATGGATGTAGATATCTCACTTGCACCAATAACAATGCTCTCTATTTCTCAACAGGGCGATCGGGCAGAGCACCTGCACAGAGGTTGGACACCGAAAGGAGTTATGTTCCACCCCAGGATAAAGCCCTCACAGATGACAATGCTCCTTGACATGTGGATGATGGTCCTGGCCCATTTGGTCAGCCTGGGCAGACGGAAACAGAAGGGCTCACTGTGCCCCCAACAACACCTCCCACCACAGCTGCAACAACACAGTCAACCACTGCACACCCAACCTGTGTACATAGCACAGTCAGTAGCATCCTGTGCCCCCCAGTCCTGGATTTTGTGGCAGCTATCACCAAACCAGTCACTGAGAAATCAGGACCTAGTGGGAGGGTGCAGTCTGTGCCAAGGGCACAAGCCTGTGGGGGTAGGCATAGTGGGAGGGTAACTGTGAGCCCAAAGATTGAATCCACTCAGGCCACGGACACCCAGGCTGCCATTACCCAAGTCCTGGGATTCTACCAAGGTATGATAGCCCAGGTACTGACTGAAATCCAGGACATGAAGCAGCTGCAGAGGGACACATACCAGGAGGTTGCATACACACCGAGGTAGCCAGCATCCACACCAAAATGGCCTGCCTGGTTAGGGTGCTGCAGGACAATCATCAACACCCGCTCTGTAGGGCTTTTTCACCTGCATTTACCCCTTCCAGTTCAAAGTTCATTCAGGCCATCACCATCTGCCACAGCTACAAGAAGGAAGCCCCTGTCAGATGAGGACATGACTGCAGACACAGCACCTTCAGCAGCTGCGGATCTCCCTCCCCAAAAGGAGGGGACATCCACCCACACTTCCAGGAGGTGGGGATAGCAAGACACCCACCACCGCCAGTAAGAAATCTCACCCCTAATTTCCTCCTATGTGTGCTACACATTCACTTTATGGACTATTCCTTCCATCTTTCCATATCTGATGGGAGTAGTATGTTGGACTTTGTACGGCAGACAATTGGTTTCATCCACCATGGCTGAATACTTCACTTTTGGTTTTCACTGTGTAATATTTGGGAAATTTCTCGATCTTAACCTTGTTCACTTCATTAAAAACACACATCACCAAATCATTGTCTCCTGTTGTAATTTCCACATTTAACATTGTAATACCTTGTCAACTTTGCAATTTCAAAAGCTAGGCACTTCTGGAAGCATGGGTATGTTATATGTAAACAATGTTCAACTCAGGATCACTACCATGTCACAGCAACACATGCATACAAGTGTCTAAGCTGATAACATATTTATTCCATTGTTCTAATCATAGGCTAACATGATGTTAGAAACATAGCAAATAAGACAAGACTCAGTTATTCTGTGTCAGTGATCACATAATCAGTTGCAGATTTTTCGCAACATGGAAGAAGGGGATGCATCTGACAATATCCTACACAATAGGCAACAATAAATTAGGTCTACAACATCAGCTGGAGCCATATAGCCTACCTGACAAAAGGAAACCTACATTAAATAAACAAATAAACAAGCACATGTCAGTGCCACAGTTTCTGACCACGGGGTCATTTCAATCCAGTGTTGCTTGCATTTACTGGAATGCCACAAACAAATATCAATGATGTGCCACTAGCACTTCGGCGTACAATGAGGAGAGACATCAACAGGTACTTATAGTTCATACACAATGAAGCTTTAGCTAATGTGAAGGCAGGGTAGCATGAATTGAGCCCAACACAAAATTGTGTTAGATCACATAATGGCACTCATTGCATTAGGACCAGTGCACCACTAGGTACAAGTCCAATGGGAGCCACATAACCTCCATCCTTTCGCTGGGCAGGCTGTCTTGGTACCGGCTTTGTACACCAATCCTCTGTGGCAGACATTGCCAGGACCATTCCATGTCCATTCCATACATTTGAACAGCATCATATACCTTCTAATATAACACGTCTGAAATGTTCAAATGAAGATTCCATGGTGAAGACATCTGAAACAGACCAACACAGAAAGGGATTAGCTAAGAAACCATACATTTGGCACAAATCACATTGGCAACTCCTAATGAACACAGTCCCAGACTACATTTACAGCTGAACAAACCTACGCTTACAAAACAAACACCTTAACCCACATATTGCCAGACTCATATATTCCTAGGATGTAAGATTAACATCCTCCTCACAACTTCACAACAAGAGTTGTATTGATAGTCAAAGTCATCACATCTGACACCATGCTTACACTCAGCAGAAGAAGTTTCATATGAGATCTCGACGCAAGTCCATTCCTTTCTCTTAACCACTATCATCATCATTTGGCATTTCAGTAGGCCTGGGTGCGGAGCTTTTTTCTACCTCATGCTCACCAACGTTAAGTGAGTGCAAGTGAGGAAAATCCTACTCGAGACCACCTCCTGGCGAGATTTCTCAATGCAAGTGGTCGTGGATGGCCATGACTGGTTGCGTTGAGAAACCTTCTGTTCGCGTTGAGGAAGCTGCTGCTCAAGAAGAACATTGGCTCGATCAGCAAAAAGAAGCAGCACTCTCTTGTGCTGTGCATGGTGAGTTTGCACTGAATCTCCAGCTTGGGACAAACACCAGGCGCTAAAAATCAGCGTGAACGGCGCAACTAAATGCACTCTGCCACTTGCGAAACTCTGCATAGCCGGGCTGAGATTTTTGGTCACTGAACTCCGCCCAGGCCTACATTTCAGGTTCCTCGCCTGGTGGCTCTTCATGGCTCTGCGATGTAAAAGATTTTCCATCACTGGGAAATGTTGTGGAGCAGGGAGCACGGTGATCTTACACACCTTCCCGGGTGAGTAGAGGAGGGCTTCCCCAAACATCTGAATCTGGCTTTCAGGAGCCCAAAAGCCCGCTTCACTGGCCACTGTGTTCTTCTATCGGCCTCATTGAAGCAGACTTCCCCTGTCCTTGTAGGATTCCTCAGTGGTGCCAACAACCATTGAAGGTCGGGATATGCAGATTCTCCTCGATGGGAGACAGACAAAATTGCAAAAATTAGTTACCCACTTTCAGATTATACTACCTGACATTACTCACACAAATTTATACTAATAATCTTTATTCAGCAGTAAATACAGCCATAAAAGAAACAGTTTAAAAACAACATCAATTTCATTGATTAATTACATATCGACCAAATGTGGAAAATCGCAAAGTGTCCATTTTGTCATTGATCCCGGCTGATTTTCTAATCCTCTTTAGGATGCTTAAAACGTTCAATTCCTTTAGAACTAAGTCAAACAGATCGTGGTCAGGGATTATTAAACACCCTAATACAAGACTCGTGTACTACAGTTAATACTGTAAAAAAAGTCCATAATTATCATCACTAAATCATTACGTTTATAGCAGTATAACAAAGTACAATCTCGCTGCTATTCTTATGAACTTCAATCACCTCTAGTGTTTCTTGACCTTAATGCAGATATTAAAAAGTTAGTAACACAGAAGAGTGTGTGTACGTTAGGTAGAAGCATACAATAAAGCTACACAAGCATGTCTAAATCTCAAATCTTTTAAAAGCCCTTTAAGAAACAATCATCTGGGGTGAGTAAAATATTTACAGAGAAAAACGAAGTGTATCGTATCCTGTGGAGACCTATTGTCACAGCCACAGGGACCTCTATCCTCTATGTGTAAGGCAAAGCCCGGGGGAAAAGCCAGTAAGTGGTAGAGCTCATTCAGTCTAAAGTGGGTGATTAAAAATCTATCATGTGCGCTTGTTAAAATTGATAAATAAGGCTCCATACCATTCACAGACTTTACTAGGATGTGTGCTCTAACCATGGGTTTTCTAAGCTCCTGGTCCTCTCAATGAACCACGGCATATTTAAAAAACAGCTCTTTGATAATATTCTTGTCCTGTGGCTTCATGTTGACCTGTCTGGAGAACATATCTGCTCTGCCTAAGGCGGTGAGGGTATCCTTAATGTATCTTAACCATGGGATTTTTAGTGCGTGGTCAAGAGAGAGGCAGTCCTGGATTACTAATCTATTAAAACCTGACTCCTCATTAGACCAGATCTTCACCAAGCATAACAGGGGTTTAACGCCCGCCAAGTCCATGATATACTTAGTCCCTAATTCTTCATGTATTGAGTACGAAGAAGTACCCTGGGGAACTTTCAGAACATGCCTAAAATATTTGTTTTCAGCGATTTGTAGTTTCTTGGCCGCCATATACCCGCATACCTGACTTCCATATAGGGCCTTGGAGATGCATAAGGAATTATATAACTTTAAAATTTTCCCCGGTGACCATGTGCCCAGTCTATGAGCATAATTTGCAATTGCTCCCATTGATCTGTTCATTTCTCACAGTTCCACACAAAGTTAGGACACATCACACTTACGTACAAGCCAGGCCCTCTCTGGTGGTAGTTGGGACATCAGCTGGGGTATGGTGCTGTTCCGCAGTATGAAAGAATCATGTGCAGATCCTGGGAACCGGGCACATGTGTTTGAGATGTACAAATCTGGTAAGCAGACAACTTGCATATTGGTAGAAAGGAATTGCTTCCTGTTGTGGTACACTTGTTCCCTGGCTTGCTGTGGTACTAGGGCAATATATAAGTGCCATCAATGGATCCAATCACATGTGGAATGTGACCAAAAGCATAGAAATATGCCTTCACAGTGGCTAAGTCCTCACGTCTGGGGAACTGGATGTATCTGTCCACGTGTCTGAACAGTGCTGCTAGCACCTCTTGGAGTACCCGACTGAACACAGGTTGTGACATTCCACCTGAAATAGTGACAGTGAATTGAAAGGAGTCTGTGGCCACATAACGCAATACAGACATGATTTTCACAAGTGGTGGGATTGATGTATAATAAATGATGTGAGGTAGAGATCAGGCTCCAACTGATGACATTCTTTCTGTTCCTGGGACCTCAGAGACCGCATTACTTCACCAATGAGGAATACGACTACCAGTCATGACCTTCTGCCTTGAAAAAGCCCTCGGCCGATGGGACAAATGGGCGAAACACGTGTCGTCTGTTTTTTGTTCTATGTGTGAAAACATAAATAAACACATCGTATTTGAAACCAACCAATGAACTTTGGGAATTATTCCTCCTACAAGATACTAATTAAGAAGGCGCAGTCCTCCGCTAACTACCTAAACTTGTATCCTGTAATGGCTTTTGGGTGTAGCCATTTGTGAGGCACGTGCCATCACTGACATTGGGCCCTGTCTACTGTAGCATAAAAGCCCAGTTTCTCCCACCCATTTCAGTAACCTCCAACTGATGACATAAGTGTAGTATTGTTTGACAATTCAAGCAAAATTTCAGTATAACATGTCTTTCTTCCATGGTCTGAAGGTCTGGACATAGGTGGTGCACTGAAGCTTGACGTCTCCTCCCTCTTCCAAAGTATCTATGTGAGGAGTAACACAAATTTGTATATTGGTCAAAGTGTGCAGAGTAACATATATGAAAAGCAAGGCAAAAGTCATGTGCCTGAACTTTGAGGCTTCATGAAGCATTACACATTTCACATCATCATTGTAAAATGCTGAACAACCACCAATCATCCCCAAGGTGGCCTTCGCAGGTCTGTAACAGAACTGTGCACATCATAAAATCAGGAATTGTAAATTGGCACTATAGTGAGGGCATCATTACATTTCATGTAAAACACCGCCAACTGCGGTGTACAGTGCACGGCACACAGTTTGACTATGTGCACAGTAATGCACTACACAGATGATGTTTTGTACTGCTCATGACATGGGAACGGAGTATTTTTAAATGTAAACATGTTTGCCCTCATTTGTAGTGGTGAGGACGCACTTAGCTGTCACCAATACTATTTTCCCAGCCGCTAACATGGCAGATGCCTGACCTCGCTAATAAGAGATTTCAAACGTTCACCGCCTGCCGAAGTTTATTTTTATTTATTTATTTATAAAGTTTTATATAGCGCGAACAAGATCCCGAGGGATATCAGTGCGCTTTACAGTATGATGGAAGGAAGGACATAAATGCAATATCCATATCAAGTAGGAAAAAAAAAAATACAGGCATATTCGCAGATTACAGGACAATTGCACCTAGGAGGGTAATACAATAAACAGGTGTAGGCGGGCAACGAGGGGGGGTCAACAGTATGCAGTAAAGAAGAGCCGTAACAAATGGTGGTACAATGGTAGTAGGAACAATGACAACGGGCAAGTGAGCCTATCCCTCTTAGGGTAAGAATTTGTTCATTAGGAATCTTTTAGCTTCCAATTTGAACGCCGTCACTGAGGAGATTCTGCGTACTTCCGGTGGAAGAGAGTTCCATATCTTTGGGGCAGCGCCGGAGAAAGCTCTGTGACAAGTTCTCTTTTTGTTAAGGATGAGTGGTTTCAAGAGGAAGGTAGAGGCGCTTCTTGAGGCTCTTACCCCACAGGATAGTTCAAGTTTTTGAGCCAGGTACATGGGAGTATTGAAGTGAAGGGCTTTGTGTGTCAGAACAGCAATCTTTAACTGAATTCGTGCTTCGTAGGGCAGCCATTTGAAAGATTTTAGTACTGGGGATATATGCTCGCTACGTTTGGTATCTGTAACCAGTCTCGCCGCAGCGTTTAGTGATGCCCTTAGTGGAGCCAGGGCATATTTGGGAAGGCCACAGAGGGTAGCACTGCCGTAGTCTAGCCTCGGCAAGACAAGCGCTTGGACCACCTGCTTAAAATCATTTAGTGGAAGGAAATGTTTGATATTTCTGAGTGATCTCATCAAGTGATTTGCTCCCTTACATACATTACTGATATGATTTTTCATATTCAGGTGCTTGTCCAAGGTGATTCTAAGTGACTTGGCTGAGTCTATGATGAGAGGAGTGCAGTTGAAAGCAGTGAGGTGAGTCAGCCAGAGGTCTAGTTTGGGGATGTGTTTCGGAGGGGAGATGAGCAGGAATTCCGTTTTGGAAGTATTGAGCAAGAGGTGGTTCTCCGTTAACCAGTTTTGAGTAGATGTTAGGGTAGTGTTGAGTGAGATGTTTTCTGGGGATGATATTTTCAGATAGAGTTGCGTGTCGTCCGCATACATGTGGAAGAGAATGTTCATGGAGTTTAGTGAGTTAGCAAGAGGTTCCAAGAAAAGGTTGAAGAGAATAGGAGATAGAGCGGACCCTTGGGGGACCCCCATGAGTACAGGAGAGGGCTGGGAGAGAGAGTGGTTTACCTTGACTCTTTGTGATCTGTGATGTAGGAAGGATGAGAACCATTGTAGCACCTGATCAGAAAAACCCATTCTGTTTTGCAGGATGGATAGGAGGTTGTCATGATTAACCATGTCGAAAGCGGAGGAAAGGTCAAGGAGGATCAGGAGGCAGGATTCGTTTTGATCAAGCATTTTTAAAATGTCATCCATAACGTGAGTGAGAGCCAATTCGGTGCTGTGCCCCTTCTTAAAGCCAGATTGATGTTGGTCTAGGAGTTGGTAATTATCTATGTGAGCACAAAGTTGGGATTGTACACATTTTTCTAGGAGTTTTGCTAGGGTGGGGATGTTGGAAATGGGGCGGAAGTTATTGAGATCAGATTTGTCAGCGTTAGGTTTTTTTAGTATAGGAGATACCTGAGCTGCTTTTAGGCAGTCGGGGATCGTGCCTTGTGATAGAGAAGCGTTAACGATCCTTGTCCAGGTGGGGATGAGTGCATTCTTGATTTCTTTGAGGATGGACGGGGGCAACGGGTCACTAAAGTGGTTGGAGGGGTTGATATTCTGCAGAATCTTGTAGATGTCATTTTCACTAAATGGGGAAAAGGTGCTCCATGACGCATTGTTCTTGGTGTTTGGGGTGGTCGAATTGTGCTTTTCAATGGGGTCAATGGGTGAAGCGGCACTGGAAGAAGGTAATAGAGCCTTCTTAGAGGCGAGGTCAGTGGAGATGAGTCTCGATTTCTCCGTGAAGAAAGCGGCAAATTTGTCGCATGAAAGTGGGTTGCCACCAGGATCCGCGTGGTTAGGACCGACGACTGATTGCTGTATGACCAATTCGAAAAGTTTCTTGGGGCGGTTTGCCGCTTGATCCAGTTGGTATCTGAAATAGTCAGCCTTAGCACTCTTGATTTGTTTGTTATAGAGGCTCCTGACATCTCTAAGGAGTTTTAGTTGGTCCGAGGAGGGATTGGATCGCCAGGAACGTTCAGCTGCCCTAAGGTTGCGGCGTTCCGTGTTTAAGTTGTCGTTATACCATGGTTTGGATATTTTTGTTGAAGCGTTTTTTTGTTGGAGTGGAGCAATGTTATCCATGATGTTAGAGATGGTCGAATTGAAGGCGTCAGTGAGTGATTGCACCTCAATCAGGTCAGCTTGGGAGGAGAGGGCAGATTTACAGTGGGCAGCTAGTTCGTCAGAGTTTATTGATCTGAGATCCCTTTTCCATATCTTTGATTTCATTGGTTGAGCCTTCCTCAACAACACTTCCCTGTTAATGTAAAAGAGGATGCTGTGGTGGTCGGACCAGTCACACGGGGTAATGGAATCAAGGGTGATAGTCTTCCCTTTAGAGATGATGAGGTCTAGAGTTTCTCCTTTAATGTGAGTTGGTTGGTCACAGTGCTGAGTCAGTTCTTGATCATTTAAGAATGATTTAAGGCAAGATAAAGCGGGGTCATTGGGGTTAGACCAGTGAAGGTTGAAATCACCAAGGAAGATTTGGGACACCGCTGTGTCGACATTGCTAGTGATGATTTCCATTAGATGCTCAGTGAAGGGGAGATTATCTCCCAGGGGGTGGTAAAAGGTGTGAAGTTTGCAAACCGGTAGGTTCTTACTTGAGATGCTGAGACAGAGGTATTCACAGGAGGAAGGCGTAGAAGACTCTAAGTGAGAAATCGAGAGAGTGTTCCTGTGAATACAGGCTAGGCCACCACCCACCTTCAAAACTCAGTCTAGCCTAATTATGTCATGAGTGGGAGGTACCAGGAGGTCTAGGAAAGGAGTGGAAGTGGGATTTAGCCAAGTTTCAGTGAGAATGATAATGTCTAAATCATTGTGTTGGATGAGGTCGAAGATATCGGAGGCGTGTTTACTGGCTGATCTGCAATTAAGTAGTACACATTTAAGTCATAGTGGATTGGGGGGGAAGAAGTCTGGGTGACGTTCACGCGGGTGAAGTTGTCAGTATTGCTGCATCTACGATTGCGAGGAGGTTCTCTATTCGGGTTGGAAAGGATGGAGTGTATTTGTCTTGGTGGGCTTATGTTAGATTTGGACCAAGTAGGGCAAGAGTTGTGTCGATCATGGAGATCAAAGGACGCCGGGTTGGACTCACATCCTCTGTGGCTGGCGGGGGCGTTGGGTAGGGGAATGGAGTTTGAGATGGAGGGGGTTAAAGGCTGACCCATGTGATCATTATCCCTAGTGGACACTCTGGGCCTATTCGCAGAGGTGATGATAGAGCTGATCATGGGGAAAATATCATTTGAGAGGGCTTTCAGGTCATGTGGCTCAGAAGTGAGAAGGTGCAACTGTAGAGATATGTCATCAAGGCGCGCAGCCAAGTCTGAGTGTTGGGCGAGGGGTGGAGGGTGTGAGGGAGAAGCGAGGGGCGACGGGGGGCCTCGGTGTATGCCTGTTGATGCCTGTGGGGAGAATCGTTGCCCAGATCCTAGTCTAGCATGTGGAAAAGTTATAGGGATGGGGGAAGGAATATCGTTTATTAATGGAGAAGACTGTGGGGCTTGAGGGATCCTCTCAGCTCGAAAGTCATCCTGTATCGGCCTGACCGTCGGTGAGGAGATTGAGCCCATAGAACCGCCAACCAGCTGAGAGGGTGTTCTAGTGGGATCACTGACAGAATATAGAATGCCAAAATATCGACCTGCCAAAATATAGTGGATAAAATATAGAATGCCAAAATATCGAATTCCTATCTACAAACAGGTAAGTACAAAAATATCGAATCCAAAATATAGTTTGTAAAAAATATAGGGGCTCATTACGATGGCGGGCGGAAGCACAACCGCCGTGCTGGCGGATGCAAAAACCACCAGTTACCGCCGGCACGCAGCAGTCCACACGCCCGCCCAATTACGATGCGAAAAGTAGGCCAAACACCGCCGGCAAGCCAGCAACACCGTCCGCCATCAAAGTGCGTCCGCACACGTAGCGGCGCAGCCCAATTGACACACACCGTCCGACGAAACACGTCCCGCCCGGCGCATAAATTACGATGCCGCAAACAAACGGCTCCCACGGGCAAGAGATACCGTACGACAAACCGAAGCGGTAACACGGACGCCGAGCACGGACAACGAAGAAGCGGCACCCCCGAGCATGAATCCAGCACTGCAGGCCCTCCCCATGCTCCTGCTGATGCACCACCAAGGACGCAACGTACCGCGGAGACGCAGGTAGGCACACACACAACAAGTGCACGCAAACAGCGCACACAGTGCAAGGGCGGAAAAAGCGGACAACCCCCCACCAGCGCGTGTACACAACACATCCACCATTGCATCCACATATGACACACAGGCCAAATCGTAACATCGCGTAACACATGTGTACACACCACCTGGGACTAGGAACCAACCACCCCGTCACGGCCCCAAAGCGGCGATGACGCCGCCACACATGCGCACAACGCAGAGGCCAACCGCAGCGCCATGCATGCGTCGCACACAGACACAGGGACACAACCAAGCAGCACACACATCAGCCCCACCCCGAACGCACATGACACATGACAGGCCTGCCACAGACATGTCCCCAACGCCCAATTCACGGTCAACACCCAACCTCACACAACCGATGCACACATGTCAGTGAAGTCACGCAACAGCAGGACACACCCCAGTGTAACAAACATGGCGTAGCACACAGCGGCGGCAACACCAACTAGGAGAAGCAGGGCCCCTTCGGGAAGAGGATCGCCAGTACCACACTGAAACACCCATACCACCCTGCACATATGAACAAGACATATAAAACGGAACACCAAAGAGCCCGGGGACCGACAACAGGTGGCCCAAGAATAACATTCACACACAAGGCCCAACGCAGAGCGGAAAGGCAGCCTGCCGCCCACACAAGGGAGAGCAGACAGCACTGAATGACCTTCCATTCCAACTCCGAAACCACAGCCCTACGACAGAAGCCGGTGAATACAGCCATTGTCCAAGAATAGACCAACACAGGCATGCCGAGAAGACCGACCACAGGGCAGATAGCGCATATCACAGAAGCACACAACGGACGGGGAAGAAAGAAGAAAACACTCCCCCATGTCGGCCACATGCAAGTTAATTGGAAGGAGTCACACATCACTGACCTTGAACTGTCTGAGAAGCATGTGGGATGAGGGCCCGTGTCCTCCAAACAAGCCAACAGAACACAAGTCCTGTCTCCCTACGACTACACAGAGCTCACAGCAACCTCGGAGCGTGCACATTGCAGACTGCACACACAGCCGGAGCACGCCACCACAACGCACCGCTGCGAAATGGCAACCGCAACACACCTACCCAACTACGCCGAACAGCTCAAGCTGTACAAAACCAACCTGTTACATATATTGGGATGCGATCTCCTGTCCCTGCTGAACGTAAGTTACCGACTGACTTACCGCATCACATTGTTCAGCTGCGTCATGCCCGTCTTCTACTGTTGGAGGTGTCCCTACCAGCATCCCGTGGAGATATGCCTCTCCAACCCGGCATGTCTGAAGGCGGACCTGCTACCACTACTCCTCCCTCTGGACGCACACGACAGGGCCTGCTCTGCCTATGGGGGCATGGCGTATGTGGCCAACATCGCACCCGCACTGAAATGGGACCACTGTGCCTCCACACGACGGATCATCGAGAACAGCTACATCGAATGTCACCCAGCATGCCCCATCATGGTCCTCCAAGGGACAACTTACGAACAACACCTTGACAGCCACCATCCGCTACATTGGCTGGCAAACATGTACACCACCAATGACATGGAAGCCCTGCTGGACGGCATCGCATACCTGACAACCTGTAAATTTGTCGGACCACAACGCAGGTTCCCCGATTGACCTATGATGTCCAACCCCGCACCCATGCTTAGCTTCTGCATGGACTGGCCAGTCACCACCACAACAGCCATACCAAACGACCGGCAACTGTAACCACACCATCAACGACATCGCCATGACATCGGATATGACCGGGACATGCACACTGTTCCCCATCACATCCAGGAACACCGCATGCATCGTGGGAGGCAGTGGCATGGTGTCTGTGTATCGCACCCACATGGACGGAACTGCACGAACAACCAGGACACGACATGGATCCAGCGCCCATGGACACACACACCGCTCAGTGGACATGAATAGGTCGCCTGGAGTCTGTGGGTGCTGCACCCCTCCCACCCCCGCCCCGGGAATCCCATACCAGGACCTTTGCATGGACGACAAGTGCATACAACAACAACACAACCCCAGTGACTGTGACATGTCCAGTAACCACCACAGTGCAACAACAAGTGGCACGCCGCTGCATGCACGCAAGCACATGCCCTGATGTCATCTCACATGCACGCGTGCATGAGGAACAACCGCAGCAAACCTGTCACATGGAACTGAGATGGACTGTGCCCATGATGCCAAGCGGTCTGGTAGGCTACATGTATACCGTCTGTGTCACAGTCCGCAGCTCCGCAGCTATACGTAAATGTACATTAGCACAGCCTTGGCCAAGCAGATGTCACTCTGAAGCCCACATCCCACATGCAACAGCCAATCACATGTAACCCCACACCCTATCCCATTTGCAATCATGCTCAGTATATCCTCAACATGTATTCCGCTGCCAGTAGTGTCCACTATACTGCATCACAGAGGACAGAAGACTCAATATAATGTTTGAAACCAAAACTGTCTCCGCTGACTCATTTCACAAGTACGAATGAGAGAGGATGAGAGTATGTGAAGTACACGGCAGTCGTGACATGACCATGTAGTCCACTGGTATTGGATGTCAACGCAAATGAGTAGCACAACTGTGGAAGACACACATGTGTCGTGTGAAGTCGTATGGACGCAGTGCTCGGCTGGGTGGGTGTGACATGCCAAGTTGGAGCACGCCGTGTCGGGAGGGGTCATGAACAGTACACCACCGCTTCCCTGGGCATTGTGAGAGGACACCTGTCGGGGGGAGTGAACACGTGTGTGCACAGCAGCCGGGCACACGTACAAAGCGGTACCAGGCGCACCTCAGCCCACCCTCTGTGGACAAGCTGGATCCTGTTGTGCGCCCGCCATGCCCCTTGACAAGGCACACACAGCCCCAGTCGACCAGGTGTAACCCCAACATAGTCAATCCGCACAGGCGATACAGGGCACGGGATGGCAGTGGAGCATGGTGTGTGAGAGGTCTCCTCGCGCTCCTCCTGGTCATATCACGCAGGCAATAGAACCTCAACATCTAGCATGGCACAAGTCAAATGGAAGTGTAGGGGGACGCACCACAGCACGAGCAGCACTGACGTCACGGGAGGCGGCTCGCACCATCCCATCCATTGCCCATTATACCAACCACGCCACATGCCATTGCGACTAAGTGCAAGCGCGTGCGCCACCACCCCCGAGCCCTCCCCAGAGAGGCCAAAGAGTGAATGTGTGGGCCATCAGTCACAGACGGACGCGGCATGGCCGCAAGGGCAGCCACAGCCACTGGGTGTCGCAGGTGGCGGATCCGGAAGGCGAAGACTGTGATGCATAGTCCATGCAGGCCGGGTCTCCATTTGGGGCACCACGCAGGTGGACGGCGTCCCGCAACACATCATACCCTGAGACAGCCCACTCGTGCAACTGGACCCACACATACACTCCTTGCCCTCTCTGGTGCGAGCTTGGGGCTGCCTGTGCAAGCGCTAGCCTCGCAGGTGCACATGCATATTGGGGGAGCGAGGGGAGGACATGAGGGCTGGGGCGAAGATGACTGTATCACTGTCAGTGAGTACAAGGGATGACCCAGATGTGGAAAGGAAGAGACGTGTCCCGTGTGTACTGCAACTAGTCGCCAATCCAACTACCCCCCATGTCCGGAATGTAAGCCCGCACCTAGGCCCGCCCATCCGCCACATCGAACATACCACCAGCACGACAACCTTCCCATTCGAAACACTGACTGGGGGTGGCGACCAGTGAACAATCATGTGTAGCCTACCCACGCGTACGTGTGGGCCCTCCATGATCCATGTCACCTGCGGCAAAGTCATGACATGCGCAATGAGGGAAGTGAGGAGAGCTGTCCGCCCCACGCACAGAAGGTGCATCAGCTCCACAGACCCAGCAGCGAGTCCAGCAGGGGTCACATGTGCAGGGGCAGCTGTGCCTGGTGTGAAGGCACATGCATATAGACAGCACATCGACCAATGTGTAGTCTGCCCACATCTACAGTCCATCATCATGCGGACATAGGAATTGAACACAGGGCAACACATCTGAGTGGGTGCACCCACCGTGACCAACAATGCACAATCATCGACGTACCCGCCCTGTGCATGGCCCCCCACCCAACGGAGGCACATCCAGTGCCACCATCCCACACACAAGCCTTCCACGGTACATGCTGTGTCCAATGGTCAGTACAGAGTCAGCGCCCATCTGGTGGATCCTGAACAGGAGACACATGCACACGCATGCCAGCTCCCACTATGTACGTCTGCCACCTGGCACGTGCAATGTAACCTCTCACCTGTGACGTGTGACTGCAAGCACACAGCCGTCTTGGCATGGGGCTGTCAATGTGGACACCTGTCAATGTTTCGGGAGGTGTGATCCGTACAGTGCTGTACATAGGGTGCAGTGCTGACACCTACTACTGTCTCATATCCCCTCGTGCCACAGGTCCCACTTGTTTTGGCCGCTCAGCCTGTGCCCACATCGTCGTCGTCGTGTGCCATACTCATCCAGCCTCGGAAGCAGTTCCATGCTCAGCAGACATTCATGTTGCCGTGGCGTTGCCGCTTGACGAATATGCAGTCAGTCGCCATCAGCACGCCCCGCAAGTCATTGGGGCCTAGATCCCCATGTGCATGCACATGGCAGTGGTCTGTATCACTAGCCATTGCCATTGTTGGGAGACCTGTGTAAGTGTATTGTGGCCGTGCCGTCCCAGCTTGACAGCTGGGCTGTGGCTCATGTGCTTGCTCAGTCATGTCAGTGATGTGTATGCGAAATTGCTATGTGTCGTGTTGCTTTGACATGTGTCCACTGCCATTTTCCCTAGGCGGAGACCGAACATTGACCGCCCATACCAATTGCTGGCGGACATGGACGATACAGAGGTCATTAGGAAGTTTCGGCTGGACAGGCCAACCCTGCATCGACTGTGTGCCATGTTAGAACCCCATCTCCGTCCCCGCAGGGTGTATCCGACAGCTGTCACCCCCACGGCTAAGGTGATGGCCGCCATGCATTTCTTCGCCACTGGGTCATTCCAGCACACAGTGGGCAGTGGAGGAGGGATGTCCCAGCCCATGTTCAGCAAGGTGCTGAGGGATGTACTGGCAGCCATGATGCTGTACCGAAACAGGTACATCCGCTTCCCCAGGGCTCGTGAATTGGCGGCAGTGAAGGGTGCATTCTATGCCCTTGGCAGAATCCCACACGTCGTTGGAGCCATTGACTGCACACATGTTGGCCTTGTTCCACCACAGGCCACTGAGCACCTGTACCGCAACAGGAAGCACACGCACTCCCTGAATGTGCAAGTGGTGTGCCTTGCGGACATGGTGATCACCCACGTGTGTGCAAAGTTCCCAGGCTCGGCCCATGACGCACACATAATGCGCAACAGCATCTTGCCACGACTGATGTCCAATCTGCAACAGGATCGTGGCTGTATTGTCGGTGAGTATGTGGAGTGGTGTAGCGTGCTGGTTGTGCGATGCTGTCCCCTGTCCAGTTGGAATAGCAACGGTTCTCTGTGTCCCTCACACCCAGGTGACTCTGCGTACCCGAATGGGGCATGGCTGCTCAGTCCATTGAGGAATCCTCGCACCCCAGCAGACGATCGCTACAATGAGGCACATGGGAGGACCAGACGTGTGGTCGAGCGTACCTTTGGCCTCCTCAAGTCCAGGTTCAGGTGCCTGGACCGCACCGGGGGTGCGCTGGCGTACTCCCCACAGAAGGTGTGCCAGATAGTGGTGGCGTGCTGCATGCTGCACAATCTGGCCATTCGGAAGCAGATCCCCCTCATCGTGGATGACGGAGATCAACCAGGGCCCCAGCCCGCAGACCAGGACAGCTCGAGTGAGGAGGACAGCGGAGAGGAGGAAGCTGGTAATGTGCGGCAGCAGCTCATCGCCCACTACTTCACTTGACGGTGAGTGTCCATGTACGACGGCTGATGTGGCTGTATCTGTGCAGGTGTGTGTGTGCTGTGTCAGGGTGGCCGTTTGTTCACTGCGTGCTGTGTGTCAACGCTCCATGGCCAGGGTAGTATGCCACTGTTGGTGGCTGTGGCATTGTGCCCTATTGCTCTGTGCGATGTGTGTACATTGCTTGTAGTTGTTGACATGTACTGTGTGATGGGTGTGTGACACACTCATTGAATGTGCTCCTGTTCTGTCTCCCACCCCTAGGTCCCTACAGGCCCTCCGGTTCCATTGCCATGCCACGCATCAGGTGCCTTTCCGCCCAAGGTGGCCGTTGTATTCCGTACAAATAAAACACAGGGCACAAACAGCAGTTTGTGTAAGAGGTGCATTTATTTCAAACTGTGACATGTGATTGTGTGTAAGGTGATGACAAAAGTGGTGCGTGCAGTGACAATGAGCTGTCGGTCATGGCTGCGTGATGCTCAGGGTGTACCCACTGGTACTATGTCCATAGTCCAACACACACATGCCATCCAGATGGCTGTGTGGAGTGGGATCGTAGTCCAAGTCAATGCAGTGGGTGGTCAAGGAAGGCTGGCTGGCTGCCTCACTTGCGTCTGGAGCGTGCGAAGTCCTCCCGGGAGATCTGTTTCCACTTCGGACGGCCCCTTCCACGTTTGCGAGGGGGGTGCCTGCTTGCGACATGCTGGTGGTTGAGGTGTGCTCACTGGCTGTGGACGCAGGGGAACTGGACACTGCTGCTCGACCCTGCGCCCCGGCAGGTGGTGGCGGAGGGGAGCTGCTGTCCCTGGCTGTGACCTCACCGCCACCACCAGCTGGCCCATGAGGTCCACGAGTTGGCCCATACGGGCGTCCATGGACCTCAGCACCCCCAGCACCTCACGCGTGTCTGTAGCTGACCTGGCCCATTGTCCTTGGGCCTCTTCATAGGCCCCAAGGACTCTGGCCATTTGAGGCAGGGCATGGCTCCCAGGGGAGGCTGGCGTTTGCCTGACCCTGCTCCTCCTACCAGTCCTGCTGCCACCGGCCTGCCCACTAGCCACATTGCTCACCACGGTCCTCGCTGTGGCTCCCAGGGTGGATCCAGTCGGCCGGGCCACCACCTGCGCTGGGGCTGGTGCCAGCGAAGACGTGGTGGTGGTGGCGGCGGTGGTGGTCGGTGCGGCGATGGTGGCGGTTGCGGCAGTGGTAGTGGCCGCAATGACCGTGGGTGTGGCCGCAATGACCGTGGGTGTGGCCGCAATGACCGTGGGTGTGGCCGCAACGACAGTGGCAGCAGGGGGCTGGGAATGTTCAGCAGCCCTGGATGATGGGTTGGTGGGTAGGAGGAGTCCTGGGGAGCGGCTGGGCCCTGCCACACCAGATGGGCCTGCTTGGTGGTCCGTGTCCGAAGAGGAGGACAGATCCTCCACATCCGTGTGTCCTCGTTGGGGGCTTGTAGGCTGGCTGTGCTGGCTGCTGGCTCCATCCCCAGCATCCAGCAGTTCGTCACCTGTGGAGAGAATGAGATTTGTTATTGTGTTGCACCTTGCGAAGTATGTATTTGTCGTCTGACATTAACAGTTCGTGCAATCTCGTACATGGGTTTCCCGGAGGCGTGTGTGTGGCTGTACCATTTGTAGTTGTGTGTGCTTGGCAATGGGACTGTGTGCTGTGCACATGTGGCATGGGACGGATTGGCCATGCCGATGGGTGTGTTGCTGTGCCCCTACTTATTGTGACTCTGGTGTATGCGGGCTCCTGGCCCATCCTGGGTCTGGTTTGTACTTTGCTTTTGGGGTTCAAATGGAACGCTTAGGAACGCATATGGCAACATGGGGGCCATGCCCCAGATTCGCATTTGGGAGGGAATATGCTTTTGGGGTTCAAATGGAACGCTTAGGAACGCATGTGGCAACATGGGGGCCATGCCCCAGATTCGCATTTGGGATGGAATATGCTTTTGGGGTTCAAATGGAATGCTTAGGAACGCATATGGCAACATGGGGGCCATGCCCCAGATTCGCATTTGGGATGGAATATGCTTTTGGGGTTCAAATGGAACGCTTAGGAACGCATATGGCAACATGGGGGCCATGCCCCAGATTCGCATTTGGGAGGGAATATGCTTTTGGGGTACATGCTGTGAGCCATGGGTGCCGAACGTGACATGTGTTGTGGCAGCATGACAGTGCATGGTCTGAGGTGTGTGCATGCCTGACATGGCCTGCATATTTGCTGTCTGTTGTGATTACTGGACATGGCATTGGACGCATCGTTATGAGTGAGTGTTGGTTGTGTGCCAGCCAACGTATTGCAGTTGTCCCATCTCCTTGGTGTGCGTGCTGCCCTGTGCCATGTGCATCACTGCAGTGCTCGTGGGGGGTGTGGCCCATGTTGTGTGTTGTTGCTCACAGTGTGGCGTGCGCTTCATTGACTTCTGGCACATGGTTGGTCATGGGCATGTATCTTAGCGTGACTGCTGTATGTGTGGCAGCTGTGCGGATGACATGCCTTTCATGAGACTGGGGCTGACGGATGGGATGGATGGTATGTTGTATGTGCATGGTGTGTCTGTGTGTTTGATGGGTTCAGTGGTGTTCGTGTGCATTTATGTTGTTCCGCTCTGTTGCGTCTAGTGTTGTTTGTCTTACATAGGCGTAGTTGTGGGGTGTGTGGTTGACAGGCAGTAGGGGCTACATGGACAGGACTTCAATGGTGTTTCGGTTGTGTGTGATGAGTTGCACAGTGGCTGCCGTGTGGTACTATATTCAGTGTGGCTTGTGCATGCAGACGTGGCTCCTTGGGTGTTGCTGTGTCTGTGATGGGTCATGTGAGGTGTGAGTCTGTGGTTCATGTCCGTGTGCACATTGTTCACTTGTTCGTGACGGTGGGCGGTGTTGCGTGTTCGTGTGCTACGTGACATGTCCCATGTGTTGGTCGTGTTACGGTCCTCATGCCTCCAGTAATCCAGCCCTGTCCAGTTTCCCACCTGCAGGTTGTTCGGGCGTGCACTGTACTGGATGCCACATGGTTCTAAGCGGGGGTGCTCCATGTTGCAGGTCTGTGGGGGTTGGGGGGTGTTGTGGGTCGTGGTGGTGGCTGGACACCCACTGACTCCGATTGCTGTGGACCGTGATGTCTACCTTTCGGCTGTCGTTGTGCACTGCGGTGGCTGACACGTGGCTGTGGGGTGTGGGGGATGCTCCTCCTTGCTGTGCTGTGGGACTGGGGCCTGGTGTGTGTTGTACTTGGGCTGTCCACCCTCCCACCCACTGCACTTTGTGTTCCTGCCACTTACCTGTTACTTGTCGGTTAGTGCAGCTGTGGCGGACACATGGGTGTGGTGGGTGCTCGTTGTGGCGCTTCTGGCATATTTGGGGACCTGTTGGTGGTTACGTGGCTGGCTGAGTGTACACATGTCCCCACGCATCTTACAGTTGTTCGGTTTGGGCTGTGTGTGGTGGTGTCTGTTGCATGTGTGTGTGATGTGTTGTGTATTGTGTGCTGGACATGGGGGTGTTTGTCCCTGGGAGCTGTGGCATGGTGGTAGTGCATGTGAGTACATAGCGGTGTGCTGGTATACATTAGTTTGTACTTACCAGCCTCCACTCCCCCTGCTAATCCGGCGAGGATCTCGGGATGTATGATGACTCGCACCTTCTCCTCCCACGCTTTGAAGGTCTTGAAGAGCGCGGGATTCCCTCCGCCAGTGACGGCTGCCAGCTCTCTGTTCTTGGTCTCCTTCTTCTTGACCAGGCTCTTGACGTCATTCCACCGTTTATTTATTTCGACTCTGTTCCTGGGCAGGGTCCCGACTGCATTGACTTGGTCTACGATCCGGTTCCACATTCTGTTTCTGGTGGCTAGTGGTGTGTGCTGGACCATGTTCCCATAGATTTGTGGGTGCACCTTGATGATCTCGTCGACCATGACCGTCAGCTCAATGGGCGTGAACTTGGGCATTCTTTGTGGTGCCATGGTGTTTGTGGTGCTGGTGCGGTGTGTGTTGTGTACTGTGCAGGGGGTTTGTGGTGCCGGTGTTTGGTGGTGGTGGTGGTGGTGGTGGTGGTTGTGATGTGTGCGTTTCTGTGGTGTGCTGCTGTCCTTGCTGTGTCACTGTGTCGTCTCCTCTCCTCTCTAGTTTGCAATGTTGCAAGGGGTTGTGGTCTGTGGGAGTGCTGCTTTTGTACTTACCTATGTGGGTGTGTCCTCATGGTCTGTTGTTTTCAGGTGTGTTGTGTCTGGGGTTCTGGCCTTTGTAGTTTTTGTTTGTCCAGGGGGGTGTTTTCGGGATGTGTACTGTGCTTGTGTATTTGTGCGTGCCTTGCTGTGTGGACTTGTTGGCCATGTTGTGTGCGATTGTTTTTGTCAGCGGATGGTTTCTGTGCAGGGACGTGGGCGCCATGGCTTCTGCCGTGTCGATTCTCATCGGCGTTGTTTGCGCTGGCGGGCGGTATATTTGTAGTTTTCACGCGCTCATGGCGGTGCGATCGTAATCTCACGTGCGGTGTGTCGGCCGTGAGGGCGGGCGGTTTTGTGTTGTCGTGCGTGTTTCCTTCCGTGGCGGGCGGTTTGACTCCGACTCGGACGATGGCGGGCGGTATTTTGTGTGATTTTTCCGCCGATGGCGGTTTTCGGTTTGTGTCATCGTAATGGTGTGGTCGGTGTTCAGACGGTGTGTGCGGGCGGATTTTTGCCGCTTCCATGCCTGGCGGATTTTTTTACGCCGGGTATCGTAATGGGCCCCATAGTTTGTTAAAATATCAAATTTTTTAAATGTATTAAAAGTAATGTAAAATTAATAAAATAATAAATATAATTAACTGAAACATACTTAAAAATACTTAAATAACCTTAAAATTAATAAATAATTAATGTAAGTTATAAAAAAATAAACATACATTTTTATTTTTTAATACATATATATATTAACTTAATATTAATAAAAAATATTCAATATTTTTAGCGTAGGATAGCGTAGGGGTAAAAATTACTATTTCCACTCCAGTGAGTGCAACAGTAGGGAAAGCGTTGGATAGCGTAGGGGTAAAAATTACTATTCCCACTCCAGAGAGTGCAACAGTAAGGAAAGCGTTGGATAGCGGAGGGGTAAAAATTACTATTCCCACTCCAGTGAGTGCAACAGTAGGGAAAGCGTTGGATAGCGTAGGGGTAAAAATTACTTTTCCCACTCCAGAGAGTGCAACAGTAGGGAAAGCGTTGGATAGCGGGAGGGTAAAAATTACTATTCCCACTCCAGTGAGTGCAACAGTAGGGAAAGCGTTGGATAGCGGGAGGGTAAAAATTACTATTCCCACTCCAGTAAGTGCAACAGTAGGGAAAGCATTGGATAGCGGGAGGGTAAAAATTACTATTCCCACTCCAGAGAGTGCAACAGTAGGGAAAGGGTTGGATAGCGTAGGGGTAAAAATTACTATTCCGACTCCAGTGAGTGCAACAGTAGGGAAAGCATTGGATAGCGTAGGGGTAAAAATTACTATTCCCACTCCAGAGAGTGCAACAGTAAGGAAAGCGTTGGATAGCGTAGGTGTAAAAATTACTATTCCCACTCCAAAGAGTGCAACAGTAAGGAAAGCGTTGGATAGCGTAGGTGTAAAAATGACTATTCCCACTCCAGTGACTGCAACAGTAGGGAAAGCGTTGGATAGCGTAGGGGTAAAAATTACTATTCCCACTCCAGTGAGTGCAACAGTAGGGAAAGTAATGATTTAATATTTAAATAAAAATAAATTAATTATCAATACCAATAAAAAATGTAATTAAAATTAATTACCAATTACAAAATATTTAATAATTAATTAATTATAAATACCAATAAATATTATTTATTAAAAATTAATTACCTATTAATAATTAAACAACAACCAATTAATTTCCAATACCAAAAATGTAATAAGTAATAAAAAAATTACCAATGAATAATTAATTAACAATAAATTAATCAATACACAAAAAGAATTTCAATAATTACTTAATTACAATTAAATTACTTCCCACCCTATTCCCCTATAAACCCACAACCCGCTCCGAATAATAAATTAATACAATTAACATAATTATCAATTAATCAATTAATAAAAATGTATTACCAATTAATAAAAATTAATTACCAATTAATAATTAATTAACAATAAATTAATTATCAATACCAATAAATAAAAATACATATTTTCTTAATTACAATTAAATTACTTCCCACCCTATTCCCCTATAAACCCACAACCCGCTCCGAATAATAAATTAATACAATTAACATAATTATCAATTAATCAATTAATAAAAATTAATTACCAATTAATACAAATTAATTACCAATTAATAATTAATTAACAATAAATTATTTATCAATACCAATAAATAAAAATAAATATTTTCTTAATTACAATTAAATTACTTCCCACCCTATTCCCCTATAAACCCACAACCCGCTACAGAACTAAAACGCAAAATTAAATTAAAAATAATTAATAATTCCTAAAAATTAATATTTAATTTACTATAATTAAATTACTTCCCACCCTATTCCCCTATAAACCCACAACCCGCTACGGAATTAAATTACGCAAAAATAATTTTACATAAATTTCGTAACTTTAAAAAATATTAAACATACATTACAAAAATAATATACATTTTTAACTCATATACTAACATACAAAACACTTACAAAAATTCGATATTATTAAAAATTCGATATTTTTTAATGCCTATATTATGTACTTCTATATTTTGAAAATCGATATTACTTACATTCATTTCCATATTATTAACAACTATATTATGTCCATTCGATATTATGTCCATTCTATATTTTGAATTCGATATTCTGTCCATTCTATATTTTTCTTTCGATATTATGTCTATTTACCGTTCTAGTGGGTAGACAAAATCCGATTGGAGACAAGACGACTCTGGAATCCGCAAAGGGAGGTGTGGGGTTAGGGGAGAGTGGGGTATTCACAACTGTTAAGGGGGGAGTACTGGTTAAATCCAGCTGAGACATGGTGGTTGAGTAGGGGTCAGTGGAATTGCCGTAAACCGCTTATCTGAGAGTGGGGTAAAAATTGGCCATCTTAACTAGGTTGATATTAGAGGCTTGGATTAAGATGATACCATTATTGTAGAGGGTGATAGTGGTGGTGGCTTTGACGGTGGACGAGGGAGATGTTGTTAGTTTAAGGCCATGTGAAGTTTTCTTAGATCCTGTTATTCGAAGCATGGAGTGGAGCACAGTTCGCCAGCAGGCCCGTTTTCTGGTATAGAAGATGAGGTCATTAACCAGAACACCTTTGTTGGTGCAGAAGTAGGGGTCTGAGAATAGAGTTTCTGGTCTAGCTTTGAGTATGCAATGTTTGTATTTTTTTGCCGCATTTTTGGAGAGGACGGTTGGGTAATAGATGATGAAGGCGTTGGAACCATTGGGGTCGGGACTTATCTCCATTGTTAAAAGGAATCCTAGTGGGGATGGGAGCCCAGAGGGGAGAATAAGGAGGTGAGGGAACACAACATCACTCCTGGGTATCTCAGTGGAAAGATGAGGGGGCGTGATGGTAGCACATTGGGAGGTGCAGAGATCTTACTAAGCAGTGCCAATGACTGGGGCCCCCTGATTCACTACAGTCGTGGCATCCCGTAAATCGACTCGGCTCTATGGACTGGCACTGGATGGCACACAGGTCAATTTGGGGCCCATCTGGGATGATATAGGCGGGGAGCAGAAAGAGGTCTGCTCTGCGACCTGGGCACAAGACTGCAAAACTTCGTCTGAAACGTACTTGACAGACGCTGATTTAAGGACAGGCAGTAGGGTCCAAGGGCTTCTGCAATCGTTGTGACTTGATCAAAGGATCACCATAGTAATGAGATCAGCATCGTGGTGGAGTGCTCCTCATGATCTACACGCCTAGCATCAAGACCATATTATACCGATCACGATATAACTAGAGGGGGTACAGTAATCACAATGTCTTTGTACTGCCGCCATTTTAAAGTCAGGCAATGAAAGTCGATCGCAATGTCTTCTTATTGCCACCATTTTAAAGGCAGGCAGTGATCAGCATGCGAGACATAAGGAGGCTGTAGCTGACCCAGTTAAAGAACTCAAACAACAGGGCTGAAATGTGCTGCCTCCAAACACGCTTGCATATCGCCTCATGTGAGATATGCTACAGCCGTGACCAGTACAGTGATCTCAGCATTGCTTATGGCGCCATCATTATAGGTGCCGGCAACATTCAGCCCGCGATCATGTAAATGGATAGTTATTGGCCACAGGTGGTTAAATACCTGGCACCAGGCACGCGTTAATCAGTCGTAGGCGGAGGGGAAGGACTCAACAGTCGGCATACCTGCTGCCAGGCCATGGGCCATGTAATTCCGGCGTCGCACGAAAACGTTGAACCGCAGGGCGGGAATCACCACCGAAGATGGTGGTCGCAGGGAAGGGCGCCGTGCGTGGTACTGGCAACCGGGGGTCCAGATGCAGGACGGCTCGGGCGAGCCCACATCGGGCAGTCAGGACTCCGGCAGGACTTAGGTGAGGCAGTGGTAGATGCAGCAGAGAGATTGACGCCGGCGGACAAGTGGCGTCAGTGAGCACTGCCGGGCAACCGGGCTCCGGGCAGGACTGGGGCGAAGCAGTGGAAGAGACAGCAAAAGGATTGGCGCCTGAAGTCCAAATGATGCCGGAGACCACTGCCGGGCAAGCGCGGCTGCAAGCAGGTCATAGGGATAGCAGCGTTAGAAGCAGCAAAATGGCGTCGGAGCCAGAAGGAGCCAGTACCCCCAGCCCCCCTGATGGCATCAGGCGAGCCGTCGATCGTTCAGGGGCTGAGGAAAAGGATTCACCGATCAAGGTGCGGCTGTCAGGCTCCAATCAGGTCCTCAAGGGCGGAGATCGCCGGCCGCAGGCAGGAACAGGTTGCCGGAGCATTTGGGCAGCGGGAGAGACCCTGCGCATGGCGCCTGCCTAGGGGGTCACCCACAGGCACTGGGAGAAATTGAATCTCTGGAGGCAGGTGATGAGAGATCGGAGGAGCCAGCAGCGGCAGAACCAAGGGGTCGTTGCAATGTACTACTGTCCCACAGCAACGGACCGGTCCCGGAGCCGGAGATACATCGAGCAGTGCTGGAGTCCAGGTGGTGTAGGTATGGACCTGGGAAGCTGTGGCGGTTGATCCAGCGGGTAAGTTAGAAGTCCGATTTAACTTCAACGGTGTGCTTCTGTAGTGGTGCGCAGTCCGGTCCCAGGGTAGGCGGGGGGAGAGCCGATGAGACGGTTTATACGGGGATAACTACCAAAATTGGTAATCCCCAAACCGGGAGCTCCTCGGGAGGCTCCTACCGCGTGGTTGCTGGTCGCATGCATGGTGGATACAGCCATAGGCTAACATTGGTGATAATGATGATCGCGGTCCAATGGCTGGGTTTGCCAACGCTGATGACCGTGTATGTGACGTACATTTACGCCGTGGTTTGAAAAAAACTCACAGGCCTTCTGACACTGCTGCAATCAACACCTCCTTCATTTTGGCTGCTGTTTGCCACCTCTGGGAGCAATCATGGTACGCCATTCAGGTGAGAGGGCCCAACCCATCACCCCATAGGAGATGGATACCCTGGTTGATGATGTCCTTCCTCCTGTATGGTCATCTCTATGGCTCAACAGAGGAACTGGTAAGTTTCTCAAATACATATTTAACTCCATTTAACTGCTTCCTTTCTATTTCCATAGGCTACAATGTGCATCTGAGTGTCAGAATGTAAGCATTATGTTGATTGCATAAATTGTGTTATGCCTACATAGGACACACATGTAATGGAAAATGAGGCCCTGTACTTTGTGGAGAGAAGACCACCATATTAATGTGTGCTAGGGATGATTTCTACTTGTGTTACATGCATATATCTATGTAGGGCTAAAGTTCATAGTAGCTACAATGAGTTCTTAGATCACCCCATGGTATATGTGCAAATGTTGTATAGGCTTTACACCATGAACCATGTCTGTATACTGTTATAAGCATTTAAGTATTATGTTAACCATAAGTACCATCCCACAGATCACTCAGCCCACATCAGACTTTGTAAAACAGTTGTGTGGGAGGTAGCTATACCTCACAGACCCCTTCAGAGTGCCACACAACAGTATGCTCACATATGAGATGGGCAGAAGATTCCCTTTTCTGTATCTTTTTATTTATTTATTGTTTATTAGCCAATTAAAACCATAAACACAGCACAGTACACAACACAAAGCAATCAACCATAAAACAACATATTATGGGCCTTTACGTTTTCCTTCAACCCTTCCTATATGGAGGGATAAAAATGCCAAACACAGATAACAAAAAAAATAAAACAATCTTGGGATGGCTTGATCAGGGACTGACAATATCCCTGGTTAAAATAAAGTTAAAAAGTTTGCAGAGCTGCCAATTATCGTGCTCCTAAATACACCACCTTAGGAGTTAAAGTGCTTGTGTGCAAATTTAAGCAGCAAGAATAGGTAGTATGCTAAGTGGACAATGGTTTGTAACCAAAGATGGTACCTATATACGAGACTATGCTTTATTAAAGTGCCAATGCGCAAGATGAATGTGCCAGGTTGAGTAAATTATTACCCTAGCAAGACGGGACAGGGAATGGCCACTATGGGGGACCCTAGCAGCCCGACCTTGCAGTTTACCTGCTCATGTAAACTTGCCTAAAATACTGCCGGGGTTGTCGCAGCCTAGAATCAGATTGCAGGACCCCCTCCCCCCGAGTTCACTCGCTACTCAAAACTGATCTGTTAAAAGATTTTTAAAATTAGCCAAAAACGACACTAATCTAATGTTCAACTTTGTATTAATTCGGTCCATTGACTCCAGAAGTGCAGTCCTACAGGATCTGATTCCCCGGTCAAGAAATTCTCCCCTTAATAGGCTTCTACATTGGTCCATCAGCATTGGGCATATGCATATAATGTGGAGCAAAGTCTCTGTCTCCTGATGACACAGACGACAGGTCGGGTAGGGCACCCATCCTCCATTTTGGCATGAGGTCTAGTGTGGGTATCTCTCCAAATCTGAGGGCCAAAAATGACTGTTTGACCTTCGGGTTATAAGGTGCTGCCAATAGGAGCGATTCTCCAGGGATTGAATAAGATTTCAACACCAACCACCCATGACTACGTCTGGACAGCATTTCCTTATCTGCAGACAAAATTTTATGTATTGAATTGGTGGAAATGTGAGGTTTATGTGGGATAAGTATCCTCAGCCTGCATAGATCAAGGCCGGGCAATGATTTTTGAGCAGTCTGGGTCATGGCCCAGCCTAGGGCAGAGTTAATGTGGCAGCAGCACTGGTGAACAGAGTAATATCCCTGCAGACCTGCTGATTCATGGATGTTCCCAGAAAGAGTTATCTGTACCACTAGTAGCCCTGATAGCTGTCACATGGATAATATACAAAATGGTGACAGAGGTGACCCCCTGACCTGATACTACTTTCCATTGACCACAGTGTCAATGTGTGTCTGTCACTAATGACAGTCCCTTTACTCACTCTCTGTTGACACTATTCCAGTAGAGTTGCTTCCACTGTAAAGGCCTATTGTAAATCTGAAACATAAACAGTGTAGATAATGGGTTACTTCAGAATAGATTTAGAAATGTAAATGTTCTGCTTGGTTACAATATTTTTTATCACATAACACAGACAATGGAATGCTGATTGATTGTCATCCCTGTTACAGTGCCACATATGGTAAAAGGTGTGTCCTGTGATGACTGTACATACCACACAAAGTTATTCTGACACAAGATGATATCCCAATAAGTAGTCCACATGTACACCGCCCCTCCATAGAGGTGGCTCTCAGTGACACCCATACCAGCCCTCACATTCTGACCTTAGTCTTAGGATGTTGTGAATACTATGGGACTCACCTCTAAGGACAATATGCATCAATGCAATGGGCCTGGCAGGAAAGGTGTCTTGACAGTCATGCACAGGAGGTTTATCCTTCAGAAGGTCCAAATGGTGTGCTGTGTGTCATGGTACCTGACAACACATTCCATGTAGGATGGTCCTGGCCCACATGATGTCCGTGGGCTGCCTCAGTCAGTGTGGGTTGTGAGCAGGGTTGAGGCTAGTCATCAGATGACCACAAAAGTGTGCATTCATGCTTTAGTTTTGCTTAGCATGTGACATCGACACATGTATTATGTTGACTCTTGAAGAATGCTTGTGCAAGATGTCAACATAATGTTTATCAACCCTACAGTTATCCTCAAACTTCCAGTTACAATCTGTTTCTTAAATCTATTGCATCCATACAGGTCAATGCCCATCAGAAGAAGGCCATTTGGAGAGCCATTGCTTGAAGGTGCTGTTGCTGGGGGTCTTTAACCAGTGTACTGTCTGCTGCAGAAAGAACTGGGAGGGCCTGTGGCGCTGGACCCGGAAGATCAAGAAGGTCCAGCTGCAAAGTCCTCCCAATGTGGAAGGGGCGTGCCCTGGGCACTGACCCCCATGATTGCCGCATACTGGTGGTGGCCTACCTGGAGCTTGATGGGCAGTTGAGGGCCCAATAGTGCTACATGGGGATGAGTCCTGGCCAGAGTCATGTATGTTATATTGCCAAATTTGAGTGATCCAGAAAGGCATTTCACCAACCATATTGGTGGTGGCCCATGTGCCACAAACAAGATGAGTCATTAGTGTAGGTCTGGTAGTAGGTGCATGCTGTTTTGCTGTGCCTACTGTCTGAACATAGCAGACACCTGTCCACATCCATTTTTTTCCTTTTGAGCAGACACCTGGCTGAGTAAAGTAAGTAGTCATCTCATGTTCTCAGTAAATCTGGGTGACAATTGTACCACACAGGCAACTGGTCTTGCTTGTGTGAGGAGTGATGAACCCTTACTACTGCCTCTCATGTGATGGTGACCCTATTACATGTGACATGACATAGAGTGCACAGTACATGCAGTGACTGTACAACAGTTCTCATTGGTAAGTATTGGTTATATAGTGAAATGAGAGTGCAAACATCACTGGTGCCATCAGCATTAGTGCCTACATGTTGGCCAGTGTGCCTTTGCCAGTTGACGGCTCATCTGCAATTGTGTTTCAAAATACTAATTCAATGACTGACGACATGCATGATGGAGTGTGATACTAAGAATACTCATGCATAATAAAGGAAGCTAGTTTTCAAAGAAAACCACACAACATTTATTCAGCACCTAACTAGGTAAAAGGTCAGCACCAGAGCAGTTATGTAGAGCAAAGTAGGACAAATGTAGGTTAAAGGTCTTGCAGCTACCTAGGCCTATATTGCGGTACATTGGGGCTCATAACACCCACTCCTCATCCAAAGGACGATAAGATAAACTAATGATAAAGCATGCCTGTCTAAGAAGCATAAAAAAATTGTTAAAAAACAAATGTAAAAAACATGGTATATGTAAAAAACGATGTAAAAAGGTAAAACAAAAAGCCCTATAATTCCTCTAGAAAATTAATATACTGTTAAGACCAACTGAGAACATCGAAAGCCATGGTGCCCAATGAGAGCAAGAGAGAAAAAACCCAAAAATGATGTTGAATTCCAATTTAGGTTGTTTTGAAAAAAAGCCAAATTGTTCCCATCATATGGAGAGCCTAATGTTTATGTGTCCTGTGTGGGAGACGCAAAATCACTGTTGCTTGCCTTCGCAGATGACGGTCTCTGTAACACCTCTAGGCTCTGGTCAATGGAGCAAAGGTGATCTTCTCCGATTACCACAGCACCTGTGAGCCTGTTGCAGAGCCGGTGTCCATTCCGACAGGAGTTGAAGCATCCCATGGTGGCTCTAAGAATGCTGACACCAACATGGGAATACGCTGAGGACACTTTAATACGTGGGCCTTTAAGGGGTCCAGTAGTACGTCTACATCTGGTGGCGCAACCGATGGAAGTGTTAGACATATGTCCAAAACGCATTCGTATCCGCAGAATAGGCAGCGGAGCACAGGCAAGACGCAGTCAACCCAGACTGATCTGAACAATAGGAACCAATGCTTGCTTAGCGCACGAAGCCGAGGTGAGCCCAGATGGAGTACCATGCGTTCACGGCAACGTCGCACCAGGAGTGCTTTTTCCATCTCTTTGGAAGCTGAGACATCCATTCGTTAGCAGGAAAATTAAAATCAGGATACCCACTACAAGGAGTAGGACCAGCGGAAGCCCTCCAAAAACGCTTTCTAATAAGGAGTGTATGAATGATGGGATAAATCAGAGGATTTTCTGAAAGGTGCTCAATAGTCCAGAACCTATGCTCTTAAATAGGTGCACAATCTCACTCGTATCAGACATGTTAAAGATACGATTTACCATTTCCCCGAAATGGAGCAGGAAGTTAGTTCGGACTAGTGCCTGTATCTCAGCTAAAGACCTTGCAACCTGGAGATCAAAAGTCTCTTGGGCTGAGACTACGGCCACATCCTTCTGTAAAAGCATGGCTTTCATTCTGCTCAGAGAATGAAACCGTATAAGGGAAAAATTCAATGAAGGCCATAGCGGCGTCTCCCTGACTGTGTGGGTCGGCGGAAACAATACTTGCATACAACCAGTAACCCTGGAACTTACTGTGACCAGATACGCAATGCCTGGCAGCATCCCATAACAACCTTTATCATTCAACAATAAATAACTGCCATTCGAGAGCAATTTGAACACCGGATGAATCACGGCAGCTGGGCATCATTTCAAGTGGCACAATAGGTTTGCAACCAAAGCATTACATGCTCCGTGAAGCATAATATCCTGACAAATTTGGGACCCACTTAAAAAATTATCTCAGTCTGAACCGCTGAGAAAAACTTCAGTGTCTCCATTACTGCATCTAAATCCATACAGTAATTCCCAAGATTCATTTATGTATCTCTTACCCAACGCTTCATGCCTGCCTACTTGGTGATACTGTAGACAGTATTGAAATTGGAATGTCGTGACTGGCTGTGTAATATGGCCATGGATTAACATTGCTGTGGAGGGTGACTCAGCCACAGTGAAAGGTAATTGGTCCAATTTTTTAATGTGCATCATTGTATATTTTGCATCTCTTCATGTCACAGTGGTCTGTCTTTCTGTAAGATTGTATGCAGAAAACAGAGACGTGACCAGAGCGCAATGAGTGTAGCGTCCAGCTCAATAATAGAATGGATCGCAACTGCTATTGCCCACATTGAAGAATAGACAAATCCTGTTCTATTACATCTATTGCAGAAGACACAATGTTGCCCAGTGAATAAATCCTGGATGATAGCGTGGTCCATTGTTGACCACTGCCAAAGCCTTTTCTAAATTAACCCTGTCAATTTCATGAAATCTTTCAGCTGCCTCCTGCTGGCTTTCTATACTTTGTTGTAAATCACGTACAGGAAGTGCTTCTGATGTGATTTCTGGGGACCTAACAAAAAATCCCTAAGATCCACGTTATCTGAGAGTAAGGACAAGTGTTGTTTCACCTTGGACAGTGTTGAGGTCTTCAGCAACTCCAGGCATAACTTCCTAGTACTTTAGGATGTCACCACCCCCAAGTGTTCTCGTTGTACGTAGCGCTGGTTAAGCCTATGGATACTAAACCCCTCGGTGGTACCCCTGAATCTTGACTGATAACTATTTGTGTTGATAGGCAGAACCAATCACCTCTTCCAATTGGGGTCTGATGAAATGTACGAACCATCATGTAGAATGTCATCTAAAGTATCCTCACTATGTTGTGTATAGTTTTGCCATCCCTCAAAGTGTGAGAGCCTTGATCTTGGCTAACCCAAGACAGGAAGTCTGTTGCACAGTGTCCTTCAGGAACATAATTTGCTGTGGTATGAGGCATGCTCTAAATAAGGCCTCAGTTCCCTGAACTTGCCAATGTTTTATTCCCCCAGACTGATTTTGTGTCTAAGGTGTCCCTTGTAAAGACAGCTGGGAAATAAAGGAAGCAGAGTATATCTGTTTCATGATGGTGAGCATATTTTTCTTTGCAGGTGTATGTGCAACCTTAAAATAATAAGATGTTGGGTCTGAAGTGTTAAACCCAGAAAAATAAGCAAACTTCTTTGCAAATGTTTGTGAACTACTTTTTGGTGGTGTTGGGCAATGTTCCCATTGATGGTAAGTGAAAACATTATGTGGGATACTTGCTTTGTGCAGAAGTGATGACCATAGTGTTGGTAGCAATACATGGTGTTAAAATCAGATGTATCATCATACAACTCATTACTGGAAAATGCAGCAGATTGTTCTAGATCAGATAGCATATTATTTACAGTTTCAAAGTCCTAATCATCAGAGAAAGTACTTGAGGTGCTGATATCATTCAAAGAATTTTAAACAGGTGTAGTATTTTTAAAAGTTCAGTTGGACCATATACATCATATGAAAACCTGTCCCAAACTATTCCTTCAGGAATCAGAACTGCTGTAATGTTCACTAAGGACAAGTCTCTTTGTTCATGATGTGATTATGCATGCAGTTTCAGGACCAAGTTCACATGTTGTACTGCCGAGCATCCTGGGAGATAGTGTCCATTCAGGAGCAGGAAAAAGACAGTCACTACACCTATCCAAAGGACTAGGAACAGTAGACCAATTGCAATCCAGAGCTGTAGCCAGGGAGCAACTAAGTAAGTCTTTTTGAGCCAAAGGTAGAGATCATGTAGTTTTTGTTTGTGGGAAACAGGAGCTAGCGGTGACTCAGGCTCACTAGGATGCAGAGAGAAGGTACAAAAATCGATGAAGTAGCCAGACGCTGTTCGATCTATATTTGGTAGCTCAGCAGGTTTTGTAGAACTGGCAGATGACTCGTTTCGAGACATATTCACAAAGCTATCGGTAATAGGCTGAACTGAGATTTGTGTTTTATTTGTATTTTGTTGCTGTTCAATTTCAGCAGGACCAAGTTCCATTCCATTGTTGATAACTCCTTCACCTCGTAGAGTCAAGTCTTCAAATGTTATTAATCTTCCTGTGTGAACTTCCTGAATGGTAGCAAGAGGAGATCAGCGGCTACCTTGTAGCACACACGGCCTGTTATTCAATATCGACCTCATAGTGTGGTTTGATCAGATTGATGGAGACGAATTTCTTTTCTTTCTTGCTGGCAAGGGGCGGAAGGAGTACTGTTCTTGTTCCTTCGACAGCCAGGACAGGTACAGTTGCTCTGTAAGATGGCCAAAATTATTTTTTGTCCACAATCTTTTCTCTGACCAGGTCCCCAATCTTCGAGACCCAGGCAGGTCTTGTCGGAACAGCTTTCACTTCCCCAGTGGCGGTGCATTTTACCTGGCTGTTACTTTGTAATGCCCGGAATTCATTGAGTTCCTGTAAAACAGACAACCGATTATTGATGTAAAATGCTTTTTTATACGCCACTGTGCTGCCACAATCGAGGTCGGGTACCCTCATTCTAGTCCCAACAGGACTTCATATGGAGTACGGCCTCCTAGGGAACTTCTTGGCATGTTATTAAGTGCCCTCTGGACCCCATATAGGTTATTGACCCAATTGCCACCTGAGCCTAATACCCTTGCTGTTAAGGATTGCTTTAAGTCCCATTTGTTCCTCACCACAATCGAATTTCCCTCAGGATGATATGGAGAGGAGTTCTGCAAGACCACACCCAAACTTTCCATGGCTGCTTTATAAGCCCGTGAGCTAAACACAGGGCCACGATCGGAATGTAATGTGCCAATTGCATATGTCCCTATAAAGACACGCAAATCCTTTATAACAATTTGAGCGTCAGCTGAGTGCTGGGCCAAGCCCACAGGAATCTAGAGCATGAATATAATGCCAACAAGATGTGCTTGTAAGCCCCGTCAGATTGTAAGGGGCATCAGTGGTCCGAATAGACACATGTGAGAGGTCTGTCTAATATCAGAAACGCTGTTTGTGGTGGACGTGCTACGGTCGAACCCTTCATCTGCTGACAGATGTCGCACTTAAGGACAAAGCCTTTGGTCTGCTTGGTAAGACCTGCCACCTATAAGGTTGTTTCAGTAGTGAAACTGTTGCAGTAATACCTGCGTGTGCTGAACCCATACCCTTGTGTGCATCTAGAATTAAACCTAATTTGTGATCCATTTTTGGTATTACTCTATCCTCCACTCCTGGAACTGGAGCATAAGGTATGTTTTGCACATCTAACTTGTAGGAATACTTGAGTGGAAAAGCTTTTGGCAAGGCTGCGCTGTTGTTGCACGTAGCGCTCACAGCTATCATTATCTGTCCGTCTATCCTCATACTAGAACGAGTGATTGCATCAATGGCAGCAGTTCTCACTGTCGCCTTTGTGGCTTCATTAGCCAGTGAATTCCCTTCACAAGCACGCAAGACGCTGATGACTCAATGTGTGAATTACATAAGCCTGTGGCAAGCCTTTTTTACGCTCTGCCGCATGTTCCCAAAGCAACTTGTGCTTTATTGTGCCGCCTTTGGAATCTCTAAACCCATTCTGGCCACAATAGTGAAGATATTCATTGTATGACTGGACACAGTAAAACGAATCACACACAATTAGTGTGGGGAATTCTCGATCTGTACTTTTTAGTGCCGGTATCAGGGCGTTTTTTACTTCTGCCAGCTGTGCCGTGCAATCACCTAGAGACAGGGTCTGCCTATTGCTAGGACAGAATTTGCCGTCCCGCATACACCCCTTCACAATCGCACATGCTGCGCTATATTGCTGTTTACCTCCTACGGCCGGCTGGGCAGATCTGTCAGTGTAAATTGTGTTTTCATACTAATCTAGAGGCATTATTTCATTCAGGAGAGGATATTCTTGTTCATACTGCAGGAATGCTTGTGTTTTTAATGTAGAATCAAATGTGTAGTCTACATCTGTTGCAGTGAGAGAATTAGCCCATTGTATCCATCGTGGATGCATTGCTTTTGCGTTTCGAATGCTTGCTTTTGTAACAGCCTCTAAGGTTGGGTACTGGAGTTACGACAATTATTTGTTTCCCCTGATCTAGTGCTCTTTCTCTCACTACAGCAGTCTGTCATTTTTTCTGTTGATGCAAAACACATCTCTGCATTTGTATACAAATGTGATTTGTATGCAATGGGTACCGTTTCACCTTCATTGAAGGTTAGGTAGGTGTATCCTGATTGGCCTGCTATTACACTGACCACCAAGTTTGTAGTGTTCACACATGTGTGTAAGTGTTTAGAAGCAATCATGTCAGCTTGCAAGGAACAGAGAACTTCTGCGTGTTCCTGTGTCCAATGTCAGACTGAAAAATCAGGTCTAATTAAGTCGTAGAAAGGTTTTACCTTTTCTGCGTAATCCAAAATGTATGTTTTGCTAAAATTTTAGAATCCTAAAATGAATTGTAAATTTTTGGAGGTTGGAGCAGCGTACATTTTGCTAAAAAATTAGCTGCTAGGCTTTTCCCTTCACTTGAGAGCTTATATCCCAAAAATAGGACATTGAGGTGGGGAAATTTTGAAAAAAGTTACATTTGTAGCCCTCAGCGGCGAACGCCAGAATTATGTTGTTCACCCTGTTCAAATGATCCAGTAATTCATCATCCCTCAGATAGATATCATCTATATAGGAAAATGCTTCCTCATCATAATTTTTAAGTAACTCTGGTACTCTGGCTGAGAACAACCCGGGGCTATTCCTATATCCTTGGGGTAGTCTACAAAATTGGTGTTGAGAGCCTAGGGCTGAAAATGCTTTCAAATATCTGCTTTCAGATGCTATATTTCGGCAAAAGAATCAATTTGAGATATCTAGTGTCATTTTGTATTTTTTCTGCACACTGTTATTCATTAGTGCGGCAATGTGTGCATTTTGTATTGTCTTTGTGCATGTGTTTAAATGCCTGTAGTCTAAAACTAGACGGTATGAATTGTCGGGTTTCATTACGGGAATCAAAGGATTATTCATGGAGGAAGTGCAATTTTCAATAACACCTTGATATTCAAGTTGATCTAAGATCTCCATGACTTTTTTGCGTCATGTTTATTGGGTACTGCCTCTGTGGAGTTGCAGTCGTTTTTACTGGGATTTCATGGTGAGGTGACTCAGCATTCCACCCTACATGATTGCGGTATAATGCAGGAGCTAATGCTACCGCCCACTCGTCAAGGACGTCAAGAAAAATGTGGTTACTATGTCTGACAGTAGGATGTGGAGCATGGACAGATTAGTTCCATATTCAGAGCAGAGTAGTGGTAACAAGTTAGATGGTAATAAGTTGGATGAGAGGTCCAAGGTGCGAACCAGTACGCCGGAAGTCAAACGCAGTGACAGAAATGTGAGATCACCCAAGTAGCATGGGGACTATGTCATGAAATAATCTGTTTGGGTTCATACAGTTCAATTGTTCACATGTCATAACTACAGGATCTTTTATCTCTTGGGTTTAGAGATTTGTCTTTATCTTCTTTGCCGTTTTTTCCCTGCTTTCCCCTCCTTCGTCCGCTCTACCTTTCCCCTTTCTTTTCACCCTTGGGGAAGGAGGTGTGTTATAATTTCCTTTGACTTTCCTGTCCCACCTTGGCTTTCCTTCTCCCTCTCTTCCCTGTCCTCCGTTTCCCCTTTGGTACGTCCTGCCCTCCCCCTCTCACATGGTACTGCCTGATAACGGTGACAGAAGTGCACCTTAGAATGTTGACGACTGCTGGCTGAGGAGCGCCAGGCTAGGCAGCTTGAGGATTTGTCTTTTAATAAACCTACGTTTCTAATCATCTGCCTTGTGGATTTTTTCCTACAGGTACTAGGCAGGGGTGCCCGCTCTCACCACTACTATTTATTTTAGCGCTGGAGCCTCTACTTCTTAAGCTCCGTACTTTGGCGGGACATAGAGGGATACGGATAGATAGAGAAGTACATGTCGTTTCGGCATATGCAGATGATCTCATATTATACTTCAATAACTTGGACGAAGACTATGAACCCGTCCCCACACTTTTTCACGCATTTCAAAGGCTGTCAGTTCTTACCATTAATGAAAACAAATCATATGTATATTTTTTTAATGACACAACAAGAGTGGAACCACTTCGCTTAGGACGCTGGACATTTCAAACTGCGACTGTTACTTTCCGATACCTGGGCATCCAAATCTATAGGGAGTTGGAAGGTATTTTGGATGGGAATCTGAGCCGAGCTATAGCGGCGATTAGAGCACAAATAAGATTCTGGACTTCTTTACCCATATCGGTGCCAGGGAGAGCAGCCATTGCCAAAATGGTGATGCTCCCTAGACTGTTATATTATTTCACTAATCTGCCTATCATTATTCCACTACAGGTGTTTAAACTGCTGGACTCTCTTCTTATTGAATTAATATGGGGGACGGGAGGTGGACGCATAGGACTCACTAAATTACAATTAGACACAAAACAAGGGGGACTGGGTGTGCGGACCTGAGGGCTTACTGTTATGCAGGTCAGCTGCAATGGTTGGCGTACTGGATCGCAGGCCGCAATTTACAAGAAATTGCAATGACTCGTCAGGCATGGGAAAGAGGAGAGCTACATGCGCTGTTGCTACCGAACAGCAGAATTCCTCCGACAGCACCGCCACTGTTGAGGACTGCATTGTTGTATTGGAAAAAGGCAACACGTTATACAAAGACACTGACACCTTACGCTCCCAATATACCCCTACTGGGACTCCCCCTACCATCTGGGATGGTAACTCTTTGACATATTGCGGCATGGGCAGAGGTGGGGGTGACCACACTGGGCACGTTCTTTATGAATGGTACCCTAATGAATCACGATAGATTCGTGAGAGAACAGGGGGTGCCGAATAGGTTATTTCTGCTTCATGCCAATATCTCTCGCTATATCCGAACTGTCTGGGCCATAGAGGGAACAGAACCGCCAACACACGCGCTAACACACATGCAATATTTGATGGGCAACAGGAGTCACTTGACAAAATGGCTGTACCGGGGTATTCGTACAAACACTGCAGTGTCACTCCAGACCACCCATGACAAATGGAACATGGACATTGGCCGTATGCTCACTGATAAAGAATGGGGGACACTGTTAGAATACCCAAGAAGGGTATCCAGGAATCCAAAGTTTAAGTTTATACAACTTATGATTGTTCACCGCGCCTATTTGACTCCGCACAAACTGAGCTTAATGTTCCCAGACATGATGGATACTTGCCCCCGGTGTCATTCCTCCAATGCTACTTTGCTACATATGTTATGGGACTGCCCAAGGCTGATTCACTACTGGTCCTCCATACAAGAAATTGTGAATAGTGTTGCCCCGGTGCGGAACAGTGTGACTTTGGAGTATTGTCTATTAGGATTGGGACCTAAGGGAAAAAAGGGAAGCCCTGTCCGCAAATTCGCTAATATGGCTTTGATATTAGCTAAACAAAATATAACTATGAGATGGAAGACTGCCAGATCACCTTCAATACTGGACTGGTATAGTGAAGTGATTAGATGGGGTAGGGCGGAAGGAGCGGAGCTAAAGCGAGAGGAACAGAGGGGGTTACGGAAGACACCCATTTCGTTAGAATGGAACGCAATGTTAGAAGACTTTATGGCTATAGATGTGCAGGCTTAGTGGGGGACACATAACAACGGCATAGGACCGTTCATAACACTGGAATGTGTATCATGTGGGATGGTGTAGGCTCTACATATAGCACCTAGGCTGAGGGATGTTACTGTGTTGCTGTGTATAAATGTTTCATGCTGTGGGGCTGACTATTAGGCATGTATAACAATGTGAGGCTGAGTTCGGGGAGGGGGAGGGGTGAGGGGTGGGGGTGGGTGGGAGAATTTGTTGTTTGTTTTACTTATTATAATGCAATGTACATGCCAGGAATAACTATTGATGAGACTTGTAAAGCTGAGAAAATTAATAAAAAATATGTAAAAAAAAAAAAAAAAGAGGACATAAGTCTGCTGCTGGCAACGTGTCAATCTATGGATGTGGTGTGTAAGCAGCTCGGCAAAATGAAAGGGTTGATGGACGGAGTGTTGAACATTGCAAGCACTCACCCCCAGTCAACTGATCTGGGTTTAATACATCATCATTTTTTAGCTCACTCCGCCACCCCAGTTCAGACATGGCCATATGCAAATCAGTCTGACCCTGTGCATCATGGGAACAGTCCAGCCCGAACTGCCAAGCCATGTCTACCCTGGACCGGAAACAAGCATCCTGGGACCGGTTTCGGGTTCATAACCCTCATCAGCCAGGCTATCTTTAATCCAGTGGCAAAGTGAGCAAGGGACCCACGTCTGGGCATACCCTGCCAACTTAGGGCGAACTTAGCAAAACCAAAGGGGATGATGGATGGAGTGTTGAACATTGCATGCACTCACCCCCAGTCAACTGATCTGGGTTTAATCCATCATCATTCTTTAACTCACTCCGCCACCCCAGTTCAGACATGGCCATATGCAAATCAGTCTGACCCTGTGCCTCATGGGAACAGTCCAGCCCGAACTGCCAAGCCATGTCTTCCCTGGACCGGAAACAAGCATCCTGGGACCGGTTTCGGGTTCATAACCCTCATCAGCCAGGCTATCTTGAATCCAGAGGCAAAGTGAGCAAGGGACCCACGTCTGGGCATACCCTGCCAACTTAGGGCGAACTTAGCAAAACCAAAGGGGATGATGGACGGAGTGTTGAACATTGCAAGCACTCACCCCCAGTCAACTGATCTGGGTTTAATCCATCATCATTCTTTAGCTCACTCCGCCACCCCAGGATGCTTGTTTCCGGTCCAGGGAAGACATGGCTTGGCAGTTCGGGCTGGACTGTTCCCATGAGTCACAGGGTCAGACTGATTTGCATATGGCCATGTCTGAACTGGGATGGTGGAGTGAACTAAAGAATGATGATGGATTAAACCCAGATCAGTTGACTGGGGGTGAGTGCTTGGAATGTTCAACACTCTGTCCATCATCCCCTTTGGTTTTGCTGTGTAAGCAGCTCGGACTGGCCAAGTCGCTCTGTCTCTGCTGAGCTGACCGAGTATCACTTTTTCTGTGGTGTGTGGGAGGGCACCTTTAAACCAATTTATATGCTCTTGGTAAGTTAACAGAACATCTATGTCCTCGTATGGAGAGTATTCATCTGGTATTTCATCCAGAGTAAAAGAATGAAAGGTATGTGTGCGTGCAGGTGCAGGTGGGAATTTAACCCAAGAATAGAACACCTCTGGAAGAGAGTTCAGCATCGCTTCTCTTGGGGAGACGTTTTAATCCAGGTTATTTTTGTTGCCTTGTAGGTTCCCCAGGCACCTATAACCTCTTGTTCATCCTGTTTCTGCGCCCTGAAGAAGGTGTGACCCACCTGCGGGTCATTCACCGAAACGCGTGTCAGCGCTGGTGGCCACTTACAACAATGTCTCCTGTTGATATATTTATGATCTGTGCCTTTTCTCTTAGGAGTCCAAAGAAGCCACAAAAGAATATGTTAGTGTGAGTTATTTTGACAAACAAGCTTAAAGTGTGACCACTAAATTAGAAGCATGACTCATAAAGCTATTTATGCTCAAATGTATGTGAAACAGCGCCTATGATTTATTCCAGGGGATTATTGTATTTGATGCAGTGGACCGCCATCGAGCAATGTGTGGTGAGAGTGAGCTAGTATGATTCTGCTGTGAGTATGTGTGGGGTAATGGTGTGATTGTTGTGCCTGGGCATCACGAATTTAACCATTTGCCAATATGGTTTTGTGTTTGTTACAGTATTTATGAAATGTCTTTTAACTGTATAGTTTATATTTTGCTACATGGAAAAAGGGTTAAATAAAGTTGGAATACATACCCTATTATCTTGGCCTTATTTGAACTAGCTGTCAAGTGTTCCTTGTTTTACCCCCCATGCACACTGTCCTTTGGTCGTTGGGGACAGGAATTTGTAGTTGTCCCTCTCTTTATCCTAGACGATTAGCAAATTTATTATCAGTTGCAGGCAGTGGGTTTGTGTTTTTGAAATTTGCAGCTAGCTCACAGTGCCACTATAAGCCCCTCAAACTTTCTGGCAACTATCGAACATGACAACCCTGACCCCTCAGGGATCGTGGAACCAGTACAGTACATTTCGCTCAGTCACTCGTGCTCACTTCTTCTCAGAGAGATATGCCGAATAAATGGAGGGGGCGGTCGGAGTTGGCCGGCGGTGTCATTGGGACCATAGAGGTGTTTCTTTCATATACCCGGCTGTCTCGTAATATGACCGCAACCACCGGAATGGTGTTCTCAGACTGCTGAACTCATGATCAGGCCCTTAGGGCAGATTTCTGTAGGTGACGCCATATACTTTGATTAAAATGGCAATAAAATCTGTGAATGGATGTGTGGGGCTATATTTTTAGGATAGACTAAATCATAGACTGTTCAAAGTCAATAATAATTTTTGGGGGGTTAGTAGTTGTTTGTTTGTTGTTTGATATGGTTGAGGAATTCCATGAAGGTACTGCCTTGTTTATTAGAAAGTAAAGCATAAACAAAAGGAATATGGGTGTGTTAAAATTCACCATGAATGGTGTGTAAATGATGGCATAGTTTAGGATACATTTTAATGCTCCATCCATCATCCATGTTTGACTTTGGGACAGTTTTAGTAAGTTATTAGAGGTAGAGGATATAAGAACTTGTTTGTCATTATTTTTATTATAATATAATAGGAAGGGTTCCTCTCTATAGGTTAAAGTTAGGTTTGTTTTTATGTCTATCTTCCTTCCCAACAAACCAGGGCTATTCCTATATCCTTGGGGTAGTCTACAAAATTGGCGGTGAGAGCCTAGGGCTGAAAATGCTGTCAAATATCTGCTTTCAGGTGCTATATTTCGGCAAAAGAATGAATTTGAGATATCTAGTGTCATTTTGTATTTTTTCTGCACACTGTTATTCATTAATGCGGCAATGTGTGCATTTTGTATTGTCTTTGTGCATGTGTTTAAATGCCTGTAGTCTAAAACTAGACGGTATGAATTGTCGGGTTTCATTACGGGATTCAAAGGATTATTCATGGAGGAGGTGCAATTTTCAATAACACCTTGATATTCAATTTGATCTAAGATCTCCATGACTTTTTTGCGTCATGTTTATTGGGTACTGCCTCTGTGGAGTTGCAGTAGTTTTTACTGGGATTTCATGGTGAGGTAACTCAGCATTCCATCCTATATGATTGCGGTATAATACAGTAGCTAGTGCTACCGCCCACTCCTGTGAGTATGTGTGTTTCAGTGATTCTGGAACGAGGTTGGAAAAAGCTGGTAAAATGTTTTCTTCACCCTTTGGGCAATCAAAGACAGACTCAGGCAGCCAATCTCTTTCAGCCAAAAGGATATTGCATCCAAAAGTAATGTTCTCCCAAAAGAGACCTTTCAATTTCCTCAGTATGTCCCCCTCTATTTGAAGCATTATTTCATGTAAACAATGTGTGGCACTTACCCTGGTATCAGGTGTTTCCACTGTGATATGTTCTTTCATGCTGCTGTCACCAGAAATTCCATCAAGTTCAGGCGAGCTATTGTTACTTCTGCTGCGCTGTTTAGCATCGTCAGAGCCCATTCCCCATTCAATAGTTGAGTTCTCAGTAGCCTGGTCATTTTTTATTTTAAGGCCAACTACCTTCTTCTTTTTAAAATGAGGTTTACTTTTGGGTTTATCCTCTTGTTTGATAATGTGGTCTGAAGTGCGGTGTGTGTCTCTTGGCTTGACTTGCTCTTCTGATCTGCTGTCTGACCTTCCTTCCCTCTCTGAATTTTTGGATGAACCCTGAAAGGAACAAGAGGTTTGTGTATCATATGCTGATACCTGTCTGGTTTTTTAATATTGTCATGGTTTCTAAGGTTAGATTTTCTGTCAGAGGGCTCCTGTTGAAGAGACCCACCATGTGATTATGATGCATTCTGCTTGTGTTTTGATTGTTTGTTGTCCCATTTCTTCTTAGAAGAATTGGGTGCTTGCTTTGAGTGATCCTTTTCAGGAGTACCCATTAATTGTGGTTTCACTGGTCTAGCTCACAAATCATCTCTACCCAGCGAAGCATAGGCATCATCGATAATTTTAGGTAATTCTCGCTTCTGTTGTGCAGGAGTGCATTCCCTCAGGCAATGGCTTATAGCCACCACTGCTGCCTCCCCTTTTATGTTAGCTAACATAATTGTTGGGCCGGTTCTCCCCCGTACTCGTTCTGTATTTGTTTCAATACCTCTGGCATGACTGCTATTGAGGGGGCACCGTGCATTCTGATATAAATGGCAGTGAAAACTGTTCCCCAAGTGGTACAATTCTCTATCGTGGGAGCTATTCCCACTGGCAAGCAAATTGTCAGTATTCTGGGTTTTTCTTGCAGGCCTGTGTGGGGAAATACTGTCTCAAGCTGTGCTATTTTCTGTGCTATCCAGAACGGGATTTACTCACATTTAGTGGGCATTCTTCCCATAATCGCGTTCAGCGTTTGTGGGGTGATTTTTGTTGCAGTCCCTTGTAGCTGACCAGCTTGTGTGACCCTTGTAGGTTGATTTCGAAATGTTCATAATTACGAATTGTGTTAGATTTCTGCATAGCTTTATTATTTCTTTGTGAAGTGGACATAAGTCTGCTGCTGGCAACGTGTGAATCTCTGGATGTGGTGTGTAAGCAGCTCGGACTGGTCAAGTCGCTCCGTCTCTAGTGAGCTGACCGAGTATCACTTTTTCTGTGGTGTGTGGGAGGGCCCCTTTAAACCAATTTATATGCTCTTGGTAAGTTAACAGAACTCCTATGTCCTCGAATGGAGAGTATTCATCTGGTATTTCATCCAGAGTGTAAGAATGAAAGGTTTGTGTGTGTGCAGGTGCAGGTGGGAATTTAACCGAAGAATAGAACACCTCTGGAAGAGAGTTCAGCATCGCTTCTCTTGGGGGAGACGTTTTAATCCAGGTCATTTTTGTTGCCTTGTAGGTTCCCCAGGCACCTATAACCTCTTCTTCATCCTGTTTCTGTGCCCTGAAGAAGGTATGACCCACCTGCGGGTCGTTCACCGAAACGCGCGTCGGCGCTGGTGGCCACTTACAACAATGTCTCCTGTTGATATATTTATGATCTGTGCCTTTTCTCTTAGGAGTCCAAATAAGCCACAAAAGAATATGTTAGTGTGAGGTATTTTGACAAACAAGCTTAAAGTGTGACCACTAAATAAAAGCATGACTCATAAAGCTATTTATGCTCAAATGTATGTGAAACAGCACCTATGATTTATTCTAAGGGATTATTGTATTTGATGCAGTGGACCGCTATCGAGCAATGTTTGGTGAGAGTGAGCTAGTATTATTCTGCTGTGAGTATGTGTGCGGTAATGGTGTGATTGTTGTGCCTGGGCATCACGAATTTAACCATTTGCCAATATGGTTTTGTGTTTATTACAGTATTTATAAAATGTCTGTATAGTTTATATTTTGCTACATGGAAAAAGGGTTAAATAAAGTTGGAATACATACCCTATTATCTTGGCCTTATTTGCACTAGCTGTCAAGTGTTCCTTGTTTTTCCCCCCATGCACACTGTCATTTGGTCTTTGGGGACAGGAATTTGTAGTTGTCCCTCTCTTTATCCTAGACGATTAGCAAATTTATTATCAGTTGCAGGCAGTGGGTTTGTGTTTTTGAAATTTGCAGCTAGCTCACAGTGCCACTACAAGCCCCTCAAACTTACCAAGGAGCAAATAGTTTCTGACAACTATCGAACATGACAACCCTGACACCTCAGGGATCGTGGAACCAGTACAGTACTTTTCGCTCAGTCACTCGTGCTCACTTCTTCTCAGAGAGATAAGCCGAATAAATGGAGGGGGCGGTCGGAGTTGGCCGGCGGTGTCATTGGGACCATAGAGGTGTTTCTTTCATATACCCGGCTGTCTCGTAATATGACCGCAACCACCGGAATGGCGTTCTCAGACTGCTGAACTCATGATCAGGCCCTTAGGGCAGATTTCTGTAGGTGACGCCATATACTTTGATTAAAATGGCAATAAAATCTGTGTATGGATGTGTGGGGGTGTATTTTTAGGATAGACTGAATCATAGTCTGTTCAAATTCAATTATAATTTTTGGGGGGTAGTAGTTGTTTGTTTGTTGTTTGATATGGTTGAGGAGTTCCATGAAGGTACTGCCTTGTTTATTAGAAAGTACAGCATAAACAAAAGGAATATGGGTGTGTTAAAATTCACCATGAATGGTGTGTAAATGATGGCATAGTTTAGGATACATTTTAATGCTCCATCCATCATCCATGTTTGACTTTGGGACAGTTTTAGTAAGTTATTAGAGGTAGAGGATATAAGAACTTGTTTGTCATTATTTGTATTATCATATAATAGGAAGGGTTCCTCTCTATAGGTTAAAGTTAGGTTTGTTGGTATGTCTATCTCTCTGTATTTTTTAGGAGCAGGTGGGGTGTCACTCGTGGCCCTTTTAGTGTATGTTATTAGACGTTTTAAGGTTGGTTTTGATAGCAATTGGTCTGTTATATGTAAGGGTGCGTGGGGTAGTATATTTTTGAGTGTTTGTGTTGTGGGTTCTTGAGTATTAGTGCTTGCTTTACTTATATTTTCTAAAACTTCTCTCACTTCTATTTCTGTAACATTTGGGGGGTGGTTATGCTCTTTAATTTTTATTACTACAGTTTCTTTAGCAGTTGCCCTCCCATAACATGCATTGGAATAATGTTTTGTACATTTCCAATTAATATGTTCAGTAGAAGCATTTTCTAGGCTGTAGGTATGTCCCATGTAACACAATAACAATTTCCCTTCTGTGATGTTAGAAATCTTGCATATTCTGTCATTATTTCTTTGATTAATGTAATAATATAAATATAAAAAATTAGACATTTACTATATGTTGTTTATATACATTTTCTAATTCTTGTCTAAACTTACTTGTATGATCTTTAGTTAAGTTTAGTGTTGTTGTAATCTTTTTTTTCAGGATTCCTTTTGTAACATCTTCTTTTCTGTTGGGAAGGAAAAAGCAGTTTTGTTTGTTGCATGTGGTATAGTTTTAGAGTTTGAGAATGCTTATGTTATTAGCAAGTTTTGACGGTGCTCTTGCTGTAAGTTTAAAGTTGTTGTTTAAATATACTTACTTTATTTTGTGTTGTTAGATGTGTCGTTTTTGTTGGTGTGTAGTAGAAAGTTGGATATTCTGTTTAGAAAAAGAAAAGTTAAACAGTGTGTTAGACATAGTTTTTTAAAGTGAATTTTTGCAAGTTAAAATGTTTTTCTTTTTATTTTAAATTTAATTAATACTTACTTTCAGACGTACTCGTACAGTTGTATATTTTGTAGCCTTTTAGTTTGCAGGAAAAATCCAGCAGAATTTCTTGCTCTTCAAATGTCTGGCACTTTGTGAGATATTTTATGTTTTAATTTGTCTGGCTTTCATATTGTTTGTTTAATTGGTCAAGCTATTTTACTGGTTATAGTTGTATGTAATTTAATATTATTGGTTGCTTTAGGCTTATTTTTTATTTTTTTGGCAGTTATGTCCTTATTGAAGAAACACAAATTCATGTGTTTTTATATTTGTACTTAATATAAATTTATTTATGTAATATTATATTAATTTGTATTGAGAGAAGAATTAATATTGCTTATTTATACACATGTTTATTGTCTTTAAATGTGTTTTAAATATTTGAACTATATATTTTAGAAGTGTTTTATGTTAATATTGTTTAATATTAGGTTTTTGGTGTTTAAAATATTATCTTATTTATAAATATATTTTAGTTATCATTTTAAGATATATTAATTGTTGTTTGTTTGTTTAAATGATTTTTTTAGTATTTATAAATAGGATTTATTTGTTGTTTTAAAAATATTTTTCTCATCAATTTTATTGGTTTTAATATATTTGACATAGTATATGTGTATTAATTGGTCACAATATTTTTGTGTCCAATATTTTTGTTTAAATATATATACATTTAGATATTTTTGTCACCGATATTTATGTGCTCAATATAACTGACTTTTACAGTTATTTATAGGGAGTCAATATTTTATTTTACAATATAAAAGATTTTATTTCAATATTATGTCACTGATCCATACCACCATCACACAACCGTAATAAGCATGTATTTGTTCAACTATTTGCGTATCGAAATCTAGAATTGATGTCCAGTCTAATATACCCAGACAGTTTCACATGCTGATTCCATAAAGTAGAATTTTTTGCTTCAGCTGTCCAATATTTATTTTCCACTCTCATAGCTAGGATCTGCACCTTGTTTCAGCTGTCCAATCTTTATTTTCCAGTCTAATGACTATGATCTGAACCCATGGCCTAATGTTCCATCTAATAGATTTTGTAATGGCCACTAGATTATACTCCCCCCTTACTCATCCCTATTAACATAGACATTTAAGCAACAGGTATCCCTAACCATGCACTTTCATTGATAAAGATTACATTAAAAATGACTTTGAGCTATCATTTCATCATTTCCCAGTGATACCATTCTTGCTTTGCTAAATCTAGAAGTTGACTTCCTCCCTTTAGTACTTTATTTTGAGAAATCAATTATAGCATTTTGTTTGAGAGTCCACAGTCCTAAATCCAACATTGCACAATTAACATGCATCACCTCACATACTTGATATGTGGTTGGGCTGTGAGATACCATGACATAATGGTGAGTCTGGACCCCTTTTAAATTTATGAAGAAAATAATGTTAATATGCTAAATGCATTTTTGACAAGGTAGGTAATTGTATTAGGTTGCCTTTAATATTTGCTGGTTGCTTCACAATTGTGAAGATGGCAAATTACTTCACAGTCTTCTTGGTGTGTCCATCATCTTGTGCAAGAAATTATTCACAATCTTATAATTCATTCCAGTAAAATGTATATTGACTGCATTGCCTGCATACCACCAATAGGCTCAAAGATTTTAGTTATAATTATAATTTGGTAAGCACAAGCTCAATGTGCCTCTCTGTGGTTTCATGTGCGGGGCACCATATAAAAACTGAGAAGGCTATGGCTACTTTCCTGGTTTCTCACAGCTCATCAAGCATGTCTGTGGATTGATGAATGGTACCATCTTTACCTAATGTAAGCTCTCCATTTTGGCAGAGATAGACTGATGTATCTTTTTTTGCTTTTGACCATTGCAGGAAAGTCACCTTTTTTGCCCTGATCACCCCACATAATTTACTGATACTGGTGGGTACTGACTCTGAATTTGCCCTGAACTCTGCTAGCCAGGGCAAGTGCTCTCTTTAAAAGGTATATGGTAATTGGTGTAATTACAGTTGGTTCAGACAACCTACCTGTAAGTCCCTAGTATATGGAAGGGCATGTAGGTTTAGAGATTTTAGTGAACTTAATGCAATTGAGTGTGCACTGCTGTGGTGTCTGGTGTCATTTGAAAACCAGACCTGCTTTGCAGGCTGGTTTTAAATTAAGCTGTGCCCAAATTCATGCTTTGCAGGCTGGTTTTCAAATAAAACTGTGCCCAAATTCAACTTTGGAATTAAAAATAATACCAAAGTTTAAAACAACCTTTTCATTACATATATGTCACCCCTAAGATCTGCCCCAGGTGTCCCAAGGTCACGGTGCCTTGTTATAAAAAGCAGGGACATTATAAAAGATGTTTTATATGCCCTGGTAAAGGAAAGAAAGCCAAAGTCGTTTGTCTCAGAATTAGTGCAGCTAGTTCCATAGGCTAACATAGGAAGGGTTTTTAAAACTTTAATAATGTCTAACTTTTGACAGGAGTGAACTAGCAACTTAGGGGCCTATCAGGATGGCGGGCAGATCGCCCCCGGCGGGGGAGATCCGCCCACCGTCCACACCTGAATGACCCCCCGCCACATTAGGATGGCTGGGGGGGTCCGCGGTGGACGGGAAGACCGTCCGCCGCTTTTCCGCCCGTCGACGAGTCGACCGGGCAGAAAAGGGGCTTAATATGGTGGCGGTGTCTGCAAGACACCACCATCCATATTAACATGCAGGCGGAGAGCAGCCTTTCCATGGCGGCGTTGCCGCAATGGAAAGGCATGTGGTTTTTGCTGTTCGGGGCCCGTTGCGGGCCCAGGGTGTTGGGGGGTGCACATGGGGGTACCTATGGTACCCCCCTGCATTTGCATGCACAAGGTGGCAGGCACCGCGCGGTGCCTGTCACGTTGTGCATGCAAATGCACAACATGCATTTTTTACATTGCGGCGGGTGATGCTTACACCACCACCCGCCGCAATGTAAACAATGCGGGATGCGCCCGCCAGTGTGGCGGGCGCATCCTAATTTGAATGGCGGAACCGCCGCACCTATGGCGGGCGGTCTCTTTTGCCGTTGCGGTGGCCTGCCATCATATTAGACCCCTTAATTGTAAGTATCAAAATAATAGTTACAATATGTCCAGCAACTTGCCATGGTCGGATATATTATAGCCACTGAAGGGAAGGAGTTTTAGAACTTACTTTCCAGAAATTACCTAAAGCAGCCCTGTAGCAGCTTAATCAGATTGCCCAATCTTTGACAGCCTGAGCCAAGCTGCTCACCTGATTAGGTGTGAAGAGATCTGGGGCTGAATAAATACAGCCATTTGGTAGGAGGAGATTTGTTTCCTGGTTAAGCCAGGGACAGTAAGGGGGCTTTGGAGATAAACTGATATTCAAAGGCAGAAGGACAGATGTCACAGGACCCAGGCCAGCCCCCACGTTCTTGGTCACCAGCCGATAGGAGCTCATCTAATTAGATTAGTTGAGGGGATGTAAGGGGAGTATCTAGAAAAGCTAGCCACACCTGTGTGTTGGGTTAGCCAGACCTGGACTCCAAGGAAATATTTAAAATTTTTGCTGAGATATGCATTCTGGGACACAAATATGCCACACTTCTCAGAAAGTTGTCAGGGCAGAGGGTGTCAACTTGAACCCCATTGGTTGGGGTGTCCCTCCCTCTTGCCAACCCAGAATGATGAATAAATATGAGAAAGCTACTAGAGTACCTCGGATCCCTGCCTGAAAACATCTGGAGAAGAAGGACTGCCCTGCTGGACCCTTGGACTGCACAAGAGAGGACTTCTCCTGCTGCACTCTAAAGGCTCCACAACAGAAGGCCTTTGCCTGTCTGGAAGGATAAGAAGTGGACTTCCTGATCAGCAACAGGTAGAAAAATGCTGGAAGACACCACCTGCAAGATCTACTTCAAGGACAACTCCAGACGACCAGCTTCACCTGGATTTTACTTGGATTGACCAGGCGCATTGTTGGAGTTGGAGTCTCAGGCCCCAAGAGGCAAACAAGAGCTTCTGAATCCTTAGCTGGTGCTGTGGACCCTTTCTGACCCTGAAGGAACCTTTTAGAAGAAGACCTGAACATTTGGGAACGTTTTGCCAACTTTTGTGAAAAAGCTCCATGTGAAGACTGGCATTAACGATGAGAGTCAAGCCTGTGACGCCAAACCGCGACTCAGTCTGACTGGGCAGGTTTGCCCCGCTGAGAGATCCGGAGCCCCTTGCTGTCGAAGATGAAAACAAAGACCTCCAGAACTCACTGAGGCATTGCTATGCAGCAGGCCATCATTGTCGAATTTAAATCCATAAAAGAGGACCCGATCGCTCCACGTACCGAGAAAAAGCTCTATAAAAGTAACTATGTGTGAAGGTAAAATCTTGACTGGCCCCAACCACTCAAAATATCCTACCCACGCTCCATTGCGATCAGCCTGAAACTTTGAGTTAGTCTCGGTCCAGCGCGACCAGAGAGCTGTGGTTGGGACTTTACATCTTTTGGCGCGAGATAGCAATTTTTTTTAATTAAACTTTCTAAATTCATATCTCCTGTTCCCTATATTGGATTTTTGTAGTTTTTATGTCATTTTATAGATAACAAATACTCTCTATGTTTATAAATTATTTGATTTCTATTGTGTTGTGTCTATTACTTATTTATTGTTTTGGTGATAATAAATGCTTCAAACACCTGTTGCCTAAGTTAACCCTGACTGCTCCTCTGCCAAGCTACAAAGGGTTGAGCAAGGATTAATTTATTGAGTTGACTGGACCTTATTTGTGATTATAATGTTATTACTAGCTTACTAGCTGTTCCTACTGATAAACCACCCTCAATCCACCATGTAGAGCATAAGCAATTGGTTTACCATGTGTTCTGAAAATATGAACTCTGGCACAGGTTGGGGAGTTCAAGTCTGTTAGTCCTTTTCCCAGATGGCACATTTACCACACTCACCCCAGAAACTTTACTGTTACTAGAATGCTGCACTACATAAGCATAATGCAAATTTGGTATCCACAATTCTGTTATGTTTTTATCCACAATGTCCTACTGTCACGTCTAAATTGAATATTCTAAAGTATTGCATGAAGACCTTGATCTAAAGTATAGCTGGAAGACCTTGACATTCATTGAATTCATTGTACTAATTAGTCATCCTACATGTGCATTAAGATGTTCAGTTCAAATCTGTTTTACTATAGATAAAAACACATTACTGCAACTACATTAACAAAGCAACACTATACAAAAAAGTATACCACAATAGCCTTAATAAAATAAAATGTATTGACATTATGTCATTTGTACTCACTTGTCACTGTCAAGCCTTCAAGACAAAATCTAAAACAAAATTAATCACCATTCGTCACATCAAATTCTCTTGATTAAACATTCATTTTCTGTTACACTTAATAGAGTAGACAATAAACTGTACTAAGCATGCCTGTAAAGTGTTATATGTACTTCATCATACAATTGTATTGTTTTGGGATTTCTCTAAATTTCTAGTACAATTAAATTATTCTGAAAAAACATGGCTTAAAATCATCCAACTAAGTGCAGACAGATAAGAAATGAAGTAGACATTCACTTACTAAATTACACAACTGTGATATTGAACATTCGTCTGCGATATCACGTGGATCAGAATCAAAAGATGTTGAAAGAAATAGTACATGAATCTGATCACCAGCCATTGATGCACTCGGTAGCAATAAGACTTCAATTCAATGTATCTAGTAGACAATGACTGACACAACTTTAACTCTTTTAAAAGAGCTCTATTAAAAATCTAAATGGTCTGATTACATTTTTGACTGTATTAAACTTTTCTTATTTGACCTGTACATTCGATTAACTGCCCAAATAGCCATGTGGCTGTACCACATCAATAATTTTGACAGATAGGTTAGAGGAATATCTTTAAACATCTTAGGTCTGCAAAGTCATTCCTATTACTGAGTGGCCATCAATCCAGTCTAAGAGAGTTTCAGGCTAGAAACTATTACATAAGAAAACGTTGGGGGATCCACGCAAGCCACACCTCCCTGGACTCCTCCGGGTTTCTAGTTTTTAGAAATGTCTGGAATGATAGGTTTCCCTAAATGGCTGCCAAGCCTGAGACCAAAAGCGCAGGCCTTTGTGATTGATAATTATAAAGTCTCCACAATACGTTTTGGACAATTTCCTGTTGCAGAAACTAGGTCTACCCACACAAGTGAGGTACCATTTTTATTGGGAGACTTGTTGTAATGCTGGGTGGTTGGAATTGTGTGGCTCCCCACAGATTTCAGAACTTTCCATCACAGAAATGTGAGAAAAATGTTGTTGTTTTTTAAAGTTTGAGGTTTGCAAGTGATTCTGGGTAACAGAAACTGGTGAGAGCCACACAAGATACCCCATTCTGAATTCCTATGTGTGTCTAGTTTTCACAAATGTACAGGTTTTCTAGGTTTCCCCACGTGCCGGCTAAGCTAGGGTCCAAAATCCACAGCTTGCGAAAAAAGAGTCTGTTTTTACTGGAAAAAATGATGTGTCCACGTTGCGTTTTGGCCGTTTCCTGCTGCGGGCACTAGGCCTACCCATACAAGTGAGGTACCATTTTTATTGGGAGGCTGGGGGGAATGCTGGGTGGGTGGAAGTCTGTGGCTCCCTGCAGAGTCCTCAACTTTTCATCACAGAAATTTGAGGAAAGTGTGTTTTATTTTTTTAAGTTTGAGGTTTGCAAGGGATTCTGGGTAACAGAACCTGGTGAAAACCACACGGGTCACCACATCCTGAATTCCCCTGGATATCTAGTTTCCAAAAATGTACAGGTTTGCTAGGTTTCCCTAGGTGCCGGCTGAACTACGACCCAAAACCTACAGCTTGACACACAGCAAAAAAAGGGTCAGCTTTCTGTGGAAAAATGTGATGTGTCCACGTTGCGTTTTGGGCCATTTCCTGCTGCGGGCACTAGGCCTACCCACACAAGTGAGGTACCATTTTTATTGGGAGACTTGACAAAATGCTGGGTGGGTGGAAGTTTTTGGCTCCCTGTAGATTACAGAACTTTGCATCACAGAAATGTGAGGAAAATGTGTTTTTTGTTTTACAAAGTTTGAGGTTTGCAAGGGATTTTGGGTAACAGAACCTGGTGAGAGCCACACAAGTCACCTCATCCTGGATTGCCCTGGATGTCTAGTTTTCTAATGTACAGGCTTGCTAAGTTTCCCTAGGTGCCAGATGAGCTACGGCCCAAAATCCACAGCAAGGTGCATTACAATAAAAGGGTCATTTTTCAATGGGAAAATGTTATGTGTCCACATTGCGTTTTGGGCTGTTTTCTGTCGCAGGCAATAGGCCTACCTACAAAAGAAAGGTGCCATTTTTATCGGGACACTAGCAGGAATGCTGAGTAGTTGGAAGTTTGTGGCTCCCAACAGATTTGAGAACTTTCCATCACAGAAATGTGAGGAAAATGTTTTTTTTATTTTTTTACAGATTTTGAGGTTTGCAAGGGATTCTGGGTAACATAACCTATTGAGAGCCACACAAGTCACACAATCCTGGATTCCGCTGGGTGTCTAGTTTTAAAAAAAACTCCACGTTTGCTAGATTTCCCTAGATGCCGACTTAGCTAGGGCCCAAAATCCACAGCTAGGCAGATTGCAAAAAAAGGGTCAGTTTTCAGTGGAAAAATGTGATGTGTCTATGTTGCGTTTTGGGCCGTTTCCTGTTGTGGGAACTAGGCCTACACACACAAGTGAGGTACCATTTTTAGCTGTAGACTTGGGGAAATGTTGGTTGGGTGGAGGTTTGTGGCTACTCACAGATTCGAGAACTTTCCATCACAGAAATATGAGGAAAATGTGTTTTATTTTACAGATTGTGAGGTTTGCAGGGTATTCTGGGTAACATAACCTAGTAAGAGCCGCACAAGTCACCCGATCCTGGATTGCCCTGGGTGTCTAGTTTTTAAATGTGTACAGGTTTGCTAGGTTTCCTTAGGTGCTGTCTGAGCTAGGGCCCAAAATCCACAGGTAGACACTTTGGAAAAAAGCGTAATTTTTGGTGGAAAAATGTGATGTGTCCACATTGCATTTTGGGACATTTCCTGACGTGGGCACTAGGCCTACCCACCCAAGTGAGGTAATGTTTTTATTGGAACACTTGGGGGCACGCTGGGTGGGTGGAAGTTTGTGGCTTCCCACAGATTCCAGAACTTTCCATCACAGAAAGGTGAGGAAAAGGTGTTTTTTTTTTAATCTTGAGGTTTGCAAGTGATTTTGGATAACAGAACCTGGTGAGAGCCACACAAGTCACCCCATCCTGGATTCCCATGTGTGTCTTGTTTTCAAAACTGTACAGGTTTGCTAGGTTTCCCTACGTGCCGGCTACGCTAGTGTCCAAAATCCACAGGTAGGCACATTGCAAAAAAAGAGTCTGTTTTCAGTTGAAAAAATTATGTATCCATGTTGCGTTTTGGGCCGTTTCCTGTTGCGGGCACTAGGCCTACCCACACAAGTGAGGTACCAATTTTATTGGGAGGCTGGGGGGAATGCTGGGTGGGTGGAAGTTTGTGGCTTCCCACAGATTCCCGAACTTTCCAACACAGAAATGTGAGGAAAACGTTTTTTTTTTTTAACGTTTGAGGTTTGCAAGTGATTCTGGGTAACAGAACCTGGTGATAGTCACACAAGTCACCCCATCCTGGATTCCCATGTGTGTCTTGTTTTCAAAACTGTACAGGTTTGCTAGGTTTCCCTACGTGCCGGCTACGCTAGTGTCCAAAATCCACAGGTAGGCACATTGCAAAAAAAGAGTCTGTTTTCAGTTGAAAAATTATGTATCCATGTTGCGTTTTGGGCTGTTTACTGTTGCGGGCACTAGGCCAACCCACACAAGTGAGGTACCATTTTTATGGGGCGGCTGGGGGGAATGGTGGGTGGGTGGAAGTTTGTGGCTCCCTGCGGAGTCCACAACTTTCCATCACAGAAATGTGAGGAAAATGTGTTTTTTTTTTTTACAAAGTTTGAGGTTTGCAAGACATTCTGGGTAACAGAACCTGGTGAGAGCCACACAAGTCACCCCATCCTGGATTTCCCTTGGTGTTTAGTTTTCAAAATTGTAAAGGTTTGCTAGGTTTCTCTAGGTGCCGATGAGCTAGGGCTCAAAATCCACAACTAGGTACATTGCAAAAATAGGTTCTTTATTCAGTGGAAAATTGTGATGTGTCCATGTTGCATTTTGACCCATTCCTGTCACGGGCACTAGGCCTACCTACACAAGTGAGGTACCAATATTATTGGAAGACTGAGGGAAATACAGAATAGTAGAACAAGTGTTATTACCAGTTGTATTTCTATGCATTTATGACTTCCAAATGTATAACAGAGTGTAAAAAAGAAGACATTTTGAAAAATGCCCCCAAATTCATATGCAAGTATGGCTACCCACAAATTCAGAGATGTGCAAATAACCACTGCTTCTAAACTTCATATCTTGTTCCCAATTTGGAAATACATAGGTTTTCTTGATACCTATTTTTCACTCTTTATATTGTAATAAATGAATTGGTGTCTACCCAGTACACAATGAAAAACCATTGCAAGGTGCAGCTTAGTTATTGGCTCTGAGTACCTCAGTTTCTTGGTGAACCTACAAGCCCGATATATCACCACAACCAGAACAGTTCTGCAGACATAACGGTTTATTGCTTTAAAAAATCTAGCATAGTTAGAAGAAGTTACAGGTGAAAACGCAGTCCCAAATGGCTGTTTTTTTAACTCAATTTCAATCTTTTTTTATTTCAACTGTTACTTCCTATAAGAAAGTCTTGAAAGATCTCCACAAATGACCCCTTGCTGAATTCAAAATGTTGTCTTCTTTTCAGAAATGTATAGCTTTCTGGGATCAATTATTGGTTTCACACCCATTTCTACCACTAACTGGAAGGAGGTTGAAAGCACAAAAATAGGAAAAATAGGATATCTCCCAGTAAAATGCCAAAACTGTTTAGAAATTTTGGATTTCTGACAAAAGTCTGCTTGTTCCTGAAAGCTGGGTAGATGGTGAATTGAGCACCACAAACCCTCATTGATACCATTTGCAGGGAAAAAAACAGACAATGTCTTCTGCAGCACTTTTTTCCCCTTTTCCTCAGAAATCCCAAAGTTTAAGTTATGTTATGTCAATACAATTTGTACAGTGCACAGCTACTCAAAGAGTGTCCTGGCACTCAAGGGTAAGGCACCAACTTAAAACCTAGTCTGAATAAGTAAAAAACCAGGCTTTCAGTTTCTTTTTGAAAGTAGGGAGATCACTGGTTAGGTGAAGGTCTCTCTGAAGTTAATTGCAATTCAGGGGTCCGAGATAAGAATATTTAGCTGTACTTTTGCCTAATTTCTCTTTCCCATCCATGGGAATCCACAAACACTGGGTTACTTTAGACTCCTCAGGATGTTGGAAGAAAAGGACGCTAATTTGACGTGGATACCTTATGTGGACAAAAAGGAATGGGGGTTTAAGCGCAAACCTCCACAAATAGGCAAAAAAAGGGCTTGCCACGGGGGTGTAAAGGCCTGGCAGTGAAGGGATTAAAAAAGTGACTGAATAGCACTCCATATCATCTTGTTCAAATTCCTATTTGTTACCTCGTTGTTTTCTTCCAACAAGTATATCATTAAACCAGATAAGCATCCAAAACAATGGTTAAAAAGCTTAAAACCTTCATTTGTTGCCTGAATATTTGAAGATACAGTACATTTTACTAGTTTGGGTTTGACATCATTAATTGACCAACAAAACCAAGTCTTTCTGCACCCAGATTTCATGATCCTTGTTTTGTTCACATTAGTCATCATGAACTCCTTGCCACACATATTACAGCAAGTATTAAAATTCGATCTCATTGCCGTGTTTATACCAATAAGTTTCCAATGCTTAAATAACAAGATTTGTTGCATTTCTGTAATGTCCTCATTGTTATTGTTTTGTGTGCTTTAACACTCATGCCAGTAAGGGGCTTCACTATGTGACTCATTTGATTGTGCTGACTCTGGTGACTCATTTGTTATTTCCCTTTGGCAGCAGGTGTCAGTCCTGGAACATGCTCAAATGACCTGTTGAGCCTGATGACTCATTTAGTTGTGCTAACTCTGAAAACGTCATTGTTGTTTCCCTCTGGCAGCAGGTGCAAGTTCTTGAACATGCTTGAGGGCACTGCCTTCTGAGTTGGCACCTCTATTTAAAGAGGTTGTGTCCTTTCAGCCGCGCTTGCTATTTATGTTTGATATTAAAAGGAGCTGTCACATTGCAGAGCCAAACACCCAAGAGATTTTCCCGATTTCAGAGAGCTGTTCCAGTCTTTGAACAGATGAAGGCTGCATGTGTTCCTGACAGACCGCTCTCTAACTGTGTGCTTTCAGGCCCCACTCACCTTCTTCTGATTTTCGGATGAGGTATCACCTTCTGGCGCTCAAGCAGAAATTCGTCTGACGAACTGGGAAGAAACAGCACTCCGGTAAGGTGGCGGGTTGGGGGGGCACGTTTAGGTGTGTACTAGTGGTTGGTGAAGGTGATAGCATGAGAGACAGATTGGGAACAAACTCACAGCTCTCCCTCAGTAGAGATTTGTCTTTGGATATATAGGCTTATTTTGGGTTCTCACAATGAGCCTTGAAAAGAACAGTAACAGCTTTTGATTCAGGAATATTAAGAACTTTGTGTTATTTAACATAAGGAACTGTAATTTGGACTTTGCTATCTTAGTGAATACAACCACCTTTTCTTGTGTGAAATGTAAAAACAAAGAACTGTTGACTAACCTTTCTTCTTCCAGGTCTCCTTTCCTGCAGTACCCATCCTAACTTCCCGTCCCCAGTTCGGCCACATCGATACTCTGGTGAAATATAAAACTCAGAGTCAGTGCTGCCAGAAGGAAGGAATAATGAGAGCACGTTTCTGAGGAACCAGTCCCTGACATTAGTGGTCTAAGGGGCACATTACGATACCCGGCGTAAATAAATCCGCCAGGCATGGAAGCGGCAAAAATCCGCCCGCACACACCGCCTGAACACCGACCACGCCATTACGATTACACAAACCGAAAACCGCCATCGGCGGAAAAAGCACACAAAATACCGCCCGCCAACGTCCGAGTCGGAGTCAAACCGCCCGCCACGGACGGAAACACGCACGACAACACAAAACCGCCCGCCCTCACGGCCGACACACCGCACGTGAAATTACGATCGCACCGACATGAGCGCGGAAAAATCACAAATATACCGCCCGCCAGCGCAAAAACGCCGATGAGAATCGACACGGCAGAAGCCATGGCGCCAACGTACCTGCACAGAAACCATCCACACACAAAACCAATAGCACACAACATGGCCAACAAGTCCACACAGCAAGGCACGCACAAATACACAAGCACAGTACACATCCCGAAAACACCCCCCGGACAAACAAAAAATACAAAGGCCAGAACCCCAGACACAACACACCTGAAAACAACAGACCATGAGGACACACCCACATAGGTGAGTACAAAAGCAGCACTCCCACAGACCACAACCCCTTGCTACATTGCAAACCAGAGAGGAGAGGAGAGGACACAGTGACACAGCAAGGACAGCAGCACACCACAGAAACGCACACATCACTACCACCACCACCACCACCACCACCACCAAACACCACCACCACCACCACCACCAAACACCGGCACCACAACCACCAAACACCGGCACCACAAACCCCCTGCACATTACACAACACACACCGCACCAGCACCACAAACATCATGGCACCACAAAGAATGCCCAAGTTCACGCCCATGGAGCTGACGGTCATGGTCGACGAGATCATCAAGGTGTACCCACAAATCTATGGGAACATGGTCCAGCACACACCACTAGCCACCAGAAACAGAATGTGGAACCGGATCGTAGACCAGGTCAATGCAGTCGGGACCCTGCCCAGGAACAGAGTCGAGATTAACAAACGTTGGAATGACGTAAAGAGCCTGGTCAAGAAGAAGGAGGGCAAAAACAGAGAGCTGGCTGCCGTCACTGGCGGAGGGAATCCCGCGCTCTTTAAGACCTTCAAAGCGTGGGAGGAGAAGGTGCGAGTCGTAATCCATCCGGAGATCCTCGCCGGATTAGCAGGGGGAGTGGAGGCTGGTAAGTACAAACTAATGTATACCAGCACACCGCTATGTACTCACATGCACTACCACCATGCCACAGCTCCCAGGGACAAACACCCCCATGTCCAGCACACAATACACAACACATCACACACACATGCAACAGACACTACCACACACAGCCCAAACCGAACAACTGTAAGATGCGTGGGGACATGTGTACACTAAGCCAGTCACGTAACCACCAACAGGTCCCCAAATATGCCAGAAGCGCCACAACGAGCACCCACCACACCCATGTGTCCGCCACAGCTGCACTAACCGACAAGTAACAGGTAAGTGGCAGGAACACAAAGTGCAGTGGGTGGGACGGTGGACAGCCCAAGTACAACACACACCAGGCCCCAGTCCCACAGCACAGCAAGGAGGAGCATCCCCCACACCCCACAGCCACGTGTCAGCCACCGCAGTGCACAACGACAGCCGAAAGGCAGACATCACGGTCCACAGCAATCGGTGTCAGTGGGTGTCCAGCCACCCCCACGACCCACAACACCCTCCCACCCCCACAGACCTGCAACATGGAGCACCCCCCGCTTAGAGCCATGTGGCATCCAGTACAGTGCACGCACGAACAACTTGCAGGTGGGAAACTGGACAGGGCTGGATTACTGGAGGCATGAGGACCATAACACGACCAACACATGGGACATGTCACGTAGCAGACGAACACGCAGCACCGCCCACCGTCACGAACAAGTGAACAATGTGCACACGGACATGAACAACAGACTCACACCCCACATGACCCATCACAGACATAGCAACACCCAAGGAGCCACGTCTGCATGCACAAGCCACACTGAATATAGTCCCACACGGCAGCCACTGTGCAACTCATCACACACAACCGAAACACCATTGAAGTCCTGTCCATGTAGCCCCTACTGCCTGTCAACAACACACCCCACAACTACGCCTATGTAAGACAAACAACACTAGACGCAACAGAGCGGAACAACATAAATGCACACGAACACCACTGAACCCATCAAACTCACAGACACACCATGCACATACAACATACCATCCATCCCATCCGTCAGCCCCAGTCTCATGAAAGGCATGTCATCCGCACAGCTGCCACACATACAGCAGTCACGCTAAGACACATGCCCATGACCAACCATGTGCCAGAAGTCAATTAAGCGCACGACACACTGTGAGCAACAACACACAACATGGGCCACACCCCCCGAGCACTGCAGTGATGCACATGGCACAGGGCAGCACGCACACCAAGGAGATGGGACAACTGCAATACGTTGGCTGGCACACAACTATCACTCACTCATAACGATGCGTCCAATGCCATGTCCAGTAAGCACAACAGACAGCAAATATGCAGGCCATGTCAAGCATGCACACACCTCAAACCATGCACTGTCATGCTGCCACAACACATGTCACGTTCGGCACCCATGGCTCACAGCATGTACCCCAAAAGCATATCCCCTCCCAAATGCGAATCTGGGGCATAGCCCCCATGTTGCCATATGCGTTCCTAAGCGTTCCATTTGAACCCCAAAAGCATATCCCCTCCCAAATGCGAATCTGGGGCATAGCCCCCATGTTGCCATATGCGTTCCTAAGCGTTCCATTTGAACCCCAAAAGCATATCCCCTCCCAAATGCGAATCTGGGGCATGGCCCCCATGTTGCCATATGCGTTCCTAAGCGTTCCATTTGAACCCCAAAAGCAAAGTACAAACCAGACCCAGGATGGGCCAGGAGCCCGCATACACCAGAGTCACAATAACTAGGGGCACAGCAACACACCCATCGGCATGGCCACTCCGTCCCATGCCACATGTGCACAGCACACAGTCCCATTGCCAAGCACACACAACTACAGATGCTACAGCCACACACACGCCTCCGGGAAACCCATGTACGAGATTGCACGAACTGTCAATGTCAGACGACAAATACATACTTTGCCAGGTGCAACACAATAACAAATCTCATTCTCTCCACAGGTGACGAACTGCTGGATGCTGGGGATGGAGCCAGCAGCCAGCACAGCCAGCCTACAAGCCCCCAACGAGGACACACGGATCTGGAGGATCTGTCCTCCTCTTCGGACACGGACAACCAAGCAGGCCCATCTGGTGTGGAAGGGCCCAGCCGCTCCCCAGGACCCCTCCTACCCACCAACCCATCATCCAGGACTGCTGAACATTCACAGCCCCCTGCTGCCACTGTCGTTGCGGCCACACCCACGGTCATTGTGGCCACTACCACTGCCGCAACCGCCACCATCGCCGCACCGACCACCACCGCCGCCACCACCGCCACGTCTTCGCTGGCACCAGCCCCAGCGCAGGTGGTGGCCCGGACGACTGGATCCACCCTGGTAGCCACAGCGAGGACCGTGGTGAGCAATGTGGCTAGTGGGCAGGCCGGTGGCAGCAGGACTGGTAGGAGGAGCAGGGTCAGGGAAACGCCAGCCTCCCCTGGGAGCCATGCCCTGCCTCACATGGCCAGAGTCCTTGGGGCCTATGAAGAGGCCCAAGGACAATGGGTCCGGTCTGCTTCAGACACGCGTGAGGTGCTGGGGGTGCTGAGGTCCATGGACGCCCGTATGGGCCAAATCGTGGACCTCATGGGACAGCTGGTGGTGGCGGTGAGGTCACAGCCAGGGACAGCAGCTCCCCCTCCGCCACCACCTGCCGGGGCGCAGGGTGGAGCAGCAGTGTCCAGTTCCCCTGCGTCCACAGCCAGTGATCACACCTCAACCACCAGCATGTCGCAAGCAGGCACCCCCCTCGCAAACGTGGAAGGGGCTGTCCGAAGAGGAAACAGATCTCCCGGGAGGACTTCGCACGCTCCAGTCGCAAGTGAGGCAGCCAGCCAGCCTTCCGCCAGCCTTCCTTGACCAGCCACTGCATTGACTTGGACTACGATCCCACTCCACACAGCCATCTGGATGGCATGTGTGTGTTGGACTATGGACATAGAACCAGTGGGTACACCCTGATCATCACGCAGCCATGACCGACAGCTCATTGTCACTGCACGCACCACTTTTGTCATCACCTTACACACAATCACATGTCACAGTTTGTAATAAATGCACCTTTTTCACTAACTGCTGTTTGTGCCCTGTGTCTTATTTGTACGGAATACAACGGCCACCTTGGGCGGAAAGGCACCTGATGCGTGGCATGGCATTTGAATCCGGAGGGCCTGTAGGGACCTAGGGGTGGGAGACAGAACAGGAGCACATTCAATGAGTGTGTCACACACCCATCACACAGTACATGTCAACAACTACAAGCAATGTACACACATCGCACAGAGCAATAGGGCACAATGCCACAGCCACCAACAGTGGCATACTACCCTGGCCATGGAGCGTTGACACTCAGCACGCAGTGAACAAACGGCCACCCTGACACAGCACACACACACCTGCACAGATACAGCCACATCAGCCGTCGTACATGGACACTCACCGTCAAGTGAAGTAGCGGGCGATGAGCTGCTGCCGCACATTACCAGCTTCCTCCTCTCCGCTGTCCTCCTCACTCGAGCTGTCCTGGTCTGCGGGCTGGGGCCCTGGTTGATCTCCGTCATCCACGATGAGGGGGATCTGCTTCCGAATGGCCAGATTGTGCAGCATGCAGCACGCCACCACTATCCGGCACACCTTCTGTGGGGAGTACGCCAGCGCACCCCCGGTGCGGTCCAGGCACCTGAACCTGGATTTGAGGAGGCCAAAGGTACGCTCGACCACACGTCTGGTCCTCCCATGTGCCTCATTGTAGCGATCGTCTGCTGGGGTGCGAGGATTCCTCAATGGACTGAGCAGCCATGCCCCATTCGGATACGCAGTCACCTGGGTGTGAGGGACACAGAGAACCGTTGCTAATCCAACTGGACAGGGGACAGCATCGCACAGCCAGCACGCTACACCACTCCACATACTCACCGACAATACAGGCACGATCCTGTTGCATATTGGACATCAGTCGTGGCAAGATGCTGTTGCGCATTATGTGTGCGTCATGGGCCGAGCCTGGGAACTTTGCACACACGTGGGTGATCACCATGTCCGCAAGGCACACCACTTGCACATTCAGGGAGTGCGTGTGCTTCCTGTTGCGGTACAGGTGCTCAGTGGCCTGTGGTGGAACAAGGCCGACATGTGTGCAGTCAATGGCTCCAACGACGTGTGGGATTCTGCCAAGGGCATAGAATGCACCCTTCACTGCCGCCAATTCACGAGCCCTGGGGAAGCGGATGTACCTGTTCCGGTACAGCATCATGGCTGCCAGTACATCCCTCAGCACCTTGCTGAACATGGGCTGGGACATCCCTCCTCCACTGCCCACTGTGTGCTGGAATGACCCAGTGGCGAAGAAATGCATGGCGGCCATCACCTTAGCCGTGGGGGTGACAGCAGTCGGATACACCCTGCGGGGACGGAGATGGGGTTCTAACATGGCACACAGTCGATGCAGGGTTGGCCTGTCCAGCCGAAACTTCCTAATAACCTCTGTATCGTCCATGTCCGCCAGCAATTGGTATGGGCGGTCAATGTTCGGTCTCCGCCTAGGGACAATGGCAGAGGACACATGTCAATGCAACACGACACATAGCAATTTCGCATACACATCACTGACATGACTGAGCAAGCACATGAGCCACAGCCCAGCTGTCAAGCTGGGACGGCACGGCCACAATACACTTACACAGGTCTCCCAACAATGGCAATGGCTAGTGATACAAACCACTGCCATGTGCATGCACATGGGGATCTAGGCCCCAATGACTTGCGGGGCGTGCTGATGGGGACTGACTGCATATCCGTCAAGCGGCAACGCCACGGCAACATGAATGTCTGCTGAGCATGGAACTGCTTCCGCGGCTGGATGAGTATGGCACACGACGACGACGATGTGGGCACAGGCTGAGCGGCCAAAACAAGTGGGACCTGTGGCACGAGGGGATATGAGACAGTAGTAGGTGTCAGCACTGCACCCTATGTACAGCACTGTACGGATCACACCTCCCGAAACATTGACAGGTGTCCACATTGACAGCCCCATGCCAAGACGGCTGTGTGGTTGCAGTCACACGTCACAGGTGAGAGGTTACATTGCACGTGCCAGGTGGCAGTCGTACATAGTGGGAGCTGGCATGTGTGTGCATGTGTCTCCTGTTCAGGATCCACCAGATGGGCGCTGACTCTGTACTGACCATTGGACACAGCATGTTCCGTGGAAGGCTTGTGTGTGTGGGATGGTGGCACTGGATGTGCCTCCGTTGGGTGGGGGCCATGCACAGGGCGGGTACGTCGATGATTGCGCATTGTTGGTCACGGTGGGTGCACCCACTAAGATGTGTTGCCCTGTGTTCAATTCCTATGTCCGCATGATGATGGACTGTAGATGTGGGCAGACTACACATTGGTCGATGTGCTGTCTATATGCATGTGCCTTCACACCAGGCACAGCTGCCCCTGCACATGTGACCCCTGCTGGACTCGCTGCTGGGTCTGTGGAGCTGATGCACCTTCTGCGCGTGGGGCGGGCAGCTCTCCTCACTTCCCTCATTGCGCATGTCATGACTTTGCCGCAGGTGACATGGATCATGGAGGGCCCACATGTACGCGTGGGTAGGCTACACATGATTGTACACTGGTCGCCACCCCCAGTCAGTGTTTCGAATGGGAAGGTTGTCGTGCTGGTGGTATGTTCGATGTGGCGGATGGGTGGGCCTAGGTGCGGGCTTACATTCCGGACATGGGGGGTAGTTGGATTGGCGACTAGTTGCAGTACACACGGGACACGTCTCTTCCTTTCCACATCTGGGTCATCCCTTGTACTAACTGACAGTGATACAGTCATCTTCGCCCCAGCCCTCATGTCCTCCCCTCGCTCCCCCAATATGCATGCTCACCTGCGAGGCTAGCGCTTGCACAGGCAGCCCCAAGCTCGCACCAGAGAGGGCAAGGAGTGTATGTGTGGGTCCAGTTGCACGAGTGGGCTGTCTCAGGGTATGATGTGTTGCGGGACGCCGTCCACCTGCGTGGTGCCCCAAATGGAGACCCGGCCTGCATGGACTATGCATCACAGTCTTCGCCTTCCGGATCCGCCACCTGCGACACCCAGTGGCTGTGGCTGCCCTTGCAGCCAGGCCGCGTCCGTCTGTGGCTGATGGCCCACACATTCACTCTTTGGCCTCTCTGGGGAGGGCTCGGGGGTGGTGGCGCACGCGCTTGCACTTAGTCGCAATGGCATGTGGCGTGGTTGGTATGATGGGCAATGGATGGGATGGTGCGAGCCACCTCCCGTGACGTCAGTGCTGCTCGTGCTGTGGTGCGTCCCCCTACACTTCCATGTGACTTGTGCCATGCTAGACGTTGAGGTTCTATTGCCTGCGTGATATGACCAGGAGGAGCGCGAGGAGACCTCTCACACACCATGCTCCACTGCCATCCCGTGCCCTGTATCGCCTGTGCGGATTGACTATGTTGGGGTTACACCTGGTCGACTGGGGCTGTGTGTGCCTTGTCAAGGGGCATGGCGGGCGCACAACAGGATCCAGCTTGTCCACAGAGGGTGGGCTGAGGTGCGCCTGGTACCGCTTTGTACGTGTGCCCGGCTGCTGTGCACACACGTGTTCACTCCCCCCGACACGTGTCCTCTCACAATGCCCAGGGAAGCGGTGGTGTACTGTTCATGACCCCTCCCAACACGGCGTGCTCCAACTTGGCATGTGCGCATCTACCCGTCGCACCCACCCACCTGAGCACTGCGTCCATACGACTTCACACGACACATGTGTGTCTTCCACAGTAGTGCTACTCATTTGCGTTGACATCCAATACCAGTGGACTACATGGTCATGTCACGACTGCCGTGTACTTCACATACTCTCATCCTCTCTCATTCGTACTTGTGAAATGAGTCAGCGGAGACAGTTTTGGTTTCAAACATTATATTGTATCTTCTGTCCTCTGCGATGCAGTATAGTGGACACTACTGGCAGCGGAATACATGTTGCGGATATACTGAGCATGATTGCAAATGGGATAGGGTGTGGGGTTACATGTGATTGGCTGTTGCATGTGGGATGTGGGCTTCAGAGTGACATCTGCTTGGCCAAGGCTGTGCTAATGTACATTTACGTATAGCTGCGGAGCTGCGGACTTTGACACAGACGGTATACATGTAGCCTACCAGACCGCTTGGCATCATGGGCACAGTCCATCTCAGTTCCATGTGACAGGTCTGCTGCGGTTGTTCCTCATGCACGCGTGCATGTGAGTTGACATCAGGGCATGTGCTTGCGTGCATGCAGCGGCGTGCCACTTGTTGTTGCACTGTGGTGGTTACTGGACATGTCACAGTCACTGGGGTCGTGTTGTTGTTGTATGCACTTGTCGTCCATGCAAAGGTCCTGGTATGGGATTCCCGGGGCGGGGGTGGGAGGGGTGCAGCACCCACAGACTCCAGGCGACCTATTCATGTCCACTGAGCGGTGTGTGTGTCCATGTGCACTGGATCCATGTCGTGTCCTGGTTGTTCGTGCAGTTCCGTCCATGTGGGTGCGATACACAGAGCCCATGCCACTGCCTCCCACGATGCATGCGGTGTTCCTGGATGTGATGGGGAACAGTGTGCATGTCCCGGTCATCTCCGATGTCATGGCGATGTCGTTGATGGTGTGGTTACAGTTGCCGGTCGTTTGGTATGGCTGTTGTGGTGGTGACTGGCCAGTCCGTGCGGAAGCTAAGCATGGGTGCGGGGTTGGACATCATAGGTCACTCGGGGAACCTGCGTTGTGGTCCGACGTATTTACAGGTTGTCAGGTATGCGATGCCGTCCAGCAGGGCTTCCATGTCATTGGTGGTGTACATGTTTGCCAGCCAATGTAGCGGATGGTGGCTGTCAAGGTGTTGTTCGTAAGTTGTCCCTTGGAGGACCATGATGGGGCATGCTGGGTGACATTCGATGTAGCTGTTCTCGATGATCCGTCGTGTGGAGGCACAGTGGTCCCATTTCAGTGCGGGTGCGATGTTGGCCACATACGCCATGCCCCCATAGGCAGAGCAGGCCCTGTCGTGTGCGTCCAGAGGGAGGAGTAGTGGTAGCAGGTCCGCCTTCAGACATGCCGGGTTGGAGAGGCATATCTCGACGGGATGCTGGTAGGGACACCTCCGACAGTAGAAGACGGGCATGACGCAGCTGAACAATGTGATGCGGTAAGTCAGTCGGTAACTTACGTTCAGCAGGGACAGGAGATCGCATCCCAATGTATGGCACAGGTTGGTTTTGTACAGCTTGAGCTGTTCGGCGTAGTTGGGTAGGTGTGTTGCGGTTGCCATTTCGCAGCGGTTCGTTGAGGTGGCGTGCTCCGGCTGTGTGTGCAGTCTGCAATGTGCACGCTCCGGGGTTGCTGTGAGCTCTGTGTAGTTGTAGGGAGACAGGACTTGTGTTCTGTTGGCTTGTTTGGAGGACACGGGCCCTCTTCCCACATGCTTCTCAGACAGTTCAAGGTCAGTGCTGTGTGACTCCTTCCAATTAACTTGCATGTGGCCGACATGGGGGAGTGTTTTCTTCTTTCTTCCCCGTCCGTTGTGTGCTTCTGTGATATGCGCTATCTGCCCTGTGGTCGGTCTCCTCGGCATGCCTGTGTTGGTCTATTCTTGGACAATGGCTGTATTCACCGGCTTCTGTCGTAGGGCTGTGGTTTCGGAGTTGGAATGGAAGGTCATTCAGTGCTGTCTGCTCTCCCTTGTGTGGGCGGCAGGCTGCCTTTCCGCTCTGCGTTGGGCCTTGTGTGTGAATGTTATTCTTGGGCCACCTGTTGTCGGTCCCCGGGCTCTTTGGTGTTCCGTTTTATATGTCTTGTTCATATGTGCAGGGTGGTATGGGTGTTTCTGTGTGGTACTGGCGTTCCTCTTCCCGAAGGGGCCCTGCTTCTCCTAGTTGGTGTTGCCGCCGCTGTGTGCTACGCCATGTTTGTTACACTGGGGTGTGTCCTGCTGTTGCGTGTCTTCACTGACATGTGTGCGTCGGTTGTGTGGCGTTGGGTGTTGTCCGTGAATTGGGCGTTGGGGACATGTCTGCGGCAGGCCTGTCACGTGTCATGTGCGTTCGGGGTGGGACTGATGTGTGTGCTGCTTGGTTGTGTCCCTGTGTCTGTGTGCGACGCATGCATGGCGCTGCGGTTGGCCTCTGCGTTGTGCGCATGTGTGGCGGCGTCATCGGCGCTTTGGGGCCGTGACGGGGTGGTTGGTTCCTAGTCCCAGGTGGTGTGTACACATGTGTTACGCGATGTTACGATTTGGCCTGTGTGTCATATGTGGATGCGATGGTGGATGTGTAGTGTACACGCGCTGGTGGGGGTTGTCCGCTTTTTCCGCCCTTGCACTGTGTGCGCTGTTTGCGTGCACTTGTTGTGTGTGTGCCTACCTGCGTCTCCGCGGTGCGTTGCGTCCTTGGTGGTGCATCAGCAGAAGCATGGGGAGTGCCTGCAGTGCTGGATTCATGCTCGGGGAGCCGCTTCTTCGTTGTCCGTGCTCGGCATCCGTGTTACCGCTTCGGTTTGTCGTACGGTATCTCTTGGCCGTGGGAGCCGTTTGTTTGCGGCATCGTAATTTATGCGCCGGGCGGGACGTGTTTCGTCGGACGGTGTGTGTCAGTTGAGCTGCGCCGCTACATGTACGGGCGCACTTTGATGGCGGACGGTGTTGCTGGCTTGCCGGCGGTGTTTGGCCTACTTTTCGCATCGTAATTGGGCGGGCGTGTGGACTGCTGCGTGCCGGCGGTAACTGGTGGTTTTTGCATCCGCCAGCACGGCGGTGGTGCTTCTGCCCGCCATCGTAATGGGCCCCTAAGTTATTTAAAACCTTATTTAGCACTTTTGAAATTTGCTCCAAAAGGAGAAAATCACCCACACACGTCATCAATGACAGATGCTACAAAACTGCCAAACAAATGAAAATAGTGGGACCCAGCATAAAGCCTTGCATTAGATGTTACTATCCTCCTCTTGATGGCCAATCTTTGCTGTAGCAAACTTTAACCTACATATCAGAGAAGGACACCTGTATTAAAGAGAGAAGAGCCACATCAATGCTTAGTGAATTCAATTTTAACTATAAACGATGATGACTGGCCTATTTGAATGGAGTTGAGTATTTCGCTTTTTTGGTCACATAGATTGATTTCTTTACCTGGTAGCTACCACCATGCATTTCAGCATTCTTAAAAGAAAATCCAAGGAAAATTGATCATAAGAATTTCCTCAGTTTACTATATTAAAAATCTATTAATGAGAGCTTTAGATTGTGCTCCTTTTACTGTCTTTCTGGATAGGAGGAACCAACTCTCCATGCTAGCATGGAGAAGTCAGTCTTACGGATTGAAGGACATTAAGCACTGTCAATTGAGAAACCTCCCAGCAACAAGCATTGTGCAGTTTATAGTTCTGAATTTTAAATTGTTTGTTTCAGTCATCTCAAAATAAAAGAAAACACTTATGACTAGCCTTCTCAATCCTGACATGGCACTCTTTAGTTGCATTTGATCTGAAAAGACTCACAGAAGGCTAAATTAAAGCAAACACTGGTGTCCCCCAAAAGCAATATCCATTGTTATCTTAGTGTATGCTTCGCTGCAATTTCCTCTGAAAATGAAAGCAACTGCTTATGAAATTAAATGGGACTAATGGTTTGGTGGACAGGGTATGTAAACGCAGCAGAGTACTCTGTCTGCCAAAATGATGGTCCATCTGTCCTATTTAGGGGCGAGAGGACTGTTGGTTTTCTGTTGTCAGAGCCCCTCTTGTCTCTGTCAAGTAAAGCCTTCTTTCTATGGCTCAACAAGTTGGGATCATTGGAGGAAGGGCATTACATTGGCCGCCTTAATTAGGGTGGATGGTCTGATGTCCTTTTTAGGTCTCGCCTACGCAGCGCGCATGCGCTGCATAGGCAAAAAGACCTTTTGGAATCGATTCGGCTTTTCAGCCAAAAACGTGCACGCGTTCCATTGCCTTCAATGGCAACGCGTGCACGTTTGGCGATTCACTTGCGGGAGCGAGCGGCGCCATATGGTAGCAATTATCGCTCCTGGCGCCGCTCGCTCCCGCAAGGGAATCGTGCAGGCCCCCTCCTCTCTTCCCTCCCCCTGCTGCCGCGCGCGCTTGTGCTTGTTTCATTGGCTGTTCAAACGAAGTTTTGTTTTTCGGGGTTAACTCAATTCCTTCATATTTCGATTGGTAATTCGTAGATACTCATTCTCAACTACATTGTTCATTAGAAGGCGAAGGCAGGGTTTTTCATAGCGGAAATATTAGTTGGATTGCTCAGCAAAACCTACATGTAAAGAATGTCACTACTCGCAACCTTTGTCGGTACACGCAGCTTTACATGCTTCTGAGGCTGATAAAACAGGCAATTTTTATTTTATTTCTCTAACGTTACCGCCCATGGAGTATTGGGTCGGGGACGAGCAGCGACGCGCACGCTACAGCTGCGCATGTGAAGGCGGCCTTCACGCCCCTTGCCCTGGAAAGGAGCGCCGGTCTAGCAGCTGCTGTGTGGCGTTGTCTCCGACCAGCAGACCACCCTTTCCCGAGCTGAGGTATGGTGTTTGCGTTGTTTTTTGCTATATTAGGGTAGCTCTCACCTTCCCTTAATCTGTCCATCGCAGTACTCGCGGAGCTTGCTACCGCAACTCCGGTTCAGCTCCTCTGAAGGTGGGGGGGACCCATCAGGGCACTAACGGTGAGAGAGATGGCATCGCGCAATGCAAAGTGAGCTCGCCGCTCCGACCTCCGGGTCCACCTTCTGGAGACACCCCTGCCCCATCCCCTCACTCTGCTGCTGGGACTTCCCGATGCTCCGGTCCCCGGCTGGTCAAGCGCTGCCTGGAACTGTTCCGGCCAGGAGACCTCCATGTTGAACCGGGAGTCCTCACCCTTCTTGTAACAAGGAGGTTTAATGGCCCGATCTCCGCAGAGCAGCTCTGCTATCTCCTTAACCAGCGGTTTTTCAGCACCCACTCTGCCCGTCCTGGCCGGGAGCGCATCACCCCACACCCCGCTGCCTTTATTACAAAGGACCTCACTCAATCCCTCCAGCCCTCCCATGGCCTTCATTATCAAGTGCTTCTCTGGTCCAAGATATCCCTCCATGCTCGCATCGCAAAGCCGACCGGTGCCCCAATCTCCATGGACCTCTCCTGACATCAGGGGCTCACCGAGTACTCCCTCCCGAGCTTCAAAGGAGCCCGCTTTGAGCTGTCTGCACTCCCCTGGAGCTCCTTCTCTGCCTAATCTGCAAAGGACCCCTCCTGGAGTCCTCATCACTCCCGGGTGGTGGTGTTCCCCCGAGGCTCGACTCCAGCCTCCCGCCTGACACCCTGATCACCCGACGGCACACAAAGCGCCGGTGCCGTCGTCCTCAGCAACCGGTTGAGAGTCTCAATCTTGGGTATTACCAATTATGTATACCCTGCCTCTAGAAGCCTCATAGTCCTAGCGATTCACATACGACCGGCAGACAGCCAATTTAGATTCTCTAGCTAGGTAACTCCCTTTACTCACCTGGTATCATTCAAACTTTTTCTCCCAGCGCTTTCTGTATGGTGCTACACTTTTTTCCAATGGAAAACAGTATGAATTCAGGTAACAGCGCTAGCTAATGGCCTTTTCTAATATATCTAACCAGAAATCAACAATACTCACCCATGGGTACTCCATTTTAAAGTGAAGGTTCCCACTTATATTTTTGTATCAGAACAGCTTATGTGTGGCGCAATCCTCGACCAACAGACAACTCTTTCCCGAGCTGAGTTCTGGTGCCTGCGTTTTTTTTTGTTGTTGCTAATATTTGGGTAGCCCTCACCTTCCCTTAATCTGTCCATCGCAGCACTCACGATGCTTGCTACCTGAACTCCGGTTACAGCCAGTGCTTTTTACATGTGCCCAACACCCACCTGCCACACCACTTTCGTGCTCGCAGCTCGGGCATGGACGAGAGGAAGAGGAGGGATCTGTGAACCTCCCCGAGGCGCGGATCGCAGTGTAATTAAACTAAAAAGTATGCACTGAAGAGTTTTCTATGCACATCAGGTATTTTTTATTTATATTGAATATATTAACATATTTACTTAAAAATACTTGGCTACTTTCAGACCATTTCGTATGGTAAATATGTTTCAAGCCATTCCCCCCTCGCCCCCCCATCCCGCCTGCCCCCACTGCACGGACGCCCCGCTTCATAGTTCACAAGCGCTCTGTTAATAAAAGAAGAAATAGACGGACGCTTCCTCCATTTTTTCCCTCTACCCCCATTCATGCCCTTGGTGTGGCTTTTACACGGAAGAGTTTTGCATACATATAGGGTTGGATTGGGATCAAAAATTGGCCTGGCGTTCTAAAAAGGTGGCCCTCATTTGGGACTACACCTTTTCGCAAAACTCTGCTTCAGTGCGTTAAGTATTATAGAGAAAAAAATTGCGAGTTCTCTAAAATATACTTGTTTTCTTAATTTCACTGTGATAAATAAAATGCAAATATTACCAAGACACTTTGTGTACATGGTGTGCCCATCTGGAGCCTGTGGTCGTAGGGTAAAGTTGCATGTGACTGTGTGTGTACTTTGGGACATGGGCGTCAGGCAGTTGAATGCATGGGGCGCTTCAGCTGGGACTGCACCCCAACATACATGGATCTGGATAGCCTAGGGAGTCCAAGAGTGTACACTGACGGCACAGTTTCCGAGGAGCCAAGCTCCTGTTTCTTCTCCCTTCTGTCAGTGGACTACACGGGTCACACAAGCCAGCATGGTGACTTCATCCTCGGTCAGCGCACCTCCTGGCGCATCATTCCTTAGCCAATGCTCACCTTACGCACAGGCCCAACTTTACCATTTCGCAGTTGCGCAACTCACATTTTTCATCATTTGGCTGTGCATATTTTATTAAATAGTTGGTGTGAATGTAGGGAAATATCCCGAGCTAGCAACAACTTCATAGTTGTGCAGAAAACGCTGCTACAGAGGTACAAATGGAGGTGAGCACACACATTATTGTACATGAAAATGCTTCAGGGTGCTCCAGGGGGCTTCTTCGCACACGCATTGGCCGTGGGGCACCCTTTCTACCCTCACAGCTGCCCCTCACTCCATTTATTTTTATTTATTTATTTATTTACTCCATGTGCGTAAAACACGGTTACTTCTAAGTGCCCGCCGTGTGCACTGCTCAATGTGCTTGGGGCCTGTTATGCTTACTAGGGAAGGCGAGTAGCCTATTTGTCCGACCGGATTTCATCGTCGGTGCAGTAACACATGCACAAAGTCTGCTGTGGTCTTTCGGCTGGTCGCTGCTGTTTACAGAGTCCGAACCCGTAATCCAAGCAGCTGCCAGGTTCAAGCCATCTACCCAATCCAGTGCTTTAAATGGGCTGGTACTGAGTACCGGCACTTTCTTTTTTTTTTATTAGAGGGAGAGTACCTGCAGTTCTCAAGAGTGACGTAATACGTTTAATTGGAGAGTACCAGCACTTCTCAGAGTACCTGCACTTCTATTTTTCCGTTTCAAGCACTTACCCCATCCATGCCCTTCGTGTGGCTTTTTTTTTTTACGGAAGCTGTGTCCACTTCATGGTTTAGATTATTTGTCATTGTCTGTTACCAGTGCTTTAAATGGGCCGGTACTCACCGGTACTGAGTACCGGCACTTCTTTTTTTCCCCCCCAAGAGTACCGGCACTTCTCCATTACCAAATAGAGTACCGGTACTCACTGTCACACAGTTATGTGAGCATGCATTGCATTTCTACACTGCGGCGCATGCTCACATATTGGTGATTTCACAGGGAGGGCAGTGACGCCATGGCGCCAGGGCAGAGCAACGTGTGACCCAGGCGCGCAATGCCCATTGGATTCAAAGGGCTTCAGCCCCCCCCCCCCGTCGTGTGTGGCAGCCCGGGATGAGACAGCTTTCCGGGCACACACACAGCCGCACCGAGTACTTAACAGGTGTTTAAAAGACCATTTACTTCCTAACGAGGCTTTGTTCTGTTTTCACCCCTTCTGAGAGCCCCTGCAGCTCCACTCTGCCTTTTGCTTGCAGAATCAACCCCCCGAAATTATTTCTTAGCCCCCGAAATTTGACTCTAGGTGCGCCTCTGGTGTGACCTCACCCGCCAGGAAGCTGTGCGGCGAGAAGAAAGGGAAGCTCTTTGAAAAGCACAATTTGCTCTGGCTTTCCCTTTCTTCTATGCGAAAAAGACGGAGAGGATAGCACAGCAGCTGGCGGGTGAGAAAGGGGACAACTGAGGAGAGCTTACAGAAGTGAAGGGGTATAAGCACAGTCAGCTGAAGAAATCGAGGGGTTATCTGAAGAAGAAGAAAGGGGCAAGCAAACGATATTAGAGAATACACTGCGGGCGCGGGGCAGTGGGTTTAAAATAAAGCACCTGATGGATGAGATGAGGATCATCTGATGAGAGTTGGGGGTGGGTAGGTGTCCCAAGAAAGAGCCAAGGCTTTCGAGAATGACACAGGTCGGTGGAAGGGGCCTGTTGAGTGAGGACAGAGCGACAGCTGCAGTGGCAGAGACTGGTATTTTAAGTGGGGGAGGGGTATCCCAGAAAAGCAAGAGAAGGAATTTGATGAGATAAACGAGGGGACATTTAAGATGAAAGGTGGCGTGACCACCTGAAAAAAGAGAAAATGTAAAGAGACACATGGGGCATCGGAGGGGACATGGGGCTAGTAAGTAAGGGCTAGGGACATCAGAGGGTAGAGGTAGGCGAGTATCTCGTCATCCAAAAAAGTGTTATCTAAAGCGGGGCGGCAGCTGAATAGAAAAATTATTTTGAGGGAGGGTGGTATTTTTAAGTCATGTGTTTTTTTTTTATCAGCTAATATAAAGTTTACCATAATGTGACTCATTTTTTGTAACGAAGTTAAACAATGAAAGGCCCAACAAACAATCATAAGAATTCAGATTGCATACTTGGAGGAAGAATGGATTTATCAAAATACTTAAACACAGTATAGACCTTACTGGGGCACACTGGAAGGGGAAGAATAATGTGGACGGAGTTGAAAAGGCGCATTTACCAGAAAACACTGAATGTAGCTAACAATATAATCATTCAAACACGACTAAGACATGACGTCCCATGGCTTGGTGAATGTTTCTCATTCATTTCTATGATGTTAGATCACACTTTGAATTGCTTCCAGAATGTTTGTGTCTGATATCAAGCATTTCTCAGAAACGAGGCCTATTCCAGATTGCCAAGTACGCTTTTTTGCTGTCATACACATGCTCAGTCACACTTTTTGGTATTTCTTTGTTCTTTAAACCCGATAAGTGCTACTCTCCAAACAAAAGCGCTTCAACACCCCATCAGGTAAACGCTATATAAATGCAAACCTTTTTCCCCTCTTCTATCCCTCCGCTATCCTTCTGAATCCAAATAACTGACTAACCTATCCACCACTCAAATTACTTACACATTTTCACTATACTAATTCAACACTAATCCTTGTTGGGTTCCGGAGTAGAGTGCTACTCGCTGAAAAGCGCTTCGACGCCTCGTCAGGGGTAGTAAGCGCTATATAAATGCAATTACAATACAATACCTTCAGTGTGGGTGGATTTGGCCAACTTCTACAAGCCCATGATGATAAGTGTTACAGTGGTTAAGGTGCTTTCATGGGTGTCTGAATATTGTTAAGGAGGCTAATGGGCAGAGAGTTGCCTCCATTCAGGTGGGTGAGGACCAGGGCTTCGACTGACACGGACATCTGGAAGGAAGGATGTCTGGAGGCAGAGCTCTTACCATACTGGGACAGGCCCATATCCAGTTGCCTGCCACAGATGCAGAAATGACTAGATTCCCCAAACAGTGAATGTTACTGACATCCTACAATAATCACAAACGGGGAAATTAAGTTTTATTTCTGCATGTCAAAGACTGTCTGCCTTGGGGAAGGGACACGTACAGCCAGCCCTTCACCTACTTTTATAGCAAATTGATGCAAATTCACATAACTTTCTGGGGAAAATAACTGCAGTTTTATGCTAAATAAAGTAAAACCATCTATTTTAGGTGTGGTTTATCTTTCATTTGCTGCCTTCTTCTGGATGCACACCCAACACTCCAGCTTCGGAGTTCTGCTCCCACAGAGTGCCACTACTGTGTTGTGACAAAAGTATAATATGAAAATGGATTTCCATCCATGTAAAATTTGTGAATTGGCAAAGTGGTACACAGACTACTGTAAATATTGTCCCAAGAATGTAGTTGACATTTCAGATGTGGCCAGAGGGCTAGACCCCTCAGGCCAGGCAGGGAGCTTAAGAACCACCCACACCACTACAGGCCAGGACACATATCTCCGCACTGGAAGGAGGGAGCAGGCAGAGAAGTCAAAAGAAGGAAGGATCATGGTTAGCCGGGGAATTGCAGGTATGTCTTTCCAGGACAATGCTGTGGAGGCATCCATAAGTGTGCGTCTGTGAGCAGTACAGAGATATGAACGAGAAGTGCCAAATGTCTGCCCCTCCCAATTTCCACTACAGCAGCTTAGAAATCTGTAGGGTTCCACTGCACTATGAGGTGCATCAGACTGGTCATCACCAGTTGACACAACAGCTGGCTGTATCTGGTATTCATGAAAAAAGTGAGCCACACAGTAGGAGTGGGAGCACCAGGGAACCCAAAGCACCCAAGAGAGGAAGACAAGCCTTGGACTTGAGGAGAAGGAGCAGGCCTAAGGGAAGCTTTGAGCATCAAACACATGTGGGTACAGGGTGCCTCCCATATCAGAAACAGTGGCTACAGCAGGCCTGCTGACCACCATCATCATTGACACCGGGCTCATATGTACATGGTTATATGTGCCTCCATCCCTTTACTAGCCCCTCAGAATTTTGGACTAGGTTTTGCTGGGTGGCACAGTATCTGAAAGTGAATGAAAGGGTGAAATATTATTGCTCTGTTGTGAGACCCCAGATAACTTTCTTCTCCCAGCATGACAACTGATGGCTTCCTTCCACCCGATGCGGGTCAGAGTTGCATTTTAGGATGTAGTCTTTTTTCCTTTAATTAATTTTCAGTAAAACAAGTCTCTGCACCTTTTAATGTTTTGTTTAATATACAGGTGCCTCTGACAAAAGGGAAACCTGATAGTTACCTTTCAATAGTCTGTCAACTAGTACAACTTAATACATGCAAGGGCATCAACAATAAATTGCAGAGGGAAGCAATTTGTCATCATTCGCAACCGAAAAAAATTCTTGAGCCCTTCAAATGTTTTTCATTAGACCCACCCTTAGTCCCGCCTCTAGCCCCGCCTCCTTGCCACGCCCCCGAGCTCGATCTGATGAGTACCTGCACTTTTTTTTCCCCATTTAAAGCACTGTCTGTTACCATTGTGTTGCTTTTAATACCTGCTTAGTGATCTTACACATTCACAAGTTGGACAGCTGAGCTGTCCCTCAGTTTACACAGATGTTGAGACCTCAGGCTTTTGACAGTAGTGCTGTCCCTCTGCTCACACGATCTGACAGCACATGTATGTATTCCTCTACTGGACAGATGCTGCAAGCTCATTTCTACAACCGCAGTAACTCTTTCACATGTTACACAGATGCTGATCTTACAGACTCGACCCTTAAAACGCAGTCTAATTCATTTTAGCCTATCCTCCTCGGTCCGTAGCTCTTAAGTGCTCCCACCTTACATAGCAGAGAGGCCCCCTGAGGTTGCAAAGATCTTACGAGATAAGGCTTCCAAGAGCAGAGTTCTCCTCTTTGCTTTCCCAGTTCTCTCGGCTCGAGCTCAGCTGGAACAGCCCTGCCTGATGAACAGATCTGGTTCCGATCTCACACAGAGGAACTATCGTACAAGACCGTTTACGCTCTAAACCTTACTGAGATAAATGACTATAAGTTGAAGTTCAGCAACGTTATTAACTGGCCACCATTACGGTATTGTGTACATTTTTCCATTACATTTATACTGACAATATATATATATCACTTTCAGGAGGCAGTTGTCAAAAGGGTCCCCATTTGGCCCATTCTGTCTCACTCTCACGTTTTCCCACATCTCCTGCTCTCTTTCTCACGTTTCCTCTCAAACTCCTGCTCTCTCTCTCTCTCTTTCTCTTTCTTTCTTTCTTTCCCCCTTTCTGTCCCTCGGTCCCCGTTCTCTAATTCTGCTTCATGTTTTTCTATTCTGTCTTTCTCAACCTCACACTCTTTTCTGCGCGCTCTCATTCTCTCGCACCGTTCCTCTTGCATAAGTCTGTGCGTCACCTGCAAATCACTGAACCGAATCCGGGCAGGACAACTCCCCCTTTTAACCTTCCGAGCTCAATAAAATGAGTGTCATTGACTTAGCACATGCTCCTTACGGTGCTGCGAAGCAGTAACACTGTGGCGTCAAGTGTTACATACAGATACATTACTATGAATGAATCATACTTGCCAATTCTTCACTTATTGTTCATTAAAACTCACAGCAATACGCATGGAGTTCAGTTGGCAGTTTATTAAACTGTTCTCACTACCCTTCTAATTCAAGCTGGAGTGCATGCCTCACCCTCTATACATTTTGCTTAGCTAAAAAACGCCAAGAAGAGCCCCGAAGGCAAAGATCATGTCTGCTGAAGCTGAGCCCCCTCCGGCGCACTCCCTCTCTGCCCTGTCGAGCTATGTGGTCGGTTTTGCATACGTTCGTTCCCATTCTGCAGTTTCTAAATACTGTAAATGAGAACTGCAAGCACCCGTATTTGCATCTATTAATTAAAGTAAAAAAACCGAGCACTTCTGGCAGTCACAAGTCACCAGCATGCGACAACTCTTTTGGGACCTTGTAAGTGTTTAACCATGCAACAGTTGATGTTGCACCAAGGATATTGTGCTGGATAACTAAACACTTATAAGGTCCCAAAGGCGAGACCTATTGGCTATGCCAATGCTTGTTTCTGTCTGCCACTGCTAGGTAGAACCTAGTGGTAAGAGACATAAAAAAAAATGATTCCCCCACGCACAGTTAAAATGTTCCCTGGTACGGGGATCATTCGCTTTTCGTTTTCAATAATAAACTGTGACTGTGGGAGTTTGTTTGTTTTTGGAAAACAAAAATGGATTTGAGTTCTGGTGGACAACTTTCAAAACCGATAGCAGCTATCCCCCGGACTTTTTGTACCTTGAGAGAAGTTTAGTGCTTCAATCCTAGATAACTACTTAAAATGTACAAAATTCAATGAATAAACATATAATATAAAAATATACAATGCGTAACGTGTAATATTGTCTTATATTGCCATCTCAGGATTAAGGTTATATTTTTATACCATTTGCCATTTAGCCTTGTGGATTATAATGTTTCCAGAATCAGCTATATATATGCTCAAACCTGCCAAACCATTGAAATTAGCCAGTTATGGTTAGCTAAGCAAAAAAACAAAAAAAAAACATATGGCACACATATAACTTGGAAATAATATATTTATCTCAACTAAATAAAGCCAAAACACTCACTGAATATTGCTAACACCACATATCTATTCTGAATAGTAAAATGATCATTTTATTAATGTCAGTCCGGTAATGCAATGGTTTTTGAGCTGTTGTTTTAACCAATTCGACCTACTTGCACCGTATTTGAGCAAATGATTGCTTGTTTATTCGGGACTGCATGCTTGGCTATTGTTAGTAGTGTGCACTGAGATTCTGTAACTAATGAGACTGTCAGAATAGAAACGGCATCGCCAGGAACTGACGCAAGTGCACAGTGTGGGAAGCTGTTTACAGAAAATTCAAAGGACGATAACAATGAACCCAGTAAGGGTTATGGAGAATGTGTTGGGAATGTTCTATCACATTTTAGCAGCCAGATTGTAAAACAGTATGGAGCAAATGCTGCTTTTGCTGGTTCTTTTTTTTTTACTGTGGCACTCTCAAAATGCAGTGAGCGAGCGGCATGCATCGATGCCCTATTGTGAATGTTGAAGGTCATGCCGACCCTTTTGAAAACTGCACAACCGCATTTTGTATCGAGTTTCTACAGTATTGCTTATAATTCAAATATATTGATTTTTATCATGTTTTTTTTACAACAAGATAAATCCCTACTTCAAATGCAAAGATATGGACAACAATGGACTCTTAAGGATTCTGCATAACCTGGTACCAATGAACAACGGTGGGTTAATACTACAAGAAAAGACTCAGTTTAATTTGCATAACATTCTAAAGGTGACCCATGCATTTCAGCCATTTTTTGAACAACGTTATGGTTTCGTTGAGACGGAGCAGTTTGAGTAAAGCTGTCCTGTAACTTTAAACACCCCAGCTGGCATACTGGATCTCCTCAGCAAGTATTATGCCATGCCCGGAGAAGTCTAAGAGACTGATTGTGCTGACTAAGGCTGTGTCTGAGAAATATTGTTCATGGATTCAATTCTTCTGGCACAGTTTGCCCCATTGGTCAAGTAAAGTGCTTAAAAAGCGAAACAAAAAATGTGAAATGCATCCTACGGGACGAGTGATCATAGAATGGTCATTCAATATAAAACAACAAAGCAGTGCAAACCTGTCAATAAGAGATTTACATTTAAGAATTGATCACGGTCTCCGTTGAAAGAACTAAGGGGCATATTATCAACGGCCAGCGATAATTATCGCTGGCCGTACATAGCGATAGAAATATTATCGCTGGCTATCGCTGAATATCATCGCCATGATAACGCTATATTTACAACGCATAGCGCTATGGCGATAATATTTCAGCGATAGCGTGTTTTCAATGGAACATCACTGGTTTTCCAGCGATGTTCCATTGAAAACAGCGATAACTTTGTGCTGATACGACCCTGTGGTCGTATCAGCATAATCCATCTCCCATTAAAAGTATGCCTTAGTCAGGAATTTAACAGGCGTTAAATTCCTGAGTTAAAGCTGAGGTAGCGCGATTTTTTATCGCTGCACCTCCTTGTTAATATCGCGAAGCTGCCTTCACGATATTAACATGTGTCGTTTTCACAGCCACGCCTTCTTTGCATCTCATTAGCGATGCGAGGCGAGGCTGTGAAAAAACGGGCTCTACATCAAGGAAACACGCGCTAGCGTGTCCTTGATGATATTGCGATATAATTATCGCCGCTTTTCGCCCAAAAACGGACGCTAAAGCGGCGATAATTATATCGCCAGCCCTTGCTAATATGCCCCTTAGGATGCGGAAAAGCTGCCGTTTTAGAGACAGCATCTATAAATGAGGAATTCTAAACCCTCACTAGAGAAGATTGTTCACCCACTGGAAAAGTCCTTCTGTAATCACTATTAATTGAAGAACGTACTCATGCCATGTAGTTATAATTATTTCTTGTAACAACACGTGGTCATAAAAACTCACCACAATTTCTGTTCTTTGTAGCACATGAGTGTCCATGATCAGTTATAAGGGGGTGATATATGGAAACTGATTCAAAGAGAAAAATAACTAAATAGGGCCTTGCATAATTTTATATTAGGCAGGCGTAATGACTCATAGCTACCGAATACTGGGCGAACCGTTGCTCGCGTAATTTCCTTTATTCTCATGTCTACCCTAATCATGTATAACCAGATGGTGAAAATTGAGATGATAAGCATCACAAAATGTTGATTTTTCCCTCAGAGAACTCCCTCACAAACAGGTGTAACACTCGTAACAAAGGGGCAGATTTACAAGCCCCTTGCGCCACCGGTGCGTCACTTTTTGTGACTTACTGGTGGTGCATTTTACTGCTCCATGTGAGAAGTTGGCCTGGTATATGCTGTCCACTAATTATAGTGGGCACCTTGCACCAGTCCAAACAACCCCTTATTGGAGATAGGTTAAAGACAACCTTATTGAAAGCTATCCTAGTGGTAGCTATGGAGAGCAGCCTTCAGGCTAAGTCTTGAAGGAATGTAAAGCAGCTTGTTTTACCAGTCTATAATCTCTTGAGTGATCAAATGAAAGAGCACCACACCAGGTATATATTCAAAATATATGTATTTATTGCTAAACACACCCCTCTAGTCTCTTTATGAGGCTAGAGTTCGAAAGTACATAAGTTAGAAGTTATTTAAACACAGTAATAGCACAAATACACGTTTGGGCCCTAGGGGCGTACCAAACCATATACCAATAAAGTGGTATAAGAACCACGACTGAACTAGACACTAGGCCTAGAGCCTCTAGAAGTGCTTGGACCACAAGGAACCACCCAAGGTAGTGACACAGGGGACCCACGGGAGACGCGTGCAGTGTAAATACACAACCGCGATACGCCGTTGACTTCTATGGAGAAAGTTGTGATCGGGAAATTAGAGAAAAGGGACACTTAAAAGAGGACTTGGACAAAAACCTTTGAGATCTAGGACTTTGAAGAGTCTCTACCCATGGGAGCACCGGAGTACTCGTGTTACCTCACCCAGGGAAGCCGGGTGCATAGGTGCCTTTCGGGGTCGGGTTTCGTCGTCGATTCGAATGGCGATCTGCTGCAAAGTGCTGCTGGCGACCAAGAGAAAAGTGTCCGGGTGGATCCAAGACTGGATCGGAGTTCTGAAGAACCTGAAAGCAGAGGGGACAGAGTCTGGGTCACTAGCCAGTGACCAGGAAGGCGATGGACAGATGCCCACCGATGTCGAGTGCTTCAGGTGCGTTGACGGTCGTCTTGACTCTTCAGCCACGAGGTCCAGGAGGCGTTGTCGGCAACCAGGAGCAGGATTCGGGCTGGTACACGATGTCTGTCGAGTGCTGACGTGTCGGCGACCGGATTGGACCCAACAAGCCTTGGTAACGGCAAGTCTCAGTGAAGATGTAGATCGTCGATGGTGCAGACCAGCAAGGTCTGTGGAACTCACCCAGCAAGGGTAAGTGAGGGCAGGCCTGGAGCAACCAGGATGCCAAGGTAGAAAAGGATTGGCCTTCGTTAAGGGCTACTAGCCAACGGGCTAGCGACCGCGAAGGAGCCTCGTGATGCCGCACGTGGATCTGGCTTACAGGACACTCATGGAGTGGGGGCCAGTGATCTTCGGTGCAGGTGGTGCTGGAGGTTAGGGCTACTAGGAGCCCAAAGCATGACTTCTTGGGAGACCCAGAAGAGGATGCACTTGCAAATGTGCTCGGTGTCCAGGGGTCACGGTCTCAAGTCACCCACGATAGCCACGGGCCTCAGCTTTGCTGGAGACTCAGGGTAGCCTCGGGGAAGTCTGAGAATCCACCTCTGGTGATGCGATGACTTCGGCGTCCGACGGGAGCTTCAGAAATGCGAACCGGACAGATGCTTCTTTGGTGCCTGCCAAGCAGGGGAGTCACTCCTTGACCCCAAGGGAGATTCTTCTGTCCTCTAATCGTGAGTAGAGCGTCGAAGGTCCAGGATTCAGTTTCAGAGTTTCGTCCAGGGATAATCTAAAGTCCTAAGGACTGGGTTCCTATCTTTATACTGAAGATAGGGGTTGGACTACTCTGTGGCCCCACCTATGGGTGGGTCAGGGCAGAGGGGTGGCTACACCCCTTTCCCTTTGTCCAGTTCACGCCAAAGCAGGGGCTGCAAGCCCCTGATCCGGTTTGAACTGGGGTATGCACAGGGACACCAAATGTGCCCCCAGTGCAGGACTTCAAAGCACCCGAAAGTGCTCCCGCACAGCCCCAATACACATTATCCTGTCTGGGGAGTTGGTCACACCTCCCTGGGACAGGAAACCTATTGTCCAGGCCTCCCCTGGCGGAGTTTCATCCAGCAGCAGGAGGCCAGACTCGTGTCTGTGGCAGCAGCATCCATTTTGTGATGCCAGGGCTCTGGAAAGAAGTTACCGGACTAGTCAGAGTTCACATGTCTTTCCCTCTAGAAGGGTGGAATGCTACCCCCGCCGCCAGTATTGGCGGGGGGGTAGTATTCCAAGATGTTTGACACCAAACGCGACATGTTTAGGTGCAGCCATTCCAAAGTTAGCATTTTACCGCGAGGATATAATGCGCTTAAGAGTATATGGTCAGGCTGCACTACAAACAGCATCAGAGATGGTCTCCGAATGCTGCAGAGGGGCCCTGCTCATGCAGGGACACCCTCTCACATAGGAACCACGCACTCTGCCTTCAGGATTGATAAGGCCTGCCTTAGGAGTGACCTATAGGTTTATATATGTGTATGCATTTAGTGATATAGGTAACTTATATCACAGTAAGGGGTGCATGCACCACCTTACCCAGGCTGCAGTAGCAGACCTGTGGTGTCAGTTTGGATGGCCTTCCAGGGGTGGCATAATACATGTTGCAGCCCCTGGCAGGCCTCTGAGGTACCTATGCCCTTGGTACATAGTATACCATATACTAGGGACTTATAAGGGCACTCCAGATCCCAATCAGTGATGTGCCTAAGGCACATGGAAACCATTTTAGAGAGGAAGCAGCTAGGCTGGGGTTCTGATTAGCAGGGCCCCAGCCAGACTAATGTCGAAAAACAGTGAAGCATCAGCAAAAAGTGGGGGTACCCATGTGAAGCAGATCCTACTCTCCTACACAACCCCTGCAAACGTAGGGACATTAAACTAACCTTGCCCAGTTAAGTCTTCATGTTCTAAGTGGAAATACCTAGAGAGTCCATCTGCATTCGCATGGTTACTCCCAGGCCTATGTTCCACTGTAAAGTCCATCCCCTGTAGGGAAATGGACCACCTAAGCAGTTTGGGGTTTTCACCCTTCATTTGTTTTAGCCATAAGAGGGGCTTATGGTCTGTCTGAACCAGGAAGTGTGTACCAAACAAGTATGGCCTCAACGTCTTCAGAGCCCAGACCACAGCAAAGGCCTCCCTCTCTATGGCTGACCAACGTTTCTCTCTAGGGGTCAGCCTTCTGCTAATGAAAGCTACTGGCTGATCCTGACCTTCTTCATTCAATTGTGACAGTACAGCCCCTACCCCCAATTCAGATGCATCAGTTTGAACAATGAACTTCTTGGAGTAATCAGGACTCTGCAGAATGGGAGCAGTGCACATGGCCTGCTTCAGGTCATCAAATGCCTTTTGACAGCTAACTGTCCACTGAACCTTTTGGGCATTTTCTTAGAAGTTAAGTCATTCAGGGGTGTCACTATTGATCCATACCCCTTGACAAATCTCCTATAGTACCCAGTCAGGCCTAAGAAGGCTCTCACCTGAGTCTGGGTAGTGGGAGCAGTCCAGTCCATGATGGTCTGGATCTTGCTCTGCAAAGGTTGAACCTGGCCTCCACCCACAAGGTGGCCCAGGTACACAACCTGGCTCTGCCCTATCTGGCACTTAGTGGCCTTGATAGTCAGGCCTGCCTTTTGCAGGGCCTGTAAAACATTCCTGAGGTGGACCAGGTGATCCTCCCAGGTGGAGCTAAAGATAGCAATATCATCTAGATATGCTGCACTATAGGCTTCCAGTCCTGTGAGAACTGTATTGACAAACCTCTGGAAAGTGGCAGGTGCATTCTTCAGACCAAAGGGCATTACCACAAATTGATAATGCCCACTAGGGGTTGAGAATGCTGTTTTGGGCTTTGCAGCATCAGCTAGTCTGATCTGCCAGTAGCCAGCTGTTAGGTCAAATGTGCTGAGATATTTGGCAGAGGCCAAAGTATCTATGAGCTCATCTGCCCTGGGTATTGGATGGGCATCAGTCCTAGTGACTGCATCGAGACCCCTGTAGTCCACACAAAACCTCATCTCTCTTTTTCCACCACTGGTGTGAGGTTTTGGTACAAGGACCACTGGACTAGCCCAAGGGCTATCTGAGGGTTCAATAACTCCCAAATCCAACATTTTCTGGACTTCAGTCCTGATACAGTCCCTGACATGGTCAGGTTGCCTATAAATCTTGTTTTTAATAGGCAGACTGTCCCCAGTGTCCACTTCATGAGTGCACCAGGTGGTCTGACTGGGTGTCAGTGAAAACATATGTCTAAACTGATTGAGGACTTGCCTGCAATCAGTTTGTTGCTGGGTAGTGAGGCTGCCTGCCAAGGCTACACCATCAACTGACCCATCGTCAGGGTTCTGTGAGAGCAGGTCAGGGAGTGGGTCACTCTCTTCCTCCTGCCCTTCATCAGTAGCCATGAGCAAGCCCATGTCTGCCCTGTCCACATATGGTTTTAACCTGTTGACATGGAGAACCCTGTGGGGACTCCTGGGTGTTCCTAGGTCCACTAAGTAAGTGACCTCACCCTTCTGCTCAACAATAGTGTGGGGTCCACTCCATTTATCTTGGAGAGCTGCTGGGGCCACTGGCTCCAACACCCACACCTTCTGTCCTGGCTGGTAAACAGTCAGAACAGCCTTTTGGTCATGCCAGGCCTTTTGAAGTTCCTGGCTAGCCTCAAGGTTTTTGGTTGCCTTTTTCATGTACTCAGCCATCCTGGAGCGGAGACCAAGTACATAGTCCACTATATCTTGCTTTGGGGGCTTGAGAGGTAACTCCCATCCTTCCTTCACCAAGCACAGTGGACCCTGTAGGAGAGTAGGATCTGCTTCACAGGGGTACCCCCACTTTTTGCTGATGCTTCACTGTTTTTCGACATTAGTCTGGCTGGGGCCCTGCTAATCAGAACCCCAGCCTAGCTGCTTCCTCTCTAAAATGGTTTCCATGTGCCTTAGGCACATCACTGATTGGGATCTGGAGTGCCCTTATAAGTCCCTAGTATATGGTATACTATGTACCAAGGGCATAGGTACCTCAGAGGCCTGCCAGGGGCTGCAGCATGTATTATGCCACCCCTGGAAGGCCATCCAAACTGACACCACAGGTCTGCTACTGCAGCCTGGGTAAGGTGGTGCATGCACCCCTTACTGTGATATAGGTTACCTATATCACGAAATACATACTCACATATAAACCTATAAGTCACTCCTAAGGCAGGCCTTATCAATCCTAAAGGCAGAGTGCATGGTTCCTATGTGAGAGGGTGCCCCTGCATGAGCAGGGCCCCTCTGCAGCGTTCGGAGAACATCTCTGATGCTGTTTGTAGTGCAGCCTGACCATATACTCTTAAGCGCATTATATCCTCGCGGTAAAATGCTAACTTTGGAATGGCTGCACCTAAACATGTCGTGTTTGGTGTCAAACATCTTGGAATACTACCCCCCACCAATCCTGGCGGCGGGGTAGCATTCCACCCTTCTAGAGGGAAAGACATGTTAACTCTGACGAGTCCGGTAACTTCTTTCCAGAGCCCTGGCATCACAAAATGGATGCTGCTGCCACAGACACGAGTCTGGCCTCCTGCTGCTGGACGAAACTCCAGCAGGGAGGCCTGGACAATAGGTTTCCTGTCCCAGGGAGGTGTGACCACCTCCCCAGACAGGATAATGTGTATTGGGGCTGGGCGGAGCACTGAGTGCTTTGAAGTCCTGCACTGGGGGCACATTTGGTGTCCCTGTGCATACCCCAGTTCAAACCGGATCAGGGGCTTGCAGCCCCTGCTTTGGCGCGAACTGGACAAAGGGAAAGGGTGTAGCCATCCCTCTGCCCTGACCCACCCATAGGTGGGGCCACAGAGTAGTCCAACCCCTATTTTTAGAATAAAGGTAGGAACCCAGTCCTTAGGACTTTAGATTATACCTGGACGAAACTCTGAAACTGAATCCTGGACCTTCGACGCTCTACGACAAGATTAGAGGACTGAAGAATCTCCCTTGGGGTCAAGGAGTGACTCCCCTGCTTGGCAGGCACCAAAGAAGCATCTGTCCGGTTCGCATTTCTGAAGCTCCCATCGGACGCCGAAGTCATCGCATCACCAGAGGTGGATTCTCAGACTTCCCGAGGCTACCCTGAGTCCCCAGCAAAGCTGAGGCCCGTGGCTATCGTGGGTGACTTGAGACCGTGACCCCTGGACACCGAGCACATTTGCAAGTGCATCCTCTTCTGGGTCTCCCAAGAAGTCGTGCTTTGGGCTCCTAGTAGCCCTAGCCTCCAGCACCACCTGCACCGAAGATCACTGGCCCCCACTCCACGAGTGTCCTGTAAACCAGCTCCACGTGCGGCGTCACGAGGCTCCTTTGCGGTCGCTAGCCCATTGGCTAGTAGCCCTTAACGAAGGCCAATCCTTTTCTTACTTGGCATCCTGGTTGCTCCAGGCCTGCCCTCACTTACCCTCGCTGGGTGAGTTACACAGACCTTGCTGGTCTGCACCATCGACGATCTACATCTTCACCGAGACTTGCCGTTGCCAAGGCTTGTTGGGTCCAATCCGGTCGCCGACACCTCAGCACTCGACAGACATCGTGTACCAGCCCGAATCCTGCTCCTGGTCGCCGACAACGCCTCCTGGACCTCGTGGCTGAAGAGTCAAGACGACCGTCAACGCACCTGAAGCACTCGACATCGGTGGGCATCTGTCCATCGCCTTCCTGGTCACTGGCTAGTGACCCAGACTCTGTCCCCTCTGCTTTCAGGTTCTTCAGAACTCCGATCCACTCTTGGATCCACCCGGACACTTTTCTCTTGGCCGCCAGCAGCACTTTGCAGCAGATCGCCATTCGAATCGACGACGAAACCCGACCCCGAAAGGCACCTATGCACCCGGCTTCCCTGGGTGAGGTAACACGAGTACTCCGGTGCTCCCGTGGGTAGAGACTCTTCAAAGTCCTAGATCTCAAAGGGTTTTGTCCTAGTCCTCTTTTAAGTGTCCCTTTCTCTATTTTCCCGATCCCGACTTTCTCCATAGAAGTTAACGGCGTATCGCGGTTGTGTATTTACACTGCACGCGTCTCCCGTGGGTCCCCTGTGTCACTACCTTGGGTGGTTCCTTGTGGTCCAAGCACTTCTAGAGGCTCTAGGCCTAGTGTCTAGTTCAGTCGTGGTTCGCATACCACTTTATTGGTATATGGTTTGGTACGCCCCTAGGGCCCAAACGTGTATTTGTGCTATTACTGTGAATTAATAACTTATAACTTATGTACTTCGAACTCTAGCCTCATAAAGAGACTAGAGGGGTGTGTTTAGCAATAAATACATATATTTTGAATATATACCTGGTGTGGTGCTCTTTCATTTGGTCACTCAAGAGATTATAGACTGGTAAAACAAGCTGCTTTACATTCCTTCAAGACTTAGCCTGAAGGCTGCTCTCCATAGCTACCACTAGGATAGCTTTCAATAAGGTTGTCTTTAACCTATCTCCAATAAGGGGTTGTTTGGACTGGTGCAAGGTGCCCACTATAATTAGTGGACAGCATATACCAGGCCAACTTCTCACATTGGTGTGCAGCGTGTGGGATTCCAGCTTGCTATTGTTTTACCAGATAATCTCAATTGAATTGATCAACTGAAAACCACTAAAGGTACCTAAGGTACATATAATTTAAGCTTAGAATACAGTAAGTTCTACTGAACTTAGAGTTGTGTGTTAAGGGATAGCACAACCCTTTCTACAACTCAAGAGAGTTTAGTAGGCCACACTAGAGTAGGTAGTGCATACACCACACCACACTAGTAATGTCTTTAAGGGCAGGATCCAAAGAATCCTTGCAGGAAGCCATTGAGCTTCCACCCTCCAAGTATGATACACTCCCATTCTTGGAATTGAGAGCTTTATGTAACTTGAGAAAAATAAGGACAGGCCAAAGCCCCACCACCCAACACCTCAAGGAGTTGTTGGTGGCTTATGACCTTAGTAAGCCTGTAGGGACTGAAGGGGTAGGAGCTGAGGGTGGGGCAGGAGAAGAGGAGGAGGCCAGGGGTACCAATACCCCCAGCCCCCTCTGAAACTGGCCAGGAGGGTGACAATGACCCTGACCTGGAAAACCCAATCCCTCCTGTGGATGATGATGAGGATGATCAAGATGATGCCCTCTTTGTCCCCCAGGAAGGATTAAGAGTGTGCCCAGGAAGTCTAGATCTCCTTCTCAGGAGTCTAACCACTCTGGCACCTCTATAGGGAGCTCTGTCTCTTCTCACAGGAGGGAATCCTCTCATGAGAGGAGAACCCGACTGGTCCAGTATGAGGAAACTCAGCTGGAAATCAGAAAAAAGCAATTGGCTTTAGATAGGGAATCCCTAGATCTCCTTAGAGAGAGAAGAAAGTTGGGACTAGAGTCCCATGGTGGCAGCCATGTCCCTAGAGACAGGGAAAGGTCCTATGACCATAGGAACCTGAGCAAGATTGTCCCTCCCTACCAGAGTGGGGATGATATCCACAAATGGATAACTGCTTTAGAGAGGGCCTGTAAAGTACAGAAGGTCCCTCAGGAGCAGTGGGCAGCAATCTTGTGGCTCTCCTTTGCTGACAAAGGTAGAGATAAGCTCCTCACTGTTAGAGAGGAGGATGCTGATAATTACAAGGTCTTGAAGAGTGCTCTTATTGATGGGTTTGGCCTAACCACTGAACAGTACAGGTTGAAGTTCAGAGACACCCAAAAAGCACAGACTCAAGACTGGGTAGACTATGTGGATTGTTCTGCCAAGGCTCTGGAAGGCTGGTTGATGGGCAGTAAGGTGTGTGACTTCTCAGGATTGTACAATCTGATAATGAGGGAGCAGATTCTTAATAACTGTCAAAATCAGCTGTTGCATCAATACCTGGTAGACTCTGATCTGACCTCTCCCCAAGAATTGGGAAAGAAGGCAGACAAATGGGTCAGAACCAGGGTGAAGCAGAAGGTACAGAACCAAGGTGGGGAAACCAAGAAGCAAGATGCTAAGAACTCTGACAAGGGTGGGGAGAAGGGTAAAGATCAAAAGTCTTCATCAGGCCCCCAAAAATCTTCTTCTGGTGGGGATTCACAGTCTACCAAAGGGAAAGGCCAAAGAAAACCATGGTGCAAGGTCTGTAAGCAAAAGACCCACTGGACCAGTGATTGCACCAAGTCCAAAGACTCCAGTCCAGCACCCACCAATGCCCCTAAGGCACCTGTTCCCCCTAGTACAGTTGGTGGAAGTGCTCCAGCAAAGGGTTTAGTAGGGTTCACCCTGGGAACTGAGTTGGGCTCTGACTTAGTCAGAGAACTGACTCAGGCTGTGTTAGTCTGTGATGGAGGCATGGATGTGACCTCCACTGTGAGTCCCAGTAATCTGGGCAAGTACAGACAACAGCCTTTAATTAATGGACGTGAGGCTTTGGCATTTAGGGACACAGGGGCAAGTGTCACAATGGTGACACAAGACCTTGTGCTACCTGGGCAAGTTATGCTTGGTGAGATGTACCAAGTGACCAATGCTAGCAATGTCAGAACAGACCATACTCTGGCAGTTGTTAACTTCTCCTGGGGAGGGGTAACTGGCCTTAAGAAGGTTGTGGTAAGTGCAAACCTACCAGTCGAATGCTTGCTTGGCAATGACTTAGAGACTTCTGCTTGGGCAGAAGTGGAGCTCAGGACCCATGCAGAAATGCTGGGGATCCCTGCAGATGTGTTTGCTGTGACCAGGTCACAAGCCAAAATGTCTAGCACTGAACAGGCCTTGGATTCTGGAAGAATGGACCAAGTGCCTTCCAAGAGGAGGAGTAGTAGGGTTAAGGCAGTGCCTTCCCCTTGGCTCAGGAGGAAGATCAGTCCCTTGAGGGGGATGATCTCAGCCCTGAAGAAGGAACTGTCCCAGAGGAACTTGAACCTGACCAGGTTGAGTTCTTGGGGACAGGGGGACCTTCTAGGGCAGATCTGAGCCAGGAGCAGCAGAGCTGCCCCTCCCTTGAACCCCTCAGACAGCAAGCTGCTGCTGAGGCTGCTGGGAAAGCTAGTGGTCCCCATACAGTGTATTGGGATGATGGACTCCTGTACTCAGAGAGTAGAGACCCCAAGCCTGGTGCTACCAGGAGGTTGGTAATACCTTTGAAGTTCAGGGGCTTCCTATTGACCCTAGCCCATGATATTCCCTTAGCAGGTCACCTGGGCCAGAACAAGACTTGGGACAGAATTGTCCCTCACTTTCACTGGCCCCACATGTCTGAAGACAGTAAGGAGTTTTGTCGCTCCTGTGTAACCTGCCAAGCCAGTGGCAAAGCAGGTGGCACTACAAAGGCCCCCTGATACCACTACCTGTGGTGGGGGTGCCCTTTGAAAGGGTAGGGATTGACATTGTTGGTCCCATGGATCCCCAAACAGCCTCTGGGCACAGGTTTATCCTGGTGGTAGTGGATCATGCCACCAGGTACCCAGAAGCTATTCCCCTCAGGACCACTACAGCACCTGTGGTGGCAAGGGCCCTCCTGGGAATCTTCTCAAGAGTGGGCTTTCCTAAGGAGGTAGTATCAGACAGGGGTGCTAACTTCATGTCTGGGTACTTAAAAGCAATGTGGAAGGAGTGTGGAGTGACTTATAAGTTCACCACACCCTATCACCCACAATGCAATGGTTTAGTTGAGAGATTCAACAAAACCTTGAAGGGCATGATTAAAGGGCTCCCAGAAAAGCTTAGGCGTAGATGGGACATACTCTTGCCCTGCCTTTTATTCGCATATAGGGAGGTGCCTCAGAAGGGGGTTGGTTACAGCCCTTTGAACTTCTGTTTGGCCACCCTGTGAGGGGTCCACTGTGCTTGGTGAAGGAAGGATGGGAGTTACCTCTCAAGCCCCCAAAGCAAGATATAGTGGACTATGTACTTGGTCTCCGCTCCAGGATGGCTGAGTACATGAAAAAGGCAACCAAAAACCTTGAGGCTAGCCAGGAACTTCAGAAGGCCTGGCATGACCAAAAGGCTGTTCTGACTGTTTACCAGCCAGGACAGAAGGTGTGGGTGTTGGAGCCAGTGGCCCCAGCAGCTCTCCAAGATAAATGGAGTGGACCCCACACTATTGTTGAGCAGAAGGGTGAGGTCACTTATTTAGTGGACCTAGGAACACCCAGGAGTCCCCACAGGGTTCTCCATGTCAACAGGTTAAAACCATATGTGGACAGGGCAGACATGGGCTTGCTCATGGCTACTGATGAAGGGCAGGAGGAAGAGAGTGACCCACTCCCTGACCTGCTCTCACAGAACCCTGACGATGGGTCAGTTGATGGTGTAGCCTTGGCAGGCAGCCTCACTACCCAGCAACAAACTGATTGCAGGCAAGTCCTCAATCAGTTTAGACATATGTTTTCACTGACACCCAGTCAGACCACCTGGTGCACTCATGAAGTGGACACTGGGGACAGTCTGCCTATTAAAAACAAGATTTATAGGCAACCTGACCATGTCAGGGACTGTATCAGGACTGAAGTCCAGAAAATGTTGGAATTGGGAGTTATTGAACCCTCAGATAGCCCTTGGGCTAGTCCAGTAGTCCTTGTACCGAAACCTCACACCAGTGGTGGAAAGAGAGAGATGAGGTTCTGTGTAGACTACAGGGGTCTCAATGCAGTCACTAGGACTGATGCCCATCCAATACCCAGGGCAGATGAGCTCATAGATACTTTGGCCTCTGCCAAATATCTCAGCACATTTGACCTAACAGCTGGCTACTGGCAGATCAGACTAGCTGATACTGCAAAGCCCAAAACAGCATTCTCAACCCCTAGTGGGCATTATCAATTTGTGGTAATGCCCTTTGGTCTGAAGAATGCACCTGCCACTTTCCAGAGGTTGGTGAATACAGTTCTCACAGGACTGGAAGCCTATAGTGCAGCTTATCTAGATGATATTGCTGTCTTTAGCTCCACCTGGGAGGATCACCTGGTCCACCTCAGGAATGTTTTACAGGCCCTGCAAAAGGCAGGCCTGACTATCAAGGCCACTAAGTGCCAGATAGGGCAGAGTCAGGTTGTGTACCTGGGCCACCTTGTGGGTGGAGGCCAGGTTCAACCTTTGCAGAGCAAGATCCAGACCATCATGGACTGGACTGCTCCCACTACCCAGACTCAGGTGAGAGCCTTCTTAGGCCTGACTGGGTACTATAGGAGATTTGTCAAGGGGTATGGATCAATAGTGACACCCCTGAATGACTTAACTTCTAAGAAAATGCCCAAAAAGGTTCAGTGGACAGTTAGCTGTCAAAAGGCATTTGATGACCTCAAGCAGGCCATGTGCACTGCTCCAATTCTGCAGAGTCCTGATTACTCCAAGAAGTTCATTGTTCAAACTGATGCATCTGAATTGGGGGTAGGGGCTGTACTGTCACAATTGAATGAAGAAGGTCAGGATCAGCCAGTAGCTTTTATTAGCAGAAGGCTGACCCCTAGAGAGAAACGTTGGTCAGCCATAGAGAGGGAGGCCTTTGCTGTGGTCTGGGCTCTGAAGAAGTTGAGGCCATACTTGTTTGGTACACACTTCCTGGTTCAGACAGACCATAAGCCCCTCTTATGGCTAAAACAAATGAAGGGTGAAAACCCCAAACTGCTTAGGTGGTCCATTTCCCTACAGGGGATGGACTTTACAGTGGAACATAGGCCTGGGAGTAACCATGCGAATGCAGATGGACTCTCTAGGTATTTCCACTTAGAACATGAAGACTTAACTGGGCAAGGTTAGTTTAATGTCCCTACGTTTGGGGGGGTTGTGTAGGAGAGTAGGATCTGCTTCACATGGGTACCCCCACTTTTTGCTGATGCTTCACTGTTTTTCGACATTAGTCTGGCTGGGGCCCTGCTAATCAGAACCCCAGCCTAGCTGCTTCCTCTCTAAAATGGTTTCCATGTGCCTTAGGCACATCACTGATTGGGATCTGGAGTGCCCTTATAAGTCCCTAGTATATGGTATACTATGTACCAAGGGCATAGGTACCTCAGAGGCCTGCCAGGGGCTGCAGCATGTATTATGCCACCCCTGGAAGGCCATCCAAACTGACACCACAGGTCTGCTACTGCAGCCTGGGTAAGGTGGTGCATGCACCCCTTACTGTGATATAGGTTACCTATATCACGAAATACATACACACATATAAACCTATAAGTCACTCCTAAGGCAGGCCTTATCAATCCTAAAGGCAGAGTGCATGGTTCCTATGTGAGAGGGTGCCCCTGCATGAGCAGGGCCCCTCTGCAGCGTTCGGAGACCATCTCTGATGCTGTTTGTAGTGCAGCCTGACCATATACTCTTAAGCGCATTATATCCTCGCGGTAAAATGCTAACTTTGGAATGGCTGCACCTAAACATGTCGTGTTTGGTGTCAAACATCTTGGAATACTACCCCCCGCCAATCCTGGCGGCGGGGGTAGCATTCCACCCTTCTAGAGGGAAAGACATGTTAACTCTGACGAGTCCGGTAACTTCTTTCCAGAGCCCTGGCATCACAAAATGGATGCTGCTGCCACAGACACGAGTCTGGCCTCCTGCTGCTGGACGAAACTCCGGCAGGGGAGGCCTGGACAATAGGTTTCCTGTCCCAGGGAGGTGTGACCACCTCCCCAGACAGGATAATGTGTATTGGGGCTGGGCGGGAGCACTTTCGGGTGCTTTGAAGTCCTGCACTGGGGGCACATTTGGTGTCCCTGTGCATACCCCAGTTCAAACCGGATCAGGGGCTTGCAGCCCCTGCTTTGGCGCGAACTGGACAAAGGGAAAGGGTGTAGCCACCCCTCTGCCCTGACCCACCCATAGGTGGGGCCACAGAGTAGTCCAACCCCTATTTTTAGAATAAAGGTAGGAACCCAGTCCTTAGGACTTTAGATTATACCTGGACGAAACTCTGAAACTGAATCCTGGACCTTCGACGCTCTACGACAAGATTAGAGGACTGAAGAATCTCCCTTGGGGTCAAGGAGTGACTCCCCTGCTTGGCAGGCACCAAAGAAGCATCTGTCCGGTTCGCATTTCTGAAGCTCCCGTCGGACGCCGAAGTCATCGCATCACCAGAGGTGGATTCTCAGACTTCCCCGAGGCTACCCTGAGCCCCAGCAAAGCTGAGGCCCGTGGCTATCGTGGGTGACTTGAGACCGTGACCCCTGAACACCGAGCACATTTGCAAGTGCATCCTCTTCTGGGTCTCCCAAGAAGTCGTGCTTTGGGCTCCGAGTAGCCCTAGCCTCCAGCACCACCTGCACCGAAGATCACTGGCCCCCACTCCACGAGTGTCCTGTAAGCCAGCTCCACGTGCGGCGTCACGAGGCTCCTTCGCGGTCGCTAGCCCGTTGGCTAGTAGCCCTTAACGAAGGCCAATCCTTTTTTTACTTGGCATCCTGATTGCTGCAGGCCTGCCCTCACTTACCCTTGCTGGGTGAGTTCCACAGACCTTGCTGGTCTGCACCATCGCCGATCTACATCTTCACCAAGACTTGCCGTTGCCAAGGCTTGTTGGGTCCAATCCGGTCGCCGACACCTCAGCACTCGACAGACATCGTGTACCAGCCCGAATCCTGCTCCTGGTCGCCGACAACGCCTCCCGGACCTCGTGGCTGAAGAGTCAAGACGACCGTCAACGCACCTGAAGCACTCGACATCGGTGGGCATCTGTCCATCGCCTTCCTGGTCACTGGCTAGTGACCCAGACTCTGTCCCCTCTGCTTTCAGGTTCTTCAGAACTCCGATCCACTCTTGGATCCACCCGGACACTTTTCTCTTGGCCGCCAGCAGCACTTTGCAGCAGATCGCCATTCGAATCGACGACGAAACCCGACCCCGAAAGGCACCTATGCACCCGGCTTCCCTGGGTGAGGTAACACGAGTACTCCGGTGCTCCCGTGGGTAGAGACTCTTCAAAGTCCTAGATCTCAAAGGGTTTTGTCCTAGTCCTCTTTTAAGTGTCCCTTTTCTCTATTTTCCCGATCCCGACTTTCTCCATAGAAGTTAACGGCGTATCGCGGTTGTGTATTTACACTGCACGCGTCTCCCGTGGGTCCCCTGTGTCACTACCTTGGGTGGTTCCTTGTGGTCCAAGCACTTCTAGAGGCTCTAGGCCTAGTGTCTAGTTCAGTCGTGGTTCGCATACCACTTTATTGGTATATGGTTTGGTACGCCCCTAGGGCCCAAACGTGTATTTGTGCTATTACTGTGAATTAATAACTTATAACTTATGTACTTCGAACTCTAGCCTCATAAAGAGACTAGAGGGGTGTGTTTAGCAATAAATACATATATTTTGAATATATACCTGGTGTGGTGCTCTTTCATTTGGTCACTCAAGAGATTATAGACTGGTAAAACAAGCTGCTTTACATTCCTTCAAGACTTAGCCTGAAGGCTGCTCTCCATAGCTACCACTAGGATAGCTTTCAATAAGGTTGTCTTTAACCTATCTCCAATAAGGGGTTGTTTGGACTGGTGCAAGGTGCCCACTATAATTAGTGGACAGCATATACCAGGCCAACTTCTCACAGACCCCTCACAGGGAGGCCAAACAGAAGTTCAAAAGGGCTGTAACCAACCCCCTTCTGAGGCACCTCCCTATATGCGAATAAAAGGCAGGGCAAGAGTATGTCCCATCTACGCCTAAGCTTTTCTGGGAGCCCTTTAATCATGCCCTTCAAGGTTTTGTTGAATCTCTCAACTAAACCATTGCATTGTGGGTGATAGGCTGTGGTGAACTTATAAGTCACTCCACACTCCTTCCACATTGCTTTTAAGTACCCAGACATGAAGTTAGCACCCCTGTCTGATACTACCTCCTTAGGAAAGCCCACTCTTGAGAAAATTCCCAGGAGGGCCCTTGCCACCACAGGTGCTGTAGTGGTCATGAGGGGAATAGCTTCTGGGTACCTGGTGGCATGATCCACTACCACCAGGATAAACCTGTGCCCAGAGGCTGTTTGGGGATCCATGGGACCAACAATGTCAATCCCTACCCTTTCAAAGGGCACCCCCACCACAGGTAGTGGTATCAGGGGGCCTTTGTAGTGCCACCTGCCTTGCCACTGGCTTGGCAGGTTACACAGGAGCGACAAAACTCCTTGCTGTCTTCAGACATGTGGGGCCAGTGAAAGTGAGGGACAATTCTGTCCCAAGTCTTGTTCTGGCCCAGGTGACCTGCTAAGGGAATATCATGGGCTAGGGTCAATAGGAAGCCCCTGAACTTCAGAGGTATTACCAACCTCCTGGTAGCACCAGGCTACACTGTATGGGGACCACTAGCTTTCCCAGCAGCCTCAGCAGCAGCTTGCTGTCTGAGGGGTTCAAGGGAGGGGCAGCTCTGCTGCTCCTGGCTCAGATCTGCCCTAGAAGGTCCCCCTGTCCCCAAGAACTGAACCTGGTCAGGTTCAAGTTCCTCTGGGACAGTTCCTTCTTCAGGGCTGAGATCATCCCCCTCAAGGGACTGATCTTCCTCCTGAGCCAAGGGGAAGGCACTGCCTTAACCCTACTACTCCTCCTCTTGGAAGGCACTGGGTCCATTCTTCCAGAATCCAAGGCCTGTTCAGTGCTAGACATTTTGGCTTGTGACCTGGTCACAGCAAACACATCTGCAGGGATCCCCAGCATTTCTGCATGGGTCCTGAGCTCCACTTCTGCCCAAGCAGAAGTCTCTAAGTCATTGCCAAGCAAGCATTCGACTGGTAGGTTTGCACTTACCACAACCTTCTTAAGGCCAGTTACCCCTCCCCAGGAGAAGTTAACAACTGCCAGAGTATGGTCTGTTCTGACATTGCTAGCATTGGTCACTTGGTACATCTCACCAAGTATAACTTGCCCAGGATTCACAAGGTCTTGTGTCACCATTGTGACACTTGCCCCTGTGTCCCTAAATGCCAAAGCCTCACGTCCATTGATTAAAGGCTGTTGTCTGTACTTGCCCAGATTACTGGGACTCACAGTGGAGGTCACATCCATGCCTCCATCACAGACTAACACAGCCTGAGTCAGTTCTCTGACTAGGTCAGAGCCCAACTCAGTTCCCAGGGTGAACCCTACTAAACCCTTGGCTGGAGCACTCCCACCAACTGTACTAGGGGGAACAGGTGCCTTAGGGACATTGGTGGGTGCTGGACTGGAGTCTTTGGACTTGGTGCAATCACTGGTCCAGTGGGTCTTTTGCTTACAGACCTTGCACCATGGTTTTCTTTGGCCTTTCCCTTTGGTAGACTGTGAATCCCCAACAGAAGAAGATTTTTGGGGGCCTGATGAAGACTTTTGATCTTTACCCTTCTCCCCACCCTTGTCAGAGTTCTTAGCATCTTGCTTCTTGGTTTCCCCACCTTGGTTCTGTACCTTCTGCTTCACCCTGGTTCTGACCCATTTGTCTGCCTTCTTTCCCAATTCTTGGGGAGAGGTCAGATCAGAGTCTACCAGGTATTGATGCAACAGCTGATTTTGACAGTTATTAAGAATCTGCTCCCTCATTATCAGATTGTACAATCCTGAGAAGTCACACACCTTACTGCCCATCAACCAGCCTTCCAGAGCCTTGGCAGAACAATCCACATAGTCTACCCAGTCTTGAGTCTGTGCTTTTTGGGTGTCTCTGAACTTCAACCTGTACTGTTCAGTGGTTAGGCCAAACCCATCAATAAGAGCACTCTTCAAGACCTTGTAATTATCAGCATCCTCCTCTCTAACAGTGAGGAGCTTATCTCTACCTTTGTCAGCAAAGGAGAGCCACAAGATTGCTGCCCACTGCTCCTGAGGGACCTTCTGTACCTTACAGGCCCTCTCTAGAGCAGTTATCCACTTGTGGATGTCATCCCCATTCTGATAGGGAGGGACAATCTTGCTCAGGTTCCTATGGTCATAGGACCTTTCCCTATCTCTAGGGATCTGGCTGCCACCATGGGACTCTAGTCCCAACTTTCTTTTCTCTCTAAAGAGATCTAGGGACTCCCTGTCTAAGGCTACTTGCTTCCTTCTGAGTTCAAGATGAGCTTCCTCATATTGAATCAGCCTCTTTCTTCTCTCATGAGAGGATTCCCTCCTATGAGATGAGACAGAGCTCCCTATTGAGGTTCCAGAGTGGTTAGACTCCTGAGAAGAAGATCTAGACCTTCTGGGCACAATCACAATCCTTCCTGGGGGGACAAAGGGTGCATCATTCTGATCCTCCTCTTCCTCCTCCTCAGGAGGGGTTGGATTATCCAGGTCAGGGTCATTGTCACCCTCCTGGCCAGTTTCAGAGGGGGGGCTGGGGGTACTGGTACCCCTGGTCCCTTCCTCATCTTCTGCCCCACCCTCAGCTCCTACCCCTTCAGTCCCCAAGGGCTTACTAAGGTCATAAGCCACCAACAACTCCTTGAGGTGTTGGGTGGTGGAGCTTTGGCCTGTCCTTATTTTTCTCAAGTTGCATAAAGCTCTCAATTCCAAGAATGGGAGTGTATCATACTTGGAGGGTGGAAGCTCAATGGCTTCCTGCAAGGATTCTTTGGATCCTGCCCTTAAAGACATTACTAGTGTGGTGTGGTGTATGCACTACCTACTCTAGTGTGGCCTACTAAACTCTCTTGAGTTGTAGAAAGGGTTGTGCTATCCCTTGACACACAACTCTAAGTTCAGTAGAACTTACTGTATTCTGAGCTTAAATTATATGTACCTTAGGTACCTTTAGTGGTTTTCAGTTGATCAATTCAATTGAGATTATCTGGTAAAACAATAGCAAGCTGGAATCCCACACGCTGCACACCAATGTGAGAAGTTGGCCTGGTATATGCTGTCCACTAATTATAGTGGGCACCTTGCACCAGTCCAAACAACCCCTTATTGGAGATAGGTTAAAGACAACCTTATTGAAAGCTATCCTAGTGGTAGCTATGGAGAGCAGCCTTCAGGCTAAGTCTTGAAGGAATGTAAAGCAGCTTGTTTTACCAGTCTATAATCTCTTGAGTGATCAAATGAAAGAGCACCACACCAGGTATATATTAAAAATATATGTATTTATTGCTAAACGCACCCCTCTAGTCTCTTTATGAGGCTAGAGTTCGAAGTACATAAGTTAGAAGTTATTTAAACACAGTAATAGCACAAATACACGTTTGGGCCCTAGGGGCGTACCAAACCATATACCAATAAAGTGGTATGCGAACCACGACTGAACTAGACACTAGGCCTAGAGCCTCTAGAAGTGCTTGGACCACAAGGAACCACCCAAGGTAGTGACACAGGGGACCCACGGGAGACGCGTGCAGTGTAAATACACAACCGCGATACGCCGTTGACTTCTATGGAGAAAGTCGTGATCGGGAAATTAGAGAAAAGGGACACTTAAAAGAGGACTTGGACAAAACCCTTTGAGATCTAGGACTTTGAAGAGTCTCTACCCACGGGAGCACCGGAGTACTCGTGTTACCTCACCCAGGAAGCCGGGTGCATAGGTGCCTTTCGGGGTCGGGTTTCGTCGTCGATTCGAATGGCGATCTGCTGCAAAGTGCTGCTGGCGACCAAGATAAAAGTGTCCGGGTGGATCCAAGAGTGGATCGGAGTTCTGAAGAACCTGAAAGCAGAGGGGACAGAGTCTGGGTCACTAGCCAGTGACCAGGAAGGCGATGGACAGATGCCCACCGATGTCGAGTGCTTCAGGTGCATTGACAGTCGTCTTGACTCTTCAGCCACGAGGTCCAGGAGGCGTTGTCGGCGACCAGGAGCAGGATTCGGGCTGGTACACAATGTTTGTCGAGTGCTGAGGTGTCGGCGACCGGATTGGACCCAACAAGCCTTGGCAACGGCAAGTCTCAGTGAAGATGTAGATCGTCGATGGTGCAGACCAGCAAGGTCTGTGGAACTCACTCAGCGAGGGTAAGTGAGGGCACGCCTGGAGCAACCAGGATGCCAAGATAGAAAAGTATTGGCCTTCGTTAAGGGCTACTAGCCAATGGGCTAGCAACCGCAAAGGAGCCTCGTGACGCCGCACATGGATCTGGCTTACAGGACACTCGTGGAGTGGGGGCCAGTGATCTTTAGTGCAGGTGGTGCTGGAGTCTAGGGCTACTCGGAGCCCAAAGCATGACTTCTTGGGAGACCCAGAAGAGGATGCACTTGCAAATGTGCTTGGTGTCCAGGGGTCACAGTCTCAAGTCACCCACGATAGCCACGGACCTCAGCTTTGCTGGGGACTCAGGGTAGCCTCGGGGAAGTCTGAGAATCCACCTCTGGTGATGCGATGACTTCGGCGTCCGACGGGAGCTTCAGAAATGCGAACCGGACAGATGCTTCTTTGGTGCCTGCCAAGCAGGGGAGTCACTCCTTGACCCCAAGGGAGATTCTTCTGTCCTCTAATCGTGAGTAGAGCGTCGAAGGTCCAGGATTCAGTTTCAGAGTTTCGTCCAGGGATAATCTAAAGTCCTAAGGACTGGGTTCCTATCTTTATACTGAAGATAGGGGTTGGACTACTCTGTGGCCCCACCTATGGGTGGGTCAGGGCAGAGGGGTGGCTACACCCTTTCCCTTTGTCCAGTTCGCGCCAAAGCAGGGGCTGCAAGCCCCTGATCCGGTTTGAACTGGGGTATGCACTAGGGACACCAAATGTGCCCCCAGTGCAGGACTTCAAAGCACCCGAAAGTGCTCCCGCCCAGCCCCAATACACATTATCCTGTCTGGGGAGGTGGTCACACCTCCCTGGGACAGGAAACCTATTGTCCAGGCCTCCCCTGCCGGAGTTTCGTCCAGCAGCAGGAGGCCAGACTCGTGTCTGTGGCAGCAGCATCCATTTTGTGATGCCAGGGCTCTGGAAAGAAGTTACCGGACTAGTCAGAGTTAACATGTCTTTCCCTCTAGAAGGGTGGAATGCTACCCCCGCCGCCAGAATTGGCGGGGGGTAGTATTCCAAGATGTTTGACACCAAACACGACATGTTTAGGTGCAGCCATTCCAAAGTTAGCATTTTACCGCGAGGATATAATGCGCTTAAGAGTATATGGTCAGGCTGCACTACAAACAGCATCAGAGATGGTCTCCGAACGCTGCAGAGGGGCCCTGCTCATGCAGGGGCACCCTCTCACATAGGAACCACGCACTCTGCCTTCAGGATTGATAAGGCCTGCCTTAGGAGTGACTTATAGGTTTATATGTGTGTATGCATTTAGTGATATAGGTAACCTATATCACAGTAAGGAGTGCATGCACCACCTTACCCAGGCTGCAGTAGCAGACCTGTGGTGTCAGTTTGGATGGCCTTCCAGGGGTGGCATAATACATGCTGCAGCCCCTGGCAGGCCTCTGAGGTACCTATGCCCTTGGTACATAGTATACCATATACTAGGGACTTATAAGGGCACTCCAGATCCCAATCAGTGATGTGCCTAAGGCACATGGAAACCATTTTAGAGAGGAAGCAGCTAGGCTGGGGTTCTGATTAGCAGGGCCCCAGCCAGACTAATGTCGAAAAACAGTGAAGCATCAGCAAAAAGTGGGGGTACCCATGTGAAGCAGATCCTACTCTCCTACACTCCATATTTACAAGGACAGAAAAAGCCAACCTGCGTGACTTTTCTTGTCCTTGTAAATTTGCCCCTTTGCACGCAGCACTTTGTGTGAAAGGGGTGTTCCATGGGTGTTGCTGTGGGTGTTCCCACGTAACACCCATGGAAATAGACACATTTCCAGATTTACGAGGAATCGTAAATCTGGAAATGCGTGTGAATACTACGCCTCCCCAGGGGAGGCGTAGAGAGGCACAACCAGGAGATATGTGTTCATTTATCCTCGTTTTTTTTTCCTCTTTCTATGTGTGCTGCAGTCTGCAGCACACATAGAAAGAGGAAATCACCTCTAATGATTGTTTATGTACAGGATGGTGTCCCTTCCTGCACATAAACAATCATTGAAACAATGCCGTTTTTCAACTTCTATGTGTTCTAATGCAGCACACATAGAAGTTGAAAAACGGCATTTCAGATTGTTTTTGTGCAGGAAGGGAACCCTTCCTGAACAAAAACAATCTCCCCACGACGCAGGCATCCTTTCCCCATGGTGCAAGGGTGCCTGCGCCGGCGCATGGCAGCAGTTTGTGCGCCAGCGCAGGGGGAAGCACAGAGATGCGACATATTGTTGTAAATATGTCGCATCCCTGTGCTTTGAAAGTGACTCAGTGCGGCGCAGCCAAATGGTTTGCAGCACACACTGAGTCACTTTCTTGTAAATCTGCCCCAACATTTTTTGCACATGAAATGCACATTTAACTCTGCTAGCCCTGTGCTACTTCTGTGTGCTTGATTCAAATATTTTTTTTCGCATAACAAATGTAATATCAAACATGAATGCTTATTTCTTGTAATAACTAGTTGGTGCAGACCTTAGCATATGGGTAAAAGTGACACTCTGTAGAGAGCAACAAAAATGTTCTACATAATGTATTCAGTAAGCAATAAAGAAACACTTTGGGGCAGATTTACAAGCCCCTTGCAACACTTTTACGCCGCCGTTGCATCACTTTTGTGACGCAGCGGCGTCGTAAACAATGTGCCACGTTGTGACACATTTACAGCGTGACACATCTAGGGAGATGCTTCACGTTGTAAAGCCCTGTGTCACATTATACCTGCGTCAGGTATAATGTAAGCAGGGTGGGCGTTCCGACGCAAGAAAGCCTCGTAAAAGTGACGCAGTGAAAACTATAAGATTTCACTGCGTCACTTCTACCACACCACTGCGTCAAAAGGAGTGACGCAGCACAATAGGAATAGGAATTCCTGAGCCTTGCTGGAGTTGCGTCGTGCTTGCGACATGACTCCAGCAATGTGTTACCTTTACGCCAACAGATGCGTGACGCATCTGTCAATCCTTGTGCCACGATGCGCTGCATTGTAAATGCGACGCATCCATGGTGGCGCAAGGGTTTTTTGCGTGACGCAATGAAACTGACGCATCTCTGCTAAAATGCAGAGATGCGTTAGTTCTTGCAAATCTGCCCCTTTGAATGCAACACCTTGATATATCACGTGAAAAACAAAATTCGGAGAAACCATTGAGAATTGTCAGTTTTGAAAATAAGTCATTGTAGAGAATATTCAAGGTGACCAAAAGGGTCAAAAACATTATTACCCCGTATCAAATTTCAGATGTTAAAAACTGTCAACTAAAACAAAGAAAAAACACCGACCCGTTAAAGAAGCAGAAAGAGAGAAAAATGTCAGATAGTGCACAGGACAGAAAACATTTGAAACGGGGTCAAGAAAAAGAGGGGAGGGTTGAAAGAGGCCAAGAGTGAGTAGTAAAGGGAGTGGAAAAGAGAGTTAGAGTTAGAAGACAGTTAGAAGTTTTGACAAAGTACACAGCATCACAACACATTAAAAAAATAAGCATTGGCAAAGCCAACAGGTCTCCACTTTGTTAGTAGGAGTCGACCTATTAGCTGTGCCAATGTTTTTTTCCCCCCGATATGCCACAAAGCATTTTCACACGGACATGGTGACCATCTTGTAATGGAGTATTAAAAAAACAAAAACTCTATGACAAGATGGTCAACATGAATTAACTTGCATGATCAGCAACCATTTTGTCATGAAGTTTCTTATATTTTGTAAATTCTATTATAAGATGGAAGTTTCACATTTATGCACATATGTGGTGGTCATCTTTGTAATGAAGTGTCAAAAACACACAAGAAGCTTCAAATTTTGAGGACAAAAAGTGCTGAGAAAAAGTTAAGTTTCAAGCCAAAGTCACTGTTTGTGGTTGATGGGACATAGGCACGATTTCAGGTCGACCCGAGCAGAAGTCATGCACACCAAGTCGATGATCCCAGTCAAAGATTTATCCTTCTGACTTTATATATCTAATGGAAATTGAAATCATCTAGTGAGAGATGGTCTAAATCTGAGACCTATGAGGATCCAGCAAGGATTCCTTGAAGTCAGATATTTTGTCTTCAAACTCCTCCTGAAGCTGTTGGTTTTTGCACCAAAAGGTCAGAGAGAGACAAATCTGGACTTTGTGGGCACTGATCGTGCTTTATCGGTCAGAAAAATATGGTGCCTTGCCCCAGTCCAAGGTTTTACCTTAAGACATAGTCACTTTTTTGGAAGCTGAAATCCTCCAGCGTGACAATGTTGGAAGCTCTAGCTGGACAGGGCTCCACAAGGCTGAACACTGTTGCTGCAATGTCTTGCTGACCCACTTTTCAGTGCAGGAAAAATCTTTGAACTGAATGAACATCTGCCTTGGGTGCAATCTTCTTGAGCACCTTGTACCGGTACTCTGGTGGTGGAAACAATTACTAAATTCCAACTTTTTAAAAGTTCTAGGAATGTTCCACCTGTTCAGTTAGAAGGCCTCAGCTTCTCAGTGTAGGATTATCAACACAAAGTATCACTCTAGCCAGGTGTCCTTTATGTTCCAGTCCACAGTGGTGAGCTGGGCCCTCTTAGGGTAAGGAGTGCTTCTGCTTTTTGTGAAACAGGCATATAGAAAGCCGTTCACTTAACCCTTGGAGAGCACCTCAATTCCTTGGTTGATAGCAAGAGTTAGGAGTCATTGAGTCCTTTAGTAACTCCTCCTCTTCCAGCAGATGTGAGAAGTTAGGAGTCATCTTCCAGCAGGACTGTTTACTTTAGAGGGAATCTTCCCAGGTCCAGGAATGTTCTGAGCATGTATTTGTGATGATGCCAGGATTATTCTGTGCACTAGTTAATGACTAGAGAAATTCTACCACCAAATCCTAACTTCCCCCACCTCTTTTGGCAGCACTTCCTCATTATCTTACAGTGAAAATATTCAGGCTCCCCTGTTTCAAATAGCGTAACCCAGCTGACAAAAGAGCAGACCAGTCTTCAGCTTTTAAATACCAGGCACCTGACTTTGTGGGATGCAAGGCCTACTTATGGATGGCTTACTTATTATTCAAAAGTAGGATTTCCCTCCTGTCTAAAGGTTTATTTTCACAGGCTTGTCAGCAGGTTATAACACTGGAGGAGTCCTGCTACACATATCGGGCTGAAGCCCTGATATCCTTGTTTATCTAGTGAATGGCACAATAGGTGCTGCAGTCCACAGGTGGCACACAACTTTCTAAGACATTGGGGTATTTTCTTACACCATATTCTATAGCCTCACTGGAAAGTAAAAATGTGATTAGCCAATGTAACTGTGTTTTAGGTGTCAGAACACATGCACTGGTTACTGAACAGCAGTGACCCATGCACAGAGTTAAACAAGCAGAATCAGTCCCCATAAAGCGGCAGTGACCACACCAAAAGAGGCACTTTATCACACCCATGCCATTTAACAACACAATAATAAAAAATATGATAACGTTCCTATTGCAAATGTCATAGGATATAATTAGGGCTCCCGGTTTTCCGTTTTTACGGATTTCTACATATAAATACAGACGGAAAACAAGTTTTCCTTTGTCTGTATTTATATTTAGAAACGGCAAAATACGAGTAAATTTTGCAGCGCTGCCGAGGTTCAGAGTTGCCGTGCCACGACCCTGTTCTGATATTGGGAATTCCTTTCAGTGATGTTGACGTGCTGTGGACCAATTGGCTCAGGGTCTTTTAGTGACGGCCGTGACCCTAAGCCAATCCTGGTCGTATCAAGCGTCACTGTGTGGGCGTGGTAACACCTCCAGCCCGCCCTGGTAACTTTTTCCCTTTATTTTGGGGGCTCCCCTGCCTGCTTTTCCTTTTTGCCTGCACTACCGAACAGTGACGTTTGAAGACGCCTTCCTGTTCCGCATCTCCAGGGATCCAGGACTCCGCCGCTTGGTTTAGCTCTGCGCCAGCCCACCGCCATTTGAAACTTCCGAGGTACGTTTATTTTTGCTGTATGTATGTGGCCTCCGATCAATACGCCTTTAAGGCCGCTCCTTGCTTTTCTGAAGGATCGAGTTTCCAGGCAGAGATTGCCGGTGATTCAGAGTCTATGGGAGCATCCTGAGATAACAAGTTTTTTTGGCTAGGTAGTTCACCACCCGAGGCTCCGGGTTTTATGTACTACAAAGGATAGCTAAACCACACATAAAGCTTCTATAGGAAGCCATTTGAAAGTCGTCAGGACTGGGGTGATGTTTTCACCTGCCTCTCTCAGTCCCTCTGCAGCCTCGGCCTCCTGCCCCCTCCCCACCCCACGTATGAAGCGGCAGCACCAGGTGTTCGCCCCCCGTTCTTGTGGTCTCGTTTGCATTTCGTTTCGGTGTGCCCTTCTTCATTTTGTTGGGGATTAGCTGTTTTAATACTTGAAACTTTCGTCAGCACATTTTTTTGCCATGTTGGTCACTGTGCACCATTTTAATTTAAATGCGATTTTATATAGCGCGAACATTACCCGAAGGTTTCAGAGCGCTTTACATGCTCTCCTAAAGGTGAGACTTGCTGCCAGCCCCGGGCTTCTCTATGCCTAAACTCTGCGCCTCCCACCCTCCAGCATAAAGGCTATCGCCATCTGTCCTGTGACGGCTTCCGAGTACCAGTAAAAAGCCTGTCCTTACTGTTGTATTCAGCTTAATCCATTCTTGGGTTTTGTTTTGTTAAATTGCCGAGGAGCCCTGCCTTTTCAGAATACTGGCAGTATGAACAGTGTAACAAAGAGAGCCCATGCACAAACAGAGCCGGTCATTTTCAGAGGCCTGGCATAACAGGCTCTGTGATGCTTACAGTTCACTATAATAAGAAGCCCCTGGCGTAGTCAGAGCCTTACACTATCAGAGTCCTGGTATCGTCAGAGCTCTGGTGTGTTGAAAGCACTGCCAGAGCCTGATCTGTGGCAGTGCCAGCACCAGGTACACTCAGATAATTGTATGCATAGGACTGCCCCATAACCTGACCCCAACAGAATCTAAACCCGTGTATCTTTAGAGCTGGGCCAGAAGTGGAACCATGACATAAGCACTACCCGGGAATACTCAGAGTCTGTTATAAATAAAGTCCTTTAGTAATCAGAGCACTGCCATAATCCGAGCCAGGCTGCATTTAGAGCCATTACATATTTAGACTATAGACAGCCCTACATACTTAGAAAAGTGGAATCCTGACAGCCCTGCATAAGGAGAGCCCGGGCATACTTGGAGGGCTGGCATATCTGGAACCCCGAAGCCCGGGCATACTTGGAGGGCTGGCATATCTGGAACCCCGAAGCCCGGGCATACTTGGAGCCCAGGCATATCGGGAACCCTGGCATATTTAAAGTGCTCGTAGAAAGGAGCCTGTCTGTAAACGTAGCCCTATCACATACAGCGCCCTGGGGTACAGATCAGTCTGTAATATGCAGTGGTAGGTCCTTGCATATTAAAGATCAGTAGGCCTACACTGTTACCGCATTGTAAAAGCGTCATTGGCCAGAGTGTGTTAAAAGAATATGGAATAAGTGTCTGACTAACCAATCACATAATGTTTGTGAGATGCCCAAACATCTCTTCCATTTAGTATACTGCACAAAGAAGAGAAATGTGGGGAAATGAAATGACAGCACATCTCACTTCTACTGATTTAAAGTCATGTTTCAGATGAATGTATTGTGTTGACCAATAACAACCGAGCGCATGTGTGCATTGTCAATTTAAATAAATGTGGAAAAATACTAGCTGTAGCGTCGTCTTTTGCTTGTGGCAAAAATAAATGTGGATAAATACAGAAAAGATGGCCCAAAAATAAATATGGATAAATACAGATGGAAATGGCCGAAAAATAAATACCATAAAACTGGGAGCCCTAGATATAATAGACTGTGCCCCAGATTTGGAGTTTGGTAGACAGCTACTGCCTAACAAACATAAAATTAGAAATCAGGTTCATTGACAATAATGTATTTTGAACTTTGCTGATTGGATATTGTAAATGATGGAGTATGCCCTCAAAATAAATTGCAGCCTGCGCTTTTATCAAGTGATTCATGAGATTCACACTCCTTTGGTGCACATAAAAAGATTTAGATTATGTAATATCTATATTAAACATGGTGTGTTGCCACAACTATACTATTCTGTGACATGAATAGTAGCCCTTGCCTTTTGCTTCAGTCTGTATTATGACTTTGACATCTAGGTCCTAGGAAGTGCATGAAGACTAATGTTTTAAAGGTAGTCGAGGCCTCGACATACACTCAGGTAAAGTTTCAACTTAGTTCCATATAGATATGCAAGACTTACAGCAGATATATACAAATGTGAATGCTGGGAATGTGTTATGAGTAATCACCATGCATGAGACATTGCTGTCAACAATATTTCAAAGCAAAAGAAAATACCAATGTGCCAGATTTTGATTTTGGCAGAAGAGCTAGTGCTTCACAACATGGCAGAACACCTACACGACTTTCCTAGTGCGTGCATTAAAGTATATCTCACTTGCAAGTTGTTGGCCAAAATGTATGTCACATTTGTGACAGAGTGGGCCTGATTCACAGAACTAACTTACGTCAAAAACGTGTGAATACCAAAAAGTACTAACTTTACGTTTTTGACGTAAGTTAGTTCTGTGAATCAGGCCCAGTGTTCCTACTACAAACAGCTCTTCACCCAATGGGCCTTCTTGACTTTTCTACTGCATTCGTTCTCACCAGCGGCCTCTCCAGTGGCCTGACTGCACATCAGCAGTTGATTCCTACAGTGGGCAGGAGACATCTCCAATCTGCCTCGCTTTCCTGCCTCATGGTTTCTGCCTGTCAACTGTCTGCGAATTATAGGGGTGGGTTGGACGGACGGCTGGGGCCTCGTACTTACATGATGTAACAGTGGCACCCTGTTTGTATCCTTGGAGCCTTATGCAGATACAAACCTGGTGGCTGCCTACCATATACTACAACCTACTCACAAACTATACAGCAGGGTGGGGGAGACCGCCTTTCTCTCTGATGTACAGCTTCTGTCAATGCTAGGGCCCTATATGGGAGGGCACTAGGCTGGATAGTGGCCTCTAAGTTCGCACCTGACCCTCACGCACCTGGGGCTCTGGTATAGGTGCAAGGCACTTGACTGCATTCCTTTCTTGCTCACAGTCACTGCAGTGGGACTGTGATTCCCTGCTTCAGGAGGGCACTGTGTTACAGCCACTGTCATACTCAGAAATGATTTCAGTTACCCTATGTTGCAAAAGTTGTGCCCTCTTATCACATTAACCCACACTTCATGTTCTACATGAGTAGGTGAGTGGTGTTGCTCGTGAGTCACACCTTCTCTGGACACTTGCTCTTCCAAGCCCTTCCTTGTGTCCAAGGGTAAAACCATGCATCAGCTCCTTTTCACATACATGGTGGCTGGAAAGCAGAAGACTGCTAAACCCACTATGATGGTTGTTACTTTGGAAATGCTCATGAGAGAGCTCACAGACATCAGGAAGAGGATGGACCTGATGCATGGGGATGCCGAGTCCATGGCCACTGACTTGAAATCTCTCTGGACTGTTCTCACCTCTTTACACAAAAGACTCGAAGATACATATCACAGAGTGGAAGCTGTGGACGAACATCTGACTGTCCTGGAATCTACGACTGATGTGAGTATTGAGGTATGGCACCTCAATAGAAAACTAACAGAGGATGAGGACCGCATTTGCAGAAATAATGTCAGCCTTTCTGGTGTACCAGAGGAGGTGAATGCGTTAGACATGGATAGTTTACTCACCGTTTTTTTCCGAAACTCCCCGTCCTGACCTTTGCACCCTGCTGTAGTTCCACAGGGTGCACAAGATCCAGGATAGAGGCACCGTGCATACAAACACATCGCAACCAATTATGTCATGTTTCCCTTGACATCAGCAGGCCAGACAAGTCATTACAGTGGCTAAAAGACATACATTTCGTTTATCGAGGTGCCAAAATCCATGTTGCATCTGACTTCTCACATGAAACAGTGATCTAGCAGAAGAAATTCTTGGAGCTCTGGCTGACTTTGCGACAGTTTGGTATCTGCTATGGTCTGCTAGAACTGTCCACTATTCTCCTTACTATTGGTGAGAAACATAAAGAGTTTGATGATCCAGATGACCTTGAACAATTTCTGCCCTGCTGCCTGGAGCAGACATGGTGATATCATGCTCCAACACTTTGAACCTACGTGCGTCGCCACTGGGATGAGTCTTAGATGATTCCCAATGCAAAGGTCCGAGGGATATGACTGCAGAACGTCAGAGAGTGGACACTACTTAAACGGTGGGAGGAGAGGGCTTCTCGATACAGAGCTGACTCTGCTGGTTGGGGTGACAATAAGTCGCGCTCACCCATCAAACCTTGACTGCAGGTGGCCCTCTAAGTCATTTCCCAGAACTTTTTTCTCTGTTCTAGGTATCACATATGTAAGGTCCATCTGATACTATGAGTGTTGCGGTGGGTGGATGGCTACTTGGTGGTTGTGGGGTGCATGGGGGTTCTGTTTCTCTTTGTGCTGATTGTTTGGTTGGTGCATTCTTGCTGAGTTATTTCTACCTCTTCCTGTGGGTACTAACACTCCCCAGCACACGTCATAGATCTGTGAAAAAACCACAATAAGTAGTGCATAAACAGTAGGCACAAATTCCACAAAGATGACAGATACTCTCTGTTTCTTCTTTTTGTTCCTCTTTTTTTAATTCAGTAGGTCTCCACAAAATGACACAGCCGACACGTGTTTCGTCGCGTACATGGGAATTAGTCCCGCGACTTTTTCAAGGCTGTATAAATACAAACATAATAGCACAACTCAAGTCATGGCTTGTGTGTCATACGTGTACATGAATTTAATTTCGATAGCGAAAATCATCGAAGGACAAAAGCCTAAGGCATGCACAAGATGGAATACGTTTCCCAACTGAACTGCAATATCCAAGAGTGGCACAGAAAAAGTCGCTATCAAGCAAAAAGGAGGACGGAAAAGCCTGAGTCGACGTGAGAACGGTGAATGTATAATAAAGATGACTAATAAAAGGGACAATACCGTGCATCTGAATGCCCAATGAAACATGCAAATTCGTGAAGTTGCAACTCGGTGAAAAAAAGAAGGAAAAGACAGTGCCTACAAGAGTGTTCCCTATATAGCCCAAATTGAACTGTGTGTCATAGATACCTAAGTCTTCTCAGTATGAATTCCTGTATGGATCAAATATATGAAAATCCAAATAAGTAAAATTATCCAAACAAGAAAGCTGAAAAGGAGTGAACGCGATAAAAACTAAAGTACCTACTATTCCTGTGGTGATAATTCCAACCCACAGAGGGTGTCTGAATTCTCCAGCGTCCTAAGTAAAGTTCCTATCGGTCCAGTAATTCTGTAAAACTCTGGTGTAAACACTGTAGGAAAATCATAACCAGAATAACTTATTCAAAGGACCTCCACAACATATATCATATAAGTAAGTTCAGAGTCTGAAGTCTGCACTGCTGGTGCCTCAATATAATCAAATCAGAACCAACGCTCTTTAGTTCCATGCTTCACTATTGCCTCACTCGCTACCATAATGTTCCCCAATGGCAGAAACCGTGCTCGACCTCAAAAATTTCAACATCTTCAAAATTAGGTTATACGTAAACATCAAAGTAAATGTTTCATAATCTACTGTAAAAACTATCGCCCCATATCTACAGCTCCCCGTTTGTAAAATTGACAATTCAACCTTCTCAGTAAATAAACATATGCTTACTCGAATACGGTTCTACCATTGAAGGACATACACACACCATTTCACATGTCTGTCCTTTACCAGAACCAAGTCAAATCCAAGCGTCCGGACACAAACATCACGATGCTGATTACCGGCAAATAAAGCGCCACCTCGATTCCCCTAATCTTACCGTTATTCTGTATTCCTCACTCACGGACGGCGTCAATATTGTGTTGCTGAGTACGCAACATGTGGAACTACACATGAATTCAGTATAAGTAGCCGCGCCGCATCTCCTCCGCGTGACCAGCGCAGAATACCCACTTCCGGTTTGACAGAAAAATAATAATAATGGAAGGACTAAAGGGGTCCCTGGCATCGGCGGCCATCTTGTAATGTCCAAAACGCCGTTTATATTTGAAAATCACTTAAAAAGTACATAAATTCGATAACAAGGATAATTACACTGAAAGCGGGAAAATTCTCTATATGTAAATATGATTAGCCACGGTATCCCGATATTAAAACCACCAATTGAGTCTGTAAGATGCACGAATGTGTAGGTGAATCACCGGGGAAAAGTTTTAAAAAATTGTCATGTTTACATCTAAGATTTGGAGAAAAATCCAGAAACAAAATGGTAGACGTGATGCATCAAGTGACGTGGTTATGGATCAAGGATCAGCAATTATGTCCGTCCTTTTCAGATGAGTGCGTGCATACTCGTGAAAAACAATCTCGGTCACGGAGGGGCTAAAGCCCCGCCCTCTTGTCCATCCTCCTCTAGTAAATGTATTTACAAAAAACAATTGAATGCTCCAATCAATACAAAAGTAACACATAGTGCAGTTTTTAAATGCACTAGAATCAGCTCGTAAGGGATTTCCGCTACTGCATTCAATAACTCATAGACATAGACAAAAAAGTTCACATTCAAGTTAAAATGCATGGATACATTCTGCAATACAAAAGGAATCTTTAAATAGGTACATATGTCAGGTATGTAAGAACATCTTCCCTCTGTCTCTTATTTAACTGTTTTACACAACAATGAGTACAGATACAATACCAATTTAATGACACTTTATCTGCCCAAAAAATAATGTAATTCCTGATCAATATTCAATCCTGTCTCTGTGCTGCGTAATTTAAGGATCCACATGGCCTCCTTCCTGCGTAAAGCAAGCTCTCTATTGCCTCCCCTCGGATGTCGTGTCACCTGTTCAATCCCATAAAACTCAAAATACCTATTCTGTGTCTGTGCTGAGCAAAGTGACATGTGGGCAGCAAGGGGATATCTCATGTCTCCTTGTTTAACTGCTCGCATATGTTCGCCTATTCTCTCACGTAATGTGCGTATTGTGCTACCCACATATCTTTTTTTTTTTTTTTTTTTTACACCTACACTCAATAACGTACACAACGTATTTGGTTAGGCAATTGATATTGGAGATGATCTTGTAAATCTTTCCCCCTGGTCCTGTGAATTGCGTCTTTCTGTTGCAAGCCCATTTACACGCACTGCAATGACCACAAATATAGAAGCCTTTGGTATGTATACTCATCCAGCTCTCTTGTGTCTCTGTCCTAGGATAACTCGGACTGAGTATGTTCCTAAGGGAAACTCCTCGTCTGTATGTAATGTTAGGTTTGTCCGTGATATGATCACTGAGTGATTTATCCGCCTTTAGGAGGTGCCAGTGTCTGTTTAGACTACGCATCAAAACCCCTGACCAGTTGTTGTAATTTGTTATCAACCTTATTTTATCATCTGTTCTGTTGGGTGTGGTGCGTTCTCTCAGTGTTTCACTGCGCTTCATTTTATCAATTCGTTGCTCAGCTCTCATCAGAGTCTTGTTGTCGTAGCCTCTACACTTAAAACGTGTCATTACATTCTTTTTACATTTCTCAAACTCAGGTTCATAGCTGCAGTTCCTTCTCACACGTACAAGTTCGCCATATGGAATGGATCTAACCTGGTGCGTAGGATGTGCACTAGAAGCGTGCAGTAATGAGTTACATGCTGTTTCTTTGCGATATAATCTGCTATGAATCTGATTCTCTCTTATGTAGAACTCAACATCCAGAAAGGAGATTTTTGCCTTGCTGTACTCAAAAGTGAAATGTATATTTGAGTGTTAGTACATTTATGGGCTTAGGCTTCAAATTAGGGGAGGTTTGTGGTTCTCCTCACCCTGCAGCACCGCCACCCCAATAGAGAACTTTAGGTTAATTGGTATGTGGATTTCTCCTGAGAGGCGCCAGTAGACCTAAAACTTACCACTTTGCGATTTTTCTCTTCCTGTGGGTGGCTACTCTTTATGTCCTTGGTCTGTTTGGGGGAGTGGCGGGGTCCACGATGATCCTGGTTTGTACCAAGTTTCTGTTCTTGAAGGGGGATGCCAGGCAGGCAAAGGGTTGAGAGGTTGACTCATCTGTTCAATGTAGTTTATATTTCTCTTGTTAATAAGAGCCACACACCACCTCCTTTTGGCCTGCCATGTTATTGTTTTCTGACTTGCCAACATCTGCCTGGTGCACAGTGCCTTCATAGTACCTGCGTCCCCACTGTCTTGGCCCTTTGTGCATTATATCCCAATTTGCATATGTCATTGTCACTCCATTTCAGAAATAATCAGTTGCCCTTGTTTCTCCACTGTGCCTGGCCCCACCTCATCCCTGACTCATGTCACTCACACCATGCCCAAAAAGGCTTTGCATGTTGTCCCTCAATGTCAATGGCCTTAATAATTATATTAAGAGGAAGAAGGTATTGACATATGTTGCCTCAAAGTCCCTAGACATTGTCCTATTGGGGGATGCATCTTTCTGCACTGGAATCTGATAAATTGAGGAGTGACTGGGTGGGTTGTCTTGTTTGTAGCAGTATACTGCCTGCTGCCTCTGTTGCCGCCACTCCTACAAATCCACGATCCTCTCCGAAATGGTGCGGGGTATCCACTCTGCTCCGTAAATCTGTCCGTGTCACTGTTCTGAAAACGCGGATGGACCCATTGCGTCGTTATGTTTTTGTGAAATGTGAAACCTTTGACCAGACCTTGATACTGGGAGCAGTATATGCCCCCAATCATGAAAGAGTGCCTTTCTTTTCTTCTTTATCCCGACTTTTGATGAAGTTCAGAACCACCAAGACGATAATAGGGGGTGACTGGAAAGTAGCACTTGATCCCCACTTAGATCTTTGTTAGAAATTGGGTCTCTAGCTGGCAGAGGTATGCACTCTGTCCAAGTAGGGTAAGTCAGTTATACACCGTAAATTATCCTGTGCTCAACCTCTGGTAGATTGGCACTGAGCAGACAGCCCTAACTTAGGAAGCAATGTGTAAAGTATTTGTGAAACACAACACACAGTAACACAATGAAAGCACCACTAAAAGACTCCACACCAAGTCCAATGACAAATATCCAATGAGTGGAAGGCGAGTTATGAATTTATAAAGAATAAAAATGTCTGTGGCGCTGAGAAGCAATAAGCGCCAATCGGGGTTATCTGGTCACGCTGGACAGGGCAAAGTCAAGAGTTCAGGCCGACCACGATGGAGCACGGGCCAGATACAGGTGCCACACAGGCCCAGTGAACACAGTACCTAGATCCTGATTGTAACAGCAAGATATGGTGTGCTGACGGAGCGATGCTTCGGTGTCTATCTCACAGTCGAGGTGATGCATCTATTTTTTTGCAGTGGCAGCGATGCGTTGGTCCCAAAGAGGATGCGCCAAGTCGAGAGGCATTGGTTCTGTAGACGATATGCCGGGATTCTTTATGCAGTTGAGGGGATACGTCAATCTTCCCACACTGGAGCAGCAGCGATGCGTTGGTTTCGATGTGTCTGTTATTTAAGGCAATGCGCTGGTTCTGAGTGTGATGCACTGATTCTACTCCCGCAACAACATTGATGTGCCAGTTCTGCTACAAGCAGACAAGAGAGGCGTTGGTTCAACTGGAGCAAGCACCTGAGTCCTCTTCAAATGGACTAGGCACAGGAGCAGGTGGTGAAACTTTGATTTCCCTGACTCTCAGAAAACAGGAGGCAATGCAACAAGCCCTTGGGGATCACTCTGTGTTCAATGTAGAGTGCAGCTTTTCCTCAGCAGGGTTAGATGGCAGCAGGGCAGCACAGCAGAAAAGCAGTTATTCCAGAGCAGCAGTCCAGCAGAGTGACAGTTCTAGTAGCAGCACAGCAGTTCTTCTGACAGAGGTTCTTTACAGGCCCAGAAGTGTCTTATTTGGTGGGGTCAGTGACCCAATACTTGTATCCAGTTATGCCTTTGGAGTGGGGTGTGACTTCAAAGAAGGGTCTTTGAAGTGCACAGAGGTCCTTTCTTTCCTGCCTGTCCAGAGGAAATGCATAAAGTCAAGCTGTCACCCACCCCTGACGTGTATTGGAGACAGGCCCCCTTTATAAAAGTGGCATTTCTAAAAGAGTAATGTTAAATCCAACTTTACCAGTAAAGAGGATTTGTCATTAATTTACTATTCCAAAGATATAAAACATGATAGAGCTACTCCTTTCTAATCAGGAATTACAGCTTAAAAGTGTAACAAGGAATTCCCAATGTTAATCTATGAGAGGCGTAGGCCTCACAGTAGTGAAAAACTAATTGGGGTGTTTTTCACTACCAGGACATGCACAACTTAAAAGAAAATATCCTACCTTTTACTTGCAAAGCACCCTGCCCTATGTGCTACCTAGGGCCTACCTTAAGGGTCACTTATGGGTAAAATAAAAGGGGAGTTTAAGGCTTGGAAAGGGTTTTAAATGGCAAGTTAAAAAGCTAGTAAAACAACACACAGGCTGTGCAGTGGCAAGCCTGAGACATTTTTAAAGGGCTACTTGTGTGGGTGGCACAAAGAGTGCTGCAGGCCCACTAGTAGCATTGAATTTACAGGCCCAGGGCACACATAGTGCACTCTACTAGGGGCTTACATATAAATTAACTATCCCAATTGTGGATAAACCAATGTTACCATGTTTAAGACAGAAGAACATGCACTTTAGCACCGGTCAGCACTGGTAAAGTGCTCTGAGTCCTAAGGCCAACAAAGGTCAGAAAAATAGGAGGAGGAAGGTAAAAAGTTTAAAGTGACCCTTCAGAGAAGGCCATTTTCCAACTATCGTTTTGGCCCATTGGAAAAGACTAATGCTAGGGATAGAGCAATACCACATGATGTGAGACCCATGGCGCCTGACTCATCCTTGAGATAGGGACTATATATTTATTTCCAGTGTGCATGGAACCTGGTCCCAGAAAGATTTCTTTCTTATCTTCCACGCCTCGTTGGACTTTGGTGAGCCTGTACCATTGTACCAGGGGGAATCGCTGACCATGCCCTGACAATTCTGGAGCTGGACATGGGACACTTGTCTCCAACCTCAAGGTGATGGAGAGCGAATCTTTCACATTGCCGACTTCTGGAGCATAAGCAGAAACTTGTGGGTCACCTTGGTAAAAATTTACATAAAGAATCCTTGACTATGGCACCCCACCAAGTGCTCCATCGAGTTCTCCATCTTTACCGAAGACTGGAAATACGCAGAGATCAACCACCTGCTGAAGAAACCCTCTGCCGACCCGACAGACCTCAAGAACTACAGACCCATCTCTCTGCTCTCCTTCTCAGCCAAAGTCAGAGAGAAGGCCTTCAATGCCCAACTCTCCGAGTTTATTGAAGTGAACCACAACCTGGACATCTCTCAGTCGGGCTTCAGAAGCAACCACAGCACCGAGACTGCACTCCTTGCCGCTACAGACATCATCTGCACCCTCCTCGGCCATGGCAAAACTGCAGCCCTTATTCTACTTGACCTTTCAGCAGCCTTCGAGGACGTTCTCCCATCACACCCTCTGCGCAAGACTCCACGACGCCCGCATGCACAACAAAGCCCTAGAATGGATCCGCTCCTTCCTCACCAGCCGAACACAGGGAGTCAGACTTCCACCATTCTACTCAGAACCCACAGCGATCAGACTCGGAGTACACCAGGGATCCTCCCTGAGTCCCACCCTCTTTAACATATACATAGCCCCACTTGCAGCCATCGTCAGAAGCCACAAACTCAACATCATCTCCTACGCCACCCTGCTGATTCTCTCCCTCAGAGATGGACCCACAGCCCCCAAGAGCAACTTCCACAGCAGGATGAAAGCTCCACCCCCTCTGCTTGGAACAACTCCTTGTGGCCTGCAGGACTCAGAACCCTCCCACACCCACAGACCATGCACATAACCTCAGCATCATCCTGGAATCCTTGCTCTCCATGAACCACCAAATCAATGCTGTCTCGTCTTCCAGCTTCCCCACGCTCCACCGTCTTTGGAAGATTTTCAAGTGGATCCCCACTGAATCCAGGAAAATGGTCACCCTTGCATTTTTCAGCAGCAGACTGGACTATGGCAACGCACTCTACGCCGGTACCACCAAAATGCTCCTAAAGAAACTACAGAACCTCCAGAATGCCTCCACCAGACTCATCCTGAACATCTCCTAACACAGCCACATCACCGGTCACCTGAGAGTCCTCCACTCACTCATGATCAACAAAATAATTACCTTCAAGCTCCTCATGCATGCCTACAAAGCCCTTCACAACACCGGACTTGCATACCTCAACCGCCACCTCTCCTTCCACACACCCACCAGAAATCTCCGCTCTGCCCAACTGGCCCTGGCCACCATCCCACAGATCTGCAAGACCACAGCAGGAGGAAGACCCTTCTCCTACCTCACCGCAAAGACCTGGAACTCCCTGCCTCTACATCTCAGGCAATCACCGTCTCTGCCTCAATTCAGGAAGGACCTCAAGACCTGGTTCTTCGACTGAACCACAGATCCACCCCCTCACTCAGCACCTTGAGACCCTAATGGGTGAGTACTTGCACTTTACAAGAACTCTAATTGATTGATTGAATGAGGACTTCGGCTCAGGTATTGTGGGCAGCGGCGTTGGTAACCTTGAGCCTTATGACTTATGCTGGACTAGGCGATATGCAAGCAGGAGGCTCAGTATGTACAAACTAGACTGGAAAGAGTGATGTAAAATCCAAATGAGTCCTATACGTGGTGCCTGAAGCTGACCCTCCAACACCGGTTAGAGTGTGCAGAGTACGATCTAAATACACACTTGATGACACAGATGGAATACTGCATCCTTTGAAGTGGTGTCATTACAAACAGGGCGAAAAGCCAGTTAGGCTTCTAGTGGTGCAGCTGCTCCAGCAGAAGTCCAGCTCTGCTTTCCCAGTGATTCTCAGTGAGACTCAGGGCTTGCTCACTCATCTGGTAGAAATGACCAAAGCATTTGCCCAATTCTTTACTGTACTATATAGTGCAGAGGCACTTGATGATCCTGCCCCAGAGTTGGATTTCCTGCAAGACCTCCACTTGCCCTCTCTGTCAGAGACTTGTTAGCAGATCCTTGGAGGAACATTACGGAAGAGGCGATCATGGAAGCTATCACAAGCTCTGGTAGATGATGGTTTTCTGGTTGACTTTTATAAGATTAACCAGGAGCTGACAGTCCCACTCCTTTGCAGACTCTTTAAGGAGCTGGAGGGTGATACTGTTATATGACCAGAGTTCAATAGATCACTTATGAGCCTTATCTTGAAACCTGATAAGGATCTGACTGATTGTGCAAGCTATTGCCTAATATCACTCATGAAGATCCTCGATAAGGTCCTGTTGACCTATCTTAAGAGAGTACTCCATAGTTTGATGCATGACTCCATAGTTTGATGCATGACTCTGAAGTGGGATTTGTGCCTGTGCGTTCTTCTCGCAATCATATGTGTCTACTGTCCAATGTTCTATGGCATGTAGGTAATGATTTGGACGATACGTTGTTGATCTCCTTAGATGCCAAGCAAGCTTTTGACCAGGTTGAGTGAGGGTATCTCTTCCATACGTTGAGCAGGGCGGGGATGGGTCCCAGTTTTGTGGCTAAGGTCAGATGGCTCTATACAGTCCCCTCAGTGCAGATTGAGTGTGGAGGACATATTTCGGGACCCTTTCCTATATCTCATGGTATGAGGCAAAGTTGCCCGTTGCCACCCATGTTGTTCTTTTTGGCTCTAGAGCCATTAGAATTAGCTGTCTGCCAGTCAGCTTGTATATGGGGCATAACACGCTTATGGGCCTATGCAAAACCCTGTTCTATGCTGAAGATATTTTACTGACTCTGAGTGACCCAGATTCCTCTGTCCCACATCTCATGTCTACAACTGATACCTTCTCAGTCTTCTCTGGTTGCAAAATCAATTGGTCTAAATGTAATGCGCTCCTGCTAACAAATGGGGGACGGTGGTCTACGTGAGATACTTTTGGCTTTATGTGGAAGACCTCGGGTTTGAAGTACTTGGGATTGGTCAACAGGGATCTGGATAACATGGTAGATGACAATGTTCAGCCAATACTGACTAAAATAGAGCAGGACTTCATGAGATGGTCAACATTACAGGTCTCTTTTGGGGGAAGAGTACAGATGATTTAGATGGTGACGGCCCCCAGATTTAGCTACATTTTTGATATGTTTCCCATCTTGTTACCTGAGCATACTCTTCATGCTATTATTCAGAATCTAAAGCGGTTTGTCTGGGCGGGCATGAAACTGCGCTTTAAACAATCTCAGTTGCATGTGGAGACTAGAGCGGGAGGCCTCTTGCTCCCTGACATGCGGTTATACTATCTGGCACAACGCCTCTCTCAGTTGGCCTACTTACTAGTGCCTGATGATGAGCAGCCCCTTTTGGTACCTTGGGAACGTGTTACTGTGCAGGCCCCAGTGGGCATAGCTATTCTGTATAACACTAATGTTCTGACAACCCCTCTTTTCCCTCCTATTCTATTGGGTATGGACATAACTGCTCACAAAGAAGCACCACTCTTGTCCAATGAGGAGGTCACGGTCGACCTGAATTTGATTAGATGGAATATATGGGAGGACGAGGGAATCAAGAATATTGGAGCTCTTTTTGAGGGGCACTCGTTTTGATCCTTTGAGCAGCTAAAATCAGAACTCATGTTTCCCCGCCACAGTTATGGTGATATTGGCAGTTGTGACACTGTCTGAGGGGTAAGCTATTGCGGAATCCAATACATCACTCTGCCTGGCCTATTTTAGATTACCTCAGGCTATAGAGGCTCTCTAGGGGAGGTGTGTCCAATATGTATCAAAAACTGATTGATAATCTTTACTCACATGCTACCCGCCTGGCAACAAGTTATTTTTGGCAGGAGTGGATGGGTGCAGCCTACTCTGAGACTGATTGGAAGCAATTCCTACAGGTCCATGAAAGAAAAATGGGCAGTGGACCTCAACTAGATGCCGCACCCTTACTGTTATCTCCACAAGAAAAATCTTTTTAAATTAATGAATCTGTTTAGGAAATGTGTGCACACCCAGTCGATACCCTCTGCTCAAAGAAGGCCAACCTACAGTAGGAAAGACAGATACATATAGAAAACAGTGGTGCACCACCTTGGTAATGTGTATGTTAGTGCATAGTGTATCCACAAACTTCCAAGTGTTCTTAGAGAATCTTCTCTTTATTGTTGCTTCACGAGTATGTGCCAAGGAAAACCAGTCAAAGCTTTTCGTCCACATGAAAGTGGACTTCTTCAGGGCACAGAATGTTCGAAAATAGATTTGCACCCAAAAGTAAGAATTCTAGTTACATCCAATATTGCTCTTAGGAATGGAAATTAATTTCCTTTGAGGGTCCATCAATTAGGAGAAATACAAAGAGAAAACCAGTTAAGAGCTGTCCAATCTTTCATCCATAGTACAAATCATAAGACCTTTCTGGTCTACAGTCTGTTAAAATATGTAAGACAAACAAGGGACAAATCTGCTCTTCATCCAGCACTACGATTGGTGCTGGTCCACGGGAGAGGGGACAACACTGATATTCCTGTGCAGAGCACAGACGTGGTGATCACTCACTTTGGGAAGCATGACTGAGATATGCTTATTTCAAGATTCTCCATAATTGGTATTGGTTCCCACACAAATTGTACAAGGCACGTTTGATCTCTAATGCTGCCTGTTGGCAATATCCAGATGCTGCCTCCGATCTGTACCACATTTTATGGTCTTGCCCTTCTCTAGATGTCTATTGGCACTCCGTATGGGGGATGTTACACTCCACTAGTTGCGTCCCTTTTGTGGAATCGGACAAACTAGCCTTACTACACAATTTTGTCACCTTGGATGATACAACTTCCCACTGGCTTGGTGGATGTTGACCACCCTCATGGTGGCTAAGATATGCATCTTATGGCATTGGCATTAATCACAACCACCCACACATGAACAATGGCTCTCGGAGCTATATCGTTTGACTACCTATGGGTGATGTTTTTAGAATGTTCATGATCAATTACATATCTATAACGAAGTATAGGGTGTTTTTTTTTATCTCAGTCTATCAAACAGGAGTTATAAAGCGTGGCTAATTACCCTTGAGGGTATGCATGTGCTGAGAACCTGCTGCTAGTGGAGGGTTCAGTTTAACAGCCAGGCCTTGAGTCTCTTCCTGAATTCCAACAGAGAGGATGAGGTCCGGAGGTGAAGGAGAGGTCATTCCATTCCAGTTTAGGCAGTGGTTGATGTATGCTGGTCCTTGGTTGTGTAGGTCTACGTGAACCCTAAATCTCCTTTTCTCATTCTTGGCTTCCGTTTGACTAGATCAGTAGTTCGGGTGATTGCTAACACATTAGGGGCTTGGGCAGAAATATTTTGGGTGTGGCTTGTTGGTTTGGGACATGAGGGCCGTCCCTTTCTTGCGTTCAGCTACTCTACAGTTGGTTTTGTATTATTGGAGGCGGTGGAGATTGGGGGGGATATGAGTAGGTATGTTGATGATCTTTTTCGGTGTGATTAGCATTGTGCACAGGGTTGTCATATCAAGCATTGTTCGCTTTGTTCCTAAGGCGTTCTGGCTCTTTTCGCTCCCTTTGTATCTTTGGTTTATTTTGTTTATTTTAGGTCCTCATGTAAATCAGTTCATTTGTGCAGTATGGAGTCGATGTGAGATCTTATTCTGTGGTTCTTGTTTTATTACCAAAATCTCAATACAGAAATGTGCAAAAAATAAAGAGATTTGCAGATGGATAGTCTGTCATGAAAATCATAGGCCATCCTTCTTATTATTGCTTAATATGGTAATGCACTTGTAATGAGGCAGGCTGAATAACCATGACATTTCAGATGGCACAATCAGTCTGTTGAATTGGAATCAGGCCTTTTATGATGACACATTGTGTGCCCTTTATTGAGATTAGTATGATAAAATGCCCTTGACATCTATACCTTTTGCTGCTGACCTCTGTAGTATGTAACTGTCTGGATCTGTATACTTTCAAACTTTTTCCGGAATGAGTGAGAAAGACACTGGTCCACATTCAGAGGACCAGCAGGAGAGTCACTGGGAGTCTGAAGGTGAACCATCAACAACAAGCGACATAGTGGTGATGAAGGTGATGGGCTGGCCAATGAGGCACTAGTATCTTGGCATGGTGATTCTGAATCCCCCAACCAGGGCCAGCTGCTAAACGTTGTGGCCAAAACGACATAGACCACAATATTTTTTATTGTGGCTGCCACCAATACTGACCTCTCAGTACAAAGCCAGCACCCTTTCAGTAAACGGACTTGGGCTTTCTTTGCCGCAGACACCTCTCCTCCAGCCCCCATCCCACAAGCACCAGTGTCATAGTAGGCACTGCAGGTTCTAAGGAACCTCTTTGTGGAGCAGACAGCATTGTTGCATGCCATCCAATGTGTCAGTCAACAACTTTCACAATTGAATGACATCATGGATGATTTTCACTCTTCACTGTCTGTCCTACAGAGTGGTCTTCTCTCTGTTAGTGCCTCTGCTGACACCAGCACTTCTGACAGACCTGCCCCTATTCCTTATTCAGCCACCATTCAAAACCCTGACCAAATTCTAAAGCCCACCCCAATTTCTCCTTCTCATTCAGTCCCTCCACCTGGCACAATTCCACTGGTCCCCAATGCCCCTAAACATTCACATACCTCAAACACTCACATACCCCAAAACCACTGTTCATCTCAACATTCATCCCCAGAACCCCTTATTTAAAAAATCCTAAAAACCCCACCCCATCCCAACAAGAAGGTGCCTAGACAACCATCTATTCCAGGAGGATGAAGAGCCATGTGAAGAGTACACTACTTTGATGTTGAGGCAAAATAAATGCATTGAGTCTATTAAAAACTGTGATAGGACTTTCTTTTTTTACCTGACACCGGTCGTTACTTTGAATTATTATATTTTTTATTGCCACCAAAATACCCAAAGGAAGAAAATTTGTGTTGCCCCTTTTTATTTTAAATTTATTAAAAATTATAATTCAACCTTTTGTGGTTTTTGCTTACTTGCAGATGTATATAGTTTTATTAATTGTTATAAAGTTTGCTTTATGCATTTGCGTATTCCAATATTTTGCTTATTTTGCCCATTTACTTCAATTTCTCTGTCTTATAATTTCCTACATGTTAATGGTCATTCCATTCCCTGTGTGTACTAAAGGAAGTAGGAGTGTTGTTTGGAGGGCCTAGTGTGTGTGTGTGTGAGAGGCTGGCTCAGTATATGATGTACACTTATGCAAGTGGACACCTTGCACTGATCCAGGCAACCCTTATGGTGATTTTAGTGGTCTTAGACAACCTTAAAAAGCTCTCTAAGTGGTAGCTGTGGAGAGCAGCCTTCAGGCTTAGTCCAGAAGGAGTGTAAAGCAGCTTGTTTTAGCAGAACACAATCTTATAGGTATAGATTAAGTGAAAAAGAACCACACAGTGTATTTATAAAAATATGTATTTATTAAAAGACACTCACTAACACAGACAGATATCTCCTACACACAATACTTTGCAATAGAAACACGTAAGTAGCACAGAATACACAGTGGTCCCCAGTGGGAGACCAAACCATATACTAAAATAGTGGTATGCGAACCATGACTCGAGTCAAGACAATAGTCAGAGGACGTAGAAGTGCTGGGGATCCAAGGAACCACCCAAGGTAAGTATCTAGGAGCCCCTCTGAGGTCGTGTGCAATGTGGGAACACGACCGCGTTCGCCGTACAAATCAATGTGTAATTCGCGGTTGTAATTTTAAAGAAGAAGGACCCTTCTCAGTGGGCCCTAAAGAAACCCCATGGAAGACAGAAAGTTGGAGAGCCACCCCACCCATGGATACCTTAGGAACAAGGATACCTGCCCCAGGGGAGCCGGGTGCATTGGTGTGAAGTAGCTTCAGAAACCGCTGTCGAACCCAATGGAGGACTGCAGAAAGATGCAGCTGCTGGAGAAGGTGAAAGTGTCCGGTGGAACCCAAAGGTGGATTCAAGTCGAGAAGTACCTGAAAGCAGAGGTCACAGAATCTATGCAACTTGGAAGTGACCAGGAGGCATGGAAGATGAATGCCCACCAATGTCGGGTGTTGTAAGAGAGTTAACGGTGCCCTTGGAACTGCAGCTGTGAGGACCAGGCAATGCAGTGGAAGACCAGGAGCCGTTCATGAGCTGTCCCACGTCCGATGTCGAGAGTTGAGGGGTCAGTGTCCGGCAGGAGCACCAACAAGCCTTGGCAACTACAACAATGTGGGAGTAGAAGAAGGTGCAATGTTGTGACCAGCAAGGTCCAGGAGACACACCTCAAGCAGGGGAGTCAGGACAGTCCCTGAGCAATCAGGGGAGCCCAAAATAATTCAAATTTGACCCTCAATAGGACCCACAGGCCGGAGGCACTGGAGTCGCAAGAGGACCTCGAGCAGCTACCAGAGAAGCAGGCCCACAGTGCAAGCAATGTGGTGTGGTCAAAGATTCTGGTCACTGGAGATGGTTGTGGTTGGGGCTACTTGGAGCCCGAAGATCTTGGTGGAAGGTAGCCAACAAGCCTTTGCAAATGCAAGTCGATGCAGTGCACAGGGTTTCGGTTCCTGTGACTCCGACGAGGGATACTGGCCTCAAACTTGGTGAGCGGACAGGGTAGGCCTCAAGGGATGTGAATAACCACCACCTGTGTTGCACCAAATGTGCCATGCCTGCAGACTATGTGGCACTGGCAAACGCTCCCACCCTGCCCCAATACACTAAACCCTGTCTGGGAGGTGGTCACACCTCCCTGTGGCAGGATGCCTATTGTTCTGCCTTCCCCTGCTGGAGCTTGGCTCAGCAGAAGGAGGGCAGGATCGTGTCTTTGGTCAGCAGCAGCCATGTTGTGCTTCCGGGTCTAGAAGACTGAACCAGGAGCGCTGAGGGCCTAACGGAGGGTCTTTACAGTGCTTGGAATCATACCTCCCACACCGTTTATGGGGTGAGGGTATGATTCCAACATGTTTGATGCCAAGCACGACAGGATTTGTTACAGCCAGTTTCAAGATGGTCATCGCGTAATGACGCGGCACCCCTCTACTTGTTATATGGCTGTCTCACTTGCAACCAGGGAGAGTAGACTCCAAAGGCTTTAGGGGTGTCCTGCTCATGCAGGGGCACCCTCACACTTAGAACCAAGCACCCTACCTTCAGAATTGAAAAGGCCTGCTGTAGGGGTGACTTATATGTTTTAAGTGCAGTGATCTTAGATATAGGGAAACCTATATCTTTCGTAAGTGGTGCTAGCACCAGCTTACATAGGCTGCAATGGCAGGCCTGTAGAGATAGTTTGAATGGTCTCCCATAGGTGGCTTAATACATGCTTCAGCCTATGGGGGACCTCTGGGGTACCTATGCCCTGGGTACCTGAGTACCATATACTAGGGACTGATAAGGATACCCCAGATTCCAATCTGGGATGTACCTAAGTACTCACCATAGCAATTTAGGGGAGAAAGCAGAGAGACTGGGGTCCTGATTGGAGGGGATCCCAATCAGACTAGTCATACACAGCATTACATCAAGCCAAAAGTGGGTGTAACCATGGAAGCAGATCCTACTTTCCTACTGTGTGGCATTCAGAGTTTTGTGATTAAATGTAGGAATAGCTTCAGTTATTGATGTTCACATGTAGTCCATGCCATATATTATATATGTCTACACATAAATTAAGTATGTGAGTGCACTGTCTAGCATGCGAGTGTCTGTCCTGCCATAATGTATGCTAGATTCAGAGATGCAATATTATGCTAGATTCAGAGATGCAATATAACAGTAACTAGGTATTGAAAATATGTTCCTGGTGCGCCCTATTGAAAAGGCGCTAAAAGTATCTGCCCCATGGAAGGACTTTGGCAGCTGTAAAATTAGAATTTTTCCTCCTTATCCAACAGTTGTGCAGCTTTGAAAAGACTTTATCAGATACATCTTTCAACGCTTGAGGATTTTGCCTTCCATTTCAAAGACTAAGTCAGAAGGTAAAACGTTTAACTGGGATATTGCTGACAGCCTGAAATTGTGCCTAGATTCCAGTCAACCCCGAACAATTATTTGTAGTTGGGCTTTACATTTTCCTGTCCCTTTTTGCCTTATATCTTTGGGAAAATTAATATCTCTGGTTCCTCTCACTGGATTTTTGTTTTTGTGTCATTTTGCTCATTACATTTTTCTCTAAGCTTAGAAAGTGGTTGTGTTGTGTTTTGACCTTGTTAAATGTTTTGTTATTACTAAGTAATTTACACATTTTCCACATCTTTGTGCCATAGCTTCTAGGGGGTTGCCCAGGTTTAAATTATTGAAACTAAATTTTACCCTGACAAGTTGCGGCTTTACTCTTAGTAAGGTACTGACATCTTTCACAACTAATAATTCACTTTTTTACAAATCAGCTCTTGACTGGCAAGAGTAAAAAATCTGCTGCATGATAGGTTGGAAAGGTTAGTGAGAAGAGTTTGTGAATACCCAAAAATGTAGTTGTTTATGCAGTTATTTACGGGCTTTCAAAAACGTCCACTGCTACCTATGCCTTGAAACGATATCAACCACACATTTTGCCATCTCCCTAAACAATACTCATCGTTGTTTGCCAAGATGTTCCAGTTCATCTCATTCTGGGCTTTTCAAAGGGAAAAAGTGTTTTGGGCTTGAAAAAGTCCAAAGTTATAATTGAAAAGCATAAAAAGGCAGCTAGCGACATCATGTCAGCAAGTGATCCCAGTAAAAAAATTACTAGGCAGCTACATTATCCAAGTTTGTATGCATGATGCTTTCGGCAAACGCAACAAGAACAATTGATGGACAGAATGCAGAACAATGTCATATATTCACCCCAGTACAGAGATCTGGGCCTAAATCCATCGTTTTTTTGCTCACCATGCCATTCCAGTTTGGACCCAGCCATATGCAAATCAGTCTTGACCCTGTGCCCAATGGGAACAGTCCAGCCCGAACTGCCAGGCCAGGTCCTCCCTGAACTGGAAACAAGCATCCTAGGACCGGTTTCGGGCTTTCAGCCCTCATCAGCCAGGATAGCTTGACTCCAGTGGCATGGAGAGCACGGGACCCACGTCTGGGCATACCCGTCCCACTCGGGGTGACAAATGCAAAAAGAACAATTGATGGACAGAATGCAGAACAATGTCATACATTCACCCCAGTACAGAGTTCGGGCTGGACTGTTCCCATTGGGCGCAGGGTCATGACTGATTTGCATATGGCTGGGTCCAAACTGGAATGGCATGGTGAGCAAAAAAACGATGGATTTAGGCCCAGATCTTTGTACTGGGGTGAATGTATGACATTGTTCTGCATTCTGTCCATCTATTGTTGTTTTTGCATTTGTCACCCCGAGTGGGACGGGTATGCCCAGACGTGGGTCCCGTGCTCTCCATGCCACTGGAGTCAAGCTATCCTGGCTGATGAGGGCTGAAAGCCTGAAACCGGTCCTAGGATGCTTCTTTCCAGTCCAGGGAGGACCTGGCCTAGCAGTTCGGGCTGGATTGTTCCCATTGGGTGCAGGGTCAAGGCTGATTTGCATATGGCTGGGTCCAAACTGGAATGGCATGGTGAGCAAAAAAACGATGGATTTAGGCCCAGATCTTTGTACTGGGGTGAATGTATGACACTGTTCTGCATTCTGTCCATCAATTGTTGTTTTTGATTTGTCACCCCGAGTGGGACGGGTATGCCCAGACGTGGGTCCCGTGCTCTCCATGCCACTGGAGTCAAGCTATCCTGGCTGATGAGGGCTGAAAGCCCGAAACCGGTCCTAGGATGCTTGTTTCCAGTCCAGGGAGAACCTGGCCTGGCAGTTCAGGCTGGACTGTTCCCATTGGGCGCAGGGTCAAGACTGATTTGCATATGGCTGGGTCCAAACTGGAATGGCATGGTGAGCAAAAAAACGATGGATTTAGGCCCAGATCTTTGTACTGGGGTGAATGTATGACATTGTTCTGCATTCTGTCCATCAATTGTTGTTTTTGCATTTGTCACCCGAGTGGGACGGGTATGCCCAGACGTGGGTCCCGTGCTCTCCATGCCACTGGAGTCAAGCTATCCTGGCTGATGAATCCTGAAAGCCCGAAACCGGTCCTAGGATGCTTGTTTCCAGTCCAGGGAGGACCTGGCCTGGCAGTTCGGGCTGGACTGTTCCCATTGGGCGCAGGGTCAAGACTGATTTGCATATGGCTGGGTCCAAACTGGAATGGCATGGTGAGCAAAAAAACGATGGATTTAGGCCCAGATCTTTGTACTGGGGTGAATGTATGACATTGTTCTGCATTCTGTCCATCAATTGTTGTTTTTGCATTCGGCAAACAAACAGAAACACTTGCAACTCAGCATGTGACTTACAGATGACCTCATGTGCTACAGCATCCTTCCTTGCTCCACAAGGACATTGTACTTCCATGACAAAGACTAATACAGAAGATGAAACTCTTGACCGGAGCAACCAGTTAGGTCTACCTAACCCTGCTTCATTATTATTGGCCTAAGACGTGCACCTCAGTCTTTGTCCATCCCAACAATTGATGTTTGCAACTTCATGGTTGTTTTTGACTTTAAAGTATGAAAAATTCATATTTCTGCTTCCGATTGCACATTCATTGTCTCTCATGCAGTTCTACTGGGATCAGTAGTATCCTCCTTCCCCTTGTGTGGGCATGCATTCTCTTTCTTCTCAAGTAAGGTTTCCTGCAGTGTGGAAAATCATGGTCGACCGATTTTTCACCTTCTTCTGGACCATATTTTTATGGAACTCTGTAAACTGTTCCACAAATAATCAAGAGTAAAGTGTGTGTGGTCCCCCTTTCAACGTGGTTATATCAGCTTATCCCTGATAGCCTGATCAGTCCATAGTATATTGTGGAGAAAATGTACCAAGGGTCTGGAAATGAAATGCAACCTATGGACTGCAGTACCAATTATGACATACACAGAATGGACTGGTAAAACGTGACTTCAGGCATACAATGCATACTTGACTGCAGCAGCCTGGAAATCGGCTATCAAACTTGTCAGAGTAACCCTTTTCAATTAGTAGTAAGCCCTGCTTTTAAATTAATAAATTACCCCTAAGTCCACCAGCTTGCACACAAGGACGGGTGCCTGATATTTAAAGGTGGAATATTTCAAAAATCAAAACTGGAATGTTCCTCCAATGACTAGGCCCCAAAAGCTATTTTCAATGGCAGGGTTGTAGCTGAATCCTAGAACATGTCTGTGCAAAGATTATAAACTAATCTGTAACATTTTAAAAAAAACTAGCCACAAAAATTATTTAACAGCTATTTTTTATATTTACTAAAAGCCCAATTTAATGGGAAAGTCAGATTTTTTATAAATATTTAGGAGAGTAACTTTAATAAAGTTACTTTTCCCTGCCTAAAACTACTGGAGGCTACTTTGCATTAGTTCTCCATCAGCCTCCCTGTCAGCCTCTCCTAGGCCTTTAATGAGGTGTGAAATTCATTCCAGGAGCCACACAATAGACCACTTGTATTGACAGGTCAACCTGAAGGAGCGGGGATGTCTCCTGTTGGCACAACAATGTCAAATCCTGCCTGAAAGGCTTGTCTGAGACACATGTACAATGTTTGCACCCTTGAAAGTAGCCAAACAGGGCCAGGTCACATTTCTTGTGTATCCTCTGTGTGGTTGCTGAAGGCCTCTGCTTTGTCTTACCATATTCTGTTTAATTTATTTTTTGTTGTGGGTCCAGGGTCTACTTCAAAATGCCCCCACAGAACCCCAGCTCTCAGAACCTAAGTTTAGTGTTGCTGAATGGTTTGGCCATCTTGGAATTGCTTTGACTCATTGCATTGTGGGCCTGTTTTCAATTAGGCAAACAGGAACCGAGGAAACATTAAGTAGGACATTGTCTTGTAACTTTAACCCCATTGGTTAGGGAGTGTCCAGGAGTCATATCAATGCATTAGCTAGTGTCAATCATAAATGTGTCACCCTTAGGAATCCTCCTCAAAATACTTTCTGGACATGCGGAAGGTGAAAAGAGGACTGCACCTGCTGTCTGTAAGCCTGAGAGGAGCTCTGAAGGACTGGACATGCTTCTTCTTGTACCCAGAACAAAGAAGTGGATTCCTAGAGTAAGTTGTCTGACCTCCTCTGTGGCTACAGAGACATAACAATCAGTCTTTTCCTTGGAGTGTCCTACTGACCAGTGGCAACTGAATCTGAACTAGACTTTTCTGTTGGCCTCTGCCTGACACCCTTAAAGTCTCTAAGTGCCTTACCCTGAGCTCCTGGGGGGCTTAGAATTGTACTCCTGTAATTGGGCAGAAGAAGAAAGTTTGTAAGCTTTTGAAGAGTATCCAAACCACAGCTCTGCCGCATCTGAATGATTTTCAGCCTAATCCCTGTAAAGAAATGGCTTTTTGCAGGGTTCACCTTCATGTTTGGCCCCACATTTTGGTAACTCAGGACTGATGCTGCTAGTTTTTCGACTCTGCAATTGCACATGACACCCAAACTGCTATTGCAGGCTGGCAGAGTAGTTTCTAATCTGCTAACTCAACTTTGCCATTTAAAGTACTGGCAAAGCCCAAACCTTTCTTTCTAATATATATAATTTACCACAATAACAGGCCTAATGGGCCCTTAGGCAGGGTGCTGTAAATTAAAAAGCAGGACATGAGTTTTTACATGTCCTGACCGTAAAAACCCCACATTGTCTTTTTTACTGTAGAAAGGCTAGTAGCTTCATTGGCGAGTACAGGGTTAAATGCTGACAGCTCAGCAGTGCTAATTTCTGAGTGGGACTACAAAATATGGTACTTTAAGCTATTAACAGAATTGTTGCCTTAAACCCAAGGCATTGTTCAAGTCAAATTTAATGTAACATTTGCACAAATGACTACTTTAGAAAGTTGCCACTGTGTTGCTCAAAAGTTTCCAATGACCATTTACAGCTGCACACAAGCTACTGACCTTGAGACAGACTTCTGCCCTTCTGGGGAGAGGCTTGAAAAACTCTCAGGAAGGAATACGAAATGACTGCCATTGGAAGAGGCTTGACCCCCTTCTGGTAGGATGGCCAAACAGGATGTGAGCCCAACGGCAAATCCCAATGGGGAAGCTGACTCTGAGGGGCAAAAGGTAGTCACAAACGAGAGTCACTATTCTTTAGTTTTTGTAGACACACTGGCATCATAGACGGAGAGAGGAAAGCAGTGCCAAACAGTCTTTTCGGTGGGCATGTAGCCCCAAAGTAGCTCCAACTCTGGAATGGGCTAAGGAGCTCCACACACTAAGGGAGGGGTTCTCTCATTTTGGGAGTAGGTAGAACAGTGCATTCAGGTGCTAGCTAGATGCCTCACTTTACGAGAAGTCATTAGGCATGAGGAGACCTGGTAGTCCATTGACTAGTTAGTTGCCACATCCCCCAAGGGCAAGAACTGAGTATCCCTGGCAACCAGACCATAGAACACATTGGTACTGGAGAGAGGACCGAAGAAGGACTGCCCCACTGTTACATGGACCCAACAGAGAGAGGCTGCACTGAAGTGTCATCTCTGGTTTGGTAACTAGAATACAACAATTCAGTACACTAAGGGGCATATTCACAAGAACGTGTGATAACTTCCGCAAAAGTTGCTTAACGCAACCCTTCACATCGCAGTCCATCGCGTGAGTCTGTTTTTTATATAGCGCAGCTACTCACCCTTACGGGTCTCAAGGCACTGGGGGCCGGAGTGGAAATTAAGTGAGCTATTGCCCTGAGTCACATGGTGCTGAGCTGAGCTGCCGCCGGAGCCGCGGATCGAACCGTGAACCCTGTGCTCCGAAGTCAGCTGCCCTGGCCGCTGCACCACACCTCTCCACCACCGTGTCAACGTGGTATTCCCAACCCGGCAGCACCATGCGATAGTAGCAGGATAACATGCCAAATGACCACCCACAAATTAACGCGACACAGAAAAATTGCGAAACACGAACGTGAAAAAACCTGCGATGCCCCAAACGCGATACAAAAATCAGCGACAATCAGCTAAAGGCCTGAAATTCCCACGCGTCATGCGGGAAAAAGCACTATAAAAGCAAACCAAAAAAAAAAAAGACATAACCAAATAAAACTGCTTAGCACCATAGATGCACACGGACCGAGTGCAGAGGATAACGCGAACCCCACAAGCCCCACGGAGCACCAGCCAGCAACCCCGTGCCAGGGGAAGGAGAAGAGGAAGAGGAAGACGGGGTTCAGTCCGCAGGAAGACCTGATCATCGTCACGGAGGTGATAGAACACCACCAACAACTGTTTGTCACCTCCACTGCGTCATTGGCGACACAAACGGAAATATGGCAGTCCATCGTCACCAACGTGAATGCAGTCGGAGTGTCCAGGAGGCCAATGGAGGAGGTCAAGAGGTGCTGGCATGAAGTGCACAGCAAAACCAAACAGAAACTCGCTGCCAACATGAAGGCAGCAAAGGCGACTGGAGGTGGGAGTCCCGCACCACAGGAGGAGCTGGATGAGCTGGAGGAAATGGTGGCCACAGTCATCAGTGTGGAGACGGTGCAAGGAGTCGGGGGTCTGAACACAGCGCGATATGACCGGACCCAACAGCAACAGGGTGAGTAACAACCAGGGACTGGGGGGATGGGGGGAGATGGGCACAATGGCACACATGCACAAACATGTGCAGCACACTGCACACCCACAATGAGTGCGGAACATGTCCCTGATACCCTTGGCACACCGCAGCACACATAGAAACACCAAGTAGGCCCCCGTCCACAATGTGCACAAATGGGTCACCCTCCATATCACTAATGCCACAACCCACCCATGCACATGTGCCGAATCCATGAAATCAGCGGCTCTGTGTGCCACACTGTCAATGCAAGTGACACTGCATGACCAATAGCATGGCTGAAGTCACAAGACATGACATGGCGCACGACATGACATTGAGGTGGCTGAGTGTGGACCACATCCGTAAAGGAGCAGGTCACACCATGACACATCCACGTGTACCTACGACCCATGACGTCAAAAACACATCAGCAGACACTCAGTGCACAAGAGTACAAATTTTCTCCAGTCGCACAAATGACCTCAGTCGCAAACATCCCATCACCCGAAAAGCACACAAGTCACATGCACACCGACTCCAAGGGATAAGGGTCCACCAAAGCAGAGGTGCAGGGGCAATTAGGCAACAATGCAGCACACACACATAGCAATCACAGTACCCAACACTGACGACAATGTGGGAGTGCAACCCCTACACCACAGGACAGAGGACACAAATGGCGCCGCCCGTGCGTAGAAACTGGCCAATCACATCCGCCAATGCCTGACACTGTGAGATGGTAATGTACGAGTACAACCACACATCCATCATGTAGTCGAAATGTACACTGTTGCCCACCAAATAGCCAGCTTCACCCAAACAGTCACAATGTACATCGTCATGCAGTCTGAATGTAAACATCTACAATGCGTCAACATACATAGAACACACGTTAACCTGCATCTCCCCTTTACATTGCAGAAGGACAATCAACACCTCCTGCAGAGCAGACCACACAGCTCTTCAGTGATGATGAAGAGGACACCCTGCCCATTTGCACAGACACCCTCCAACGGCTCGTGGACAGCCTCCGCACCCCACCCCCAGGAGCAGGGAAGCCCAGCTGCATCTCGGTCACCCCACCACCTGCACAGCCCACACAGCAGGAAGCACACACCACCACGGCTGGCTCCCAGGACCCCCACGACCAACACATGGAATTCCAACACGGTGTGTTAGGGTGCCAGGAGAAGGTGGCAGATCAGCTGCGGATGGGTTTTGACCTCATGGTAGACAAACTCGATGCCATACGTGGGTGCCTGGGTCCCATCAGGGAGCACCTACAGTCCCGAACGGACACCCACTGTCCGCACCATGCTCAACAACAATCCTTGGCTGACCTCGCTGGGTCCATTACCCAGATACAAGAACTGTCTAGGCAGACAGGCTCCAGCGATGACAGCACAGAGTTGGCACAGATGCGGAGAACAATGGAGACCATGGAGGAGATGCAGGCTGGAAGTATGGCTGCCACTGCTGAACACCAGTGAGATGTAGCTGTGATCTTCCATGCCTTGTGGATACTCATCTTGCCATTGCTGCCACTGAGCCTGTACCAGATGACTGCTGCAGAAAGCTCGACACACACATCTCCGCTCCCTGATCTGTCAGTGGCACACAGTGACGCAGCCCTATCACCTTCGCAGCCTGATGTGTCAGTGGCACACAGTGACGCAGCCATAACACCACCACACACACCTGACACACCGGACACAGAAGACGTCTCAGAGGAGTAAGATGTCGAGGGTAATGACTGTGTGAGGAAGGAGGCAGTAGCATCAGTCCCCGCCATATGGCCTGTCCCTGCCTGGTTGTGCACTCTGCATCATGCCCTGGAACAACACCTCCCAATGTCCCCCGAAACACTCTGCGACATGCACCTGGCCCCCGACATGGACTGCCATATCTGCTCTGGTATCAATGACACAGCCATCCTGCGGCGGACTGAACTCTACCTCTTCAGATTCACTTTGCATTCCCCCAAGGACTCTGTTTGGCCCACCACTGGACATCCATGTTATGTGGGCCTGAAGTGGCCATGTACTGCTCCTGCCCTGACACCCCCAGAATGTGAATAAAACATTCCAAATCACACAGATGTGTCATGTCTATGTTCACTCACTTATCAATGTTTGGATGGGTGCAGGGACATTGGTTGCACCAAAAGGTACACCCTGGTAAATGTCCTCAATGCGCATGTTTGAGCCTGACCCACATGGCCAGTTAAATGACTGTGAAGGTATGGACTAGCTGTGGCCTCATTGCACATTAACGACAATCTCGTTACCCCCCAACGTAGCCCCACATCCATGTGTCAAATCGGGCTGTGTGTAGAAATCTCATGATAGGTAGCAGTCCTGAAGTGGTGTCCCCCACCACATGTGACAACAGAATGTGATTTCCCATTCCTACTCACACACATCTGTGTGGACACAGTCTGTTTTGTGGCTGACCTTGCTCTACATGGCAAGTAGTTGGACACCATACGCACATTGCTGGTTACACGTAAGAGCACAGTTCTGCCAGCAACTATTCCAGCCACAATGTCTGGCCCACGGAGGTGGAGCTGTCAATGGGGACCCACACACAGTCCATTAGCGTCAGTCAATCCCTCCATGTATACGGACAATGCACATGTGGGCACACGATTTGTTATCATGATGAACACTCATCACAGTAGTACACAGGTGCAGTGGCGTAGGCTTTATTGACATGTGCGTGTCAGTACGGGGCAAGGCAAGGGCCACAACATGCAGACCAATGTTCAAGACACTTAAAGGCAGCTTAGGGACATGTCGAGGTGCAAGTAATGGGGTGGCAGGAATGAACACCACACATCACGGATGTCAACGGTCCCGACCCACCTTGCCTTGCTGGATGACCCATGTGATGTTTGGTGTCTGCTCATTGGCCCGTGTCAGGTTGCACGACTCACAGTCCATGGGACTGCATCACCTTGCACAGGTGTGTGTACACACGCATAGGTCCACGCACATGCATTCTGAGTCCTGCCGAAGGCAGACATGTCCACTGTTGTGGTGGGATATGTGGCCATTCCTCCAAGGTGTTGCAAGGTGTGGTGAGCTGTGCTGTGGGTGACAATCAGTTGTGGCTGCAGGAACGTAGTTACTCGTCCATGTATGTGAGCGCCACTTCATGGGCAATCTGTTCCAAGATTCCTCGTTGTCGGGGTCAAGGTACACGAGGGCGAGCCAATCCATTTCCTGGTCCGGGCAGCTGTGCTCCAACCACGCCGTTTCACCAATCCACAATACAGCCCAATTGGGGAGCGCATCGATGTGGTCACTGCACACGAGGAGTTGTGCAATCTCCCATGCCCAACTGCCTGCACATACGCCCAATGTCAAGGCATCCCATGCACGGGTATCACAGTTACACTCCTGTTCGTGGGCCAATAGGGGGCGCACACACATGTCATAATCCAGTTTGGCTACCGTTGTGTTGGATAGACAGACATCCATGGGCCACTCGAATGTGCATGTTCGACAGTGGAACCAGGGCTGGACGCAGGTGACATACGCAAGCCGGAAACTCAGACGGTAACTGATGCGCAACACTGCCAGTGGCAGTGATCCCAACAGATGCAGCATTCGTGCACGGTACAGTTCCACGTGACAGGGGTTGTGCATGTGCCAGGTGTTGCCAGCCATTGCCTTTGTTGGTCTCGTGGCACCGGCACTCTTCTGACAGGCGGCAGTCATGTGGATGGTCTGCCACTGCTCGGAGCAATGAGTCATATTTGTGTGCAACGTTTGTGCGTATGGGTTTTTTCTTACTTATGTGTCAGGGGCATCCAGAGCAGGTGTACCCCAAGCAGGGACAAGTGTGTGTGGGGTGTGGACAAGTTGGTCTTTCATTCGCGCAGTTCATGTTGTGGGAGTCGTCAGGATCTGGTATGGTATCTCTCGCAGGGGGTGCCAGCCGCATTCAGGACCAAGGTCGGGGGTTCTGATGTCCTTCGGCCTTGTGTGTTGGGACAAAGGATCTTTCATTCCTAATGTTGGTCTGACTACTGCTTGCATTTTTGAAAGGTGATGTTGCCTTCGCGTTGCTATTGCTGCCGGGCCTTTGACTTGGTGTGCACCAATGTCAATACACACACAACATTTGGCACGTATGAGCCAGGAGCCCGATTGGCCTTGCGCTCCTTGTACATTCTCTCTCTTTCTCTCTCTCACTCCCTCTCCCTCCCCCTCTCTTTCTCTTTCTCTTTCTCTCACTCTCTCTATCTCTGTCTCTCTGTCTCTCTCTTTCGCTCACTCTCCCTGTCCTTTGGTGAGCGCATGACACACCTTCTTATCTGTCATTTCATTTTGCAGGCTGTGACTTGCAGACTGTCTTGGGGGACCCGCCATGACTATTCAGAATGTTTGTTTTGTGTTTAGCCTGTATTGGGCGAATTGTTTGCTAGATATAAGATGTATGTCTGATTCTCATTTGTCTGACGGCACATGTATGTTGGGTGTTGTGATTGTGCGACTTCTGGCACATTGTTTTGTTGATGGTTTTGTGACGTTGATGTGCCATATCTTTGTCCGGGGTGGTTGGGGGTGCCCGGTGTGGGGCCCCGGGGGAGGTGGGGTCCTGGGTGTTGTGGCGGTGGGTGTTGTTGCCCTCTTGGGGCTACGGGATGCATGGTGGGTGGCTCCATGGCATCTGTTGTTCTTCATGTGTGGCTATGGGCTGTGCTCCCTTGTCTGGTGCCGGTTGTCATCCGACTTTACACCAGCTAAGAGCAGGTATTAATTTCCTGCTGCTAACTCGCCTTATCGCATGTTTTGTGCTCTTATCGCAGATCTGGCTGGTCGTTGAGAATGTTGTGGAGTGGTGTTGTCGCGGGTTTTTGCACGGGTACGCCTACTCTGCATATCATTAGCATTAGTTGCCGGACTCATCTGTGGCGATGTTTTTTGCGGGTGCTATCGCAGGTAAAGTGGTGATATCGGCTGTTTGCACCAGCTTGTGAATGGGGCGATGATTTTATCGCGACTTTGGCTGCGGTAAAGTGCCGATAACTCGGCGATGTGTCCTTGAGAATATGCCCCTAAGTGTACACACTCACCACTGAACCAAAGACAATCATAACCTCTAAGTTTCATTGTGGTATGATCACAGTGTGCAATCACATCAACTTTGGTTTCCAGAAATAGCTCTTGTGCACTCCTTGAATCTCAAATGTGTGTTTCTGTGTTGCACTTACAGCGATGATTCATTATACCTGACAACTGAACAAAGATAAAGAGATGTTACTAATGATGTGGTTATAAAATAACTATATCTCCTCTCATTATCCTCTTTAGTTACATACTATATATATATGGTGTGCCAACTAAGGGCAGATGTACTAAAGGATTTTGCATTCCCAAAGCCTGCAATTCACAAAATCACTGGCTTTGCGACAGTACTAATCTACAAAACCCATTTAATGAATGAGAAAAATCGGGTTCTTAACCCATATGGTATCATCATTTGGAAGGGACTTTCATTCCAAATTGCAATTTCATATAGAATGTGTCAATGGTTCGCAACCCCAATTCTGGTCAGAAACCATTGAACAGTTACAGCCACCTCAAAAAAAGGTGGTAGCTGACATAGGAAAGGGGATGGGTCCCATTGAGACCCCTTCCCCTTTGAGAATTGTGTTGACAGCCTCAGAGGGGAGTAGGCACAGGTCCAGTGTACCACTGCTGGCCCTCCCTGATGTGTTTTTTTGAAGCAGCACCAGCTCTTTTAAGGAACACTGATGAATTTTAACAAAAGTATATTTGGGAATGTAAAACAGGGATGATGGTCTGTTGTCCCTTGCAGCCACCATCCATGTCTTTGGAACCAATCACAGATGCCTTAAACTGTGACCTGCCTAAATAATATTCATTGGGCATGTCATTTTGTTACCCACTGCAAAAGACGATTTTGCAACGCAACCTATCTGAACATAGGTGGGCTTGCAAAATCAGAGTCACAAAAAGTTGGTGCGCAGTTTGCAATCACTTTTGTGAAGGCATCTTAGTAATTCCAGCCTGTAATTCTTGTTTTGTTCAGAGGATATTTGCCAGTTGTATCCTGCAATACATTTTGTGGATATTGTTACATTCAATACCCAATTATCTGATAAATAGGTGTGTGTGAAATTTACGTAATTTGGTTTAGGATGATTATGAAAATGTTTGGAAAAATTAAGTGAAATTACTCGTATTTACCTGAAATTTAATTATTGCATTCAACACTATTTTTAGTCGGAAATGCATCTTCACGTTTATTTTGGCTGTGAGGACGCATTTTGTGCTAAAAAAGTGCTAATAAAGCAAGTAAGATGAATGATAGACTCTCACATTCTGGTTATTATCGTTGTTAAAGTGTTAAATTGTTTCCACAAACACAGCTCAAGTACACAATGTGGCGTTTTGGGAATTTCATGTAACAAGCCTAATGTGAAATTCCTGAAATTATGCCTGAGTATTAGGCATTTCTCCTGGCCCTACCAATAAAGTGTAAATCGTTTACAAGGGGCACATAATGGCTCCAATATAACAATTCAAGCAACTATTATTCCAGTGTTAACTTTTTTTTCACTAATATACCATGCACATGTAAAATTAATTTTATAAGTTTCTTTTTAGAAATTAATTTTTCTACAATGTCTCTTCACTATTATTCATATCTGTCTTTTGTGTGGCCAACTTTCTGTCCCGTATAGGATTATCAGCTTGTGTTCTTTGATTTCAGATGCTCCAAAAGAACATCTTTAAGGATTGTGTCCCTTTAAACTCAAGGAGCCAGATTATCAACGCATGTGTAATGGCATGACATAAATTTGGACCAATATGATATTGAGTCTTGATAGTACTTGCTTCTGAATGTTAGTTAATGTGAAACGTTTCCTACTTCTTATGAAGTTGTTGTATGTATATCCTGTATAATTTTAAGGTGCCCAATTATTGATGATACATGACACCAATAGTTAAATATTGGTCATTTTTTCCTTAAGAAAGTGGCGGGACAAATGATATTCAGTCCACCGAAACATGGGACTAGGGGTTTTTATGTAATATATACTGCGGATCAAATGGGCATTATTTGTATATAAGAATAACCATGCTGTTTAGGATGCTGGATATAGTGTATATCAGGGATATGGTCACACTTTTTAATTGTTAATAATTTATTTGATTTATAGATGTCGCTGTATCTATATAAATATATGTGAGAATGCCGTTTTCTATGACAGTTTGCTAATAAAAATTATTGTTCACTCTCACGTGTGGATATTTCGTTTGCTATGTATTGTGTGGGACTCAGGGAGACGTGTAGGTAATTGGTGTTCTAATAGGGAAAAAAGGTAATAAAAATTGTAGTTGATTGATTTGTTATATTGCTACTTTCACAACATCAAAATGCTTTTACAAAGTCTCTTAAAAGACCTTGATGTCGTTACATATGAATACCTATGGACAGATTTACTAAAATCTCACACAGCGCAGCAGCCAAAAAAGCTGTGTTGCGTTGCGCGAGAAGAAGAGAGCAGGAGAGTGCCATATTTACAGAAATATGACACTCTCCTCTCCCCAGCGCCGGCGCTGAAATTAGCTGCTGTGCGCCATGCACACACCTTTGCACCATAGTGCAAGGAATTCTGCGTGAGTCTAGCATAGGTTTTGTACTGGAAGGATATCCTTCCAGTACAAAATACAATGCTCAGACTAACTTTAAATCGTTTCTCACTTTGTATGTGAGCTATACAGTGCAGCACACATTCAAAGTCGGAAAAGGAAGGAGAAATGAAATAATTTCTCCTTCATAGAACCTACTTGAAATGGGGGCTATTTTCTGACACTAAACCCTGTCTACTTTTTAAAGTAAATAGGGCTTAGCATCAGAAAACTTTGGTGGTTGCATGGGATCGCCCATGCACCACCCAAGGTATGCCCCCTTGGCGCTAAGTAATGCAAAGCAGGACTTTCAATTGATTTTCCAGCGCTAAACAAGTATAGTGCTGGAAGGTAAATAGGTAAAAAAGATGTTGCGTCTCTTTTGTGACACAAACATGGCATACAATCTTCAAATAGACCTTTTAATCCCTTCAATTCACAGTTTTTAGCTCACCCCAGTAGTTTCACAACCAGGGTATGGCGGGAACTTAACTGATTAATCCATGGGTGAGTGTCGCTGAAGCTGGTGAGATCTTTCCACGTTGGAAACATTCCTTCAATTGGATCTGTTGACACAGGTTATCCCTTCAACTTGATCTGCTAATCCCCGTTAATTATTGTAAGCCGTGCATTCTGTAACTCGAGTATTTCTGACCTAGAACCTTTCACCGTAGTCCCTCCTTGCATGAATCATTGGTTGGGAAGCTTTCACAATTGGCTGAGAACCTTTGATATGATCTGCACCTAACCAAGGGGCTGATTACGATGGCGGTCGGAAAAGCATTCAGACCGCCGTGGTAGCGGGAAATTTCCGCCCGCAGGTACCGCGGCATAACCGCCGGCAAGATTAGGATGCACAGCCAGAAACTCCCTACCGCTGCGGTAGGATTCCAGGAGTCAGTGGCGGAAAAGCTGAAAATCCGTCCGCGGCGGTCGGATTTGCTGCGGAAAGGCCAAAGACCACCGTTTTCCCAGCGGACTGGAACACATGGAGCTATCCGTAGTATTGCCACCGCCATCCTCGAATGGCTGGATTCTCCGCAGCGGTGTGGTGGGCTGTTTGAGGCATCGTGATGTGACCGGCAGTCGTGACCGCATTCCGCACGGCGGTACCTCTCTTTTGGCTCCTTCCGCCACCGGTGCGGACGGGGATTTTCGGCGGAACCCGGAACACCGCAGCGGACGGGAAATGGGCTATCTACGCCCATCATAATACGGCAGACGCAAAGACCGCCGATGGAGTGCGGAAAAGGGCATTTTCCGCCACCGCCAGCACAGCGGATGTGCCTCCACTCTCCATCGTAATCAGCCCCCAAGTTGGTGCATAAATGCCTTCAATCTCTAATGTTTGGTGAGATACTGAACTTTTGCAGTAGCACTTGCCTAAACTCATGAAGCCATTTTCTGGGAGAAGAACCAGGGCTGTTTTGTTTGAGCATAAGGTTTTGTAGTCCTGCTCTTGGAAACAGTGCGGAATCTCTGTGCTGGCTGTAAAACTTTGGACTCTCTTCTTGGTCAACAGGCTATCTTGTTCTGCTTCTCTCTTTTCTGCAATTTGACAGCTGTAGGGTTGTTTCAGTTGAATATAAGGATGTTGTCTGTGACTGAAAAGTATGGTTAATGTGTGATAGCTAAAATTAAAGTGCGCTTACCCCATCAGATTCCTTGTATCCCTCCAAAACCTAGAGCGCTTTGGAAAGACCTTGTCTACACCTAACAAATCCATCGCACATGGGTGAACGTGTGAGTTTGTCACATTTACTTAAAGAATATATATGTGGTAAGTCCAAAGCTGACAGGGCACAAATGCCGACCAGACTGACACATTTATAGAAGAATCTGGTTGTTACAGAACTCTTGGGAATGTTAATCCTGCGAGTGCAAACAGTAGGAATCTTCTTAAATGGATTCATCTTTACTGGGATTGGTAACTGTACAAATCTCATCAACAAAAATGTTCCACACTGGTACTGAAATCATCCAAGAATCTCCCTGGAATCTCCCTGATACCCTATTGGGAGGGAACACAATACATTCAGCAGCAATGGTTGAATGGTTATAAACAATGAATGGCTTATACTCCTCAATTCAGTTGACCCTAGACTGTGATTTATTAATATTATTTATGCTAGAGGGTATTTGTACAGAGAGCACATGCAGCTACCATCAAATAGTGTCTCAGTGCTTACAAAAAGAGACCCTTACTAAGGTTTTAAGATAGATAACACATGATGTGAGTAGAAATTGAGGCAAATATGTATATTTATTGTATAATGTAAATTTAGTGTTCTTTGACTATCCTCATACTCGGTGCCAATGAGGTCCACACTGGGAAGTCTAAATTGAGAAGGCTTGAGCTTCTGAGTACATTTTTCTGAATTTGAATCAAGTATCTCGTTGAACCAAAATGTTCTATGTAGTCAATATTTAAAATAAATTCAATGTAATAGACTAGTTTAAGACTAGGGATGATTTTATAGTATCTAAGACTATGGCTCGCCCTCTGGTACCTGTTTTGTGAATGAAATGCCTCCTATCAGGGTTCAAAATCAAATGCAGTATCTAAAGGACTGGTGGCACATGATGCTTGTGCCTCAGATCAAACATGACCCGATCTTCTGCATTCAGAGACACTGTAGTTTCTGCATCAGAATTAGGGGTACTCCTAGGTAACTGTATAGTATAGTCTCATTTAGGTAGTACCAGTGCCATTCTGTCTGAACCATTAAGGAAGTTTTACTCCATGGAGTATATTCTTATTATGGTGCCTCAATAATGTGAAAGGTAGGATCAGGACATGTGTGCAGGGGTAACTGTTGGCCAGCCTTCTGCACCATGGCTCTATACTGGGCAGAATAGGGCTGGTCACAACAGGAATATTCCAAAGGCAGCAGGGTAGCATTTTTTTTGAAGAAATAACACCTTATTAGGAGTCCCAAAAGTGGATAACCCCTTCACTACAATATCTACTACTACTGATTGCTCTTTGTCTGCCTAATGAAAGAAAGAAAAAAGATTTTAACAAGACTCTTCAACCAAAAATTAAAAGAGGTAAGAGACAGACTCCTACACCTCTTTGAAAGATATACAACAATGTCTCAATGGCCTGACATTAAAGCAATAGAAACATTTCTTGGCTTTGCATGACAAAATAGACACAAAACAAACAATATTCAAATGAATTGAGAGGAACCATCATGTTCTCTATAAAAAAGCTGAATATAATATCAACACTCATGACTGCACAAGGATAACGTAACTCTCACAATCAGCTGCTTACTCTCATTTTCAATACAAATATTTAATCAGCTGTAAACTGCAAGTAAGCATAGATAACTAACATATTTTTAGTCCAACTCATAAAATAGGAAATTGCTATAAGATGGGGGTAGTCTACAAAGATTATTAAATCACTGCCCTACCAGTAAACAACACCCACCATTTTGCAGCCCTCGCCTTATCAGACGATATTCTTGCTAAATTAAAATAGGCCTCTCGAAGAATGTTGCCAAAAATGAGAAACAAAAAGAAAAACAAACTATTTTCTCTGGCAAAACTAATATATGGTTTGAAACATTTAATAACAAACTAAAGTTTTCTAAAAACATAAACTTCTGTATGAGCAGAAACGTTACATTAGGCACTGCAGCTCCTTCAACTCTATTGCAAGCATATCTATATACAGAAAAAAACAAGCTAATGATTTAAGCCTCAGACACCAACCTTTACACATTTGAATATCAATTTCTCTACCTCCTCTCCGAAAAAGAACGCAATAGTAGTTCCTAAAGCCTTAAAATGTTCCTCCAAACTGATTAAGGACAACGAAAATATCCCTCGTGCCTTTAACTGAGGTTTCCCACAAAGGTCAAGTCAGATACTAACCTCAGAAACTGCAATCAAGCCTCTCAATTAATACAACAAAAGCAATCATTAAAAGAGCAGAACAATAATTCGATGCCTTATCTATAATTCACCAGATAATTCTTTCCATGAAACACATCCATGAGAAATAAAATGAAGTATCTAACTTCCGTGCAATGCCGAATCATCCGACAAACTCAAGGCATAAAGAAAAACCATTGAAAGAAAAAATAACATAAACGTACCGAAAAGATCAAGCCTCTAAATTACCAGAACGACACCTAAAAACCAATACAGATGGACCTAAAAACACCCCATCAACATACACAACGGTTTAGAATGCAACACTGGTTTACTAAGGAAATGTTAGTCTTGAACTTCGTGAAATTTTAAATGTGGTCGTCACTTTAGCACAGAGCTAGTGTAAATCACTTTGAGGGATGGAAATGGGAAGGAAACACCCCTAGATTTGGAGGTGGCATAGGGGAAGAGGTTTCACAATGGGAAAAAAAATGCAAAAGAAAGAAAATGAAACAAAAATTGAATTTGCACATGGATCCTATTCGATTAGTGCAGAGTTCTCTGTCATGCACAGTGAGAATAGGGCCTGATTGAAAACATAGATGACTTCCCAGAAATACTAAAGGAAACCTGCTCCTGGCACAGCCTACAGTGCAGTTCCATAGAAATGTTCATGAATTCCAGAAATAGTAAATCTACACCTCGACAAAGATGTAAATCTACAATTGTGAATTCACTACCATTTTAAAGTAAAATAGGTTCTATAGTGATATAGATTTGTCATGTGTTCAGTGCATGGCCCATTGTGGTTTTCCCTGTGTTGGCCTAACTGTGCATGATACACATTTGGTTTGCGCACTTAACTATATAAACATGCTTATTTTTGTGCTGCATTGTACTTTCACACAGAACTTGCATCTGTTTTTGTGTTCTGTTCTTTCCTGGTATTGAGTCTGAACACATTAGAGAAGGTCAAACAATGTCACTTGTTAATTCATTCTGGTCAGGCACTAGCACCTAGACACAACACAAGAGTGCAGCTGTTATTTGTGAGGGTCATAGGACCATTACCTCCTGACTACCCCCTTTTGCTTCTTTTTAATATCCCCTGCGACTCCATTATTAAAGAGATACCTGGAGACGGAGGAGGATTTTTAATCTTTAGACCCCCAGGCCTATCTCTCCTAAGTGCTCCCTGAAATATGGTTGAGCACACCCTGATCTTTAGGAGTCAGGGTGAACCCGATGATGAAGCATGACACTACTAGAGTGTGCAAGGGTTATTTAACAAAAAGGAATTGCTTCCTTCCCCGTGCTTGATCGGTTGACGCCACAAGAGTTTAGTGCCGAGCTTTCATTACACTGGATGGGATACCTTTGGTGATTAGTATAGGGGAAGAGGTTTCACAACGGGGAAAAAAATGCAAAAGAAAGAAAATTAAACAAAAATTTAATTTGCACATGGATCCTACTCGATTTGTGCAGAGTTCTCTGTCATGCACAGTGAGAATAGGGTCCTGATTGAAAACATAGATGACTTCCCAGGAATACTAAAGGAAACCTGCTTCTGGCACAGCCTACAGTGCAGTTCCATAGAAATATTCATGAATTCCAGAAAGTAGTAAATCTACACCTCGACAAAGATGTAAATCTACAATTGTTAATTCACTACCATTTTAAAGTAAAATAGGTTCTATAGTGACATAGATTTGTCATGTGGTAAGTGCATGTCCCATTGTGGTTTTCCCTATTTTGGCCTAACTGTGCATGATACAGGCCGCACTTGATTTGCGCACGTTACTATATAAACATGCTTATTTTTGTGCTGCATTGTACATTCACACAGAACTTGCATCTGTTTTTGTGTTATGTTCGTTCCTGGTATTGAGTCTGAACACTTTAGAGAAGGTGAACTAATGTCGCTTGGTATTTAGTTCTGGGCAGGCACTAGCACCTAGACACAACACAAGAGTGCAGCTGTTATTTGTGAGCATATGAGTTTTGTAATATAGGTATGCACCTTAATGTAACACACATATAGAGAAAGAGACTCTCTGAGAGGAGATCATGGCTGTAACTGAGATGTAGAATGTCCATCTGTATATGCTAAGGTAGGGGGTCCACTACTTAACCCAGAGCTCTTTGTTATATAATCATTCCGCTTCTGTAGAAGGAAAGGGGATTAGGCTAATCTGTTTTATAATATGACAGAGCTTTTCATAATATATAGTTTACTGACTATCCTGACTGTATTTTTATTAGTCAATTGTTTTCTAATTGTGGCACAAATACTGAATTCTAGAGCACAATAGTTTAAATAAATATTTAAAACTTCCTTTGTGTCTCTGTTGTATCTTATTGTGGGCGAGTACGAGTGTGAGAAAGAAAGGGGGTGTCCTGTTACCACAATCCCTGAATGGGTAAGGAGTGTTATTTTCTTGGGTGTTGATTTCTTGGGTGTCAATTCACTTGTCTCTTTAGTAAGGGTAAGTGAGACACTATAGCTAGTCGAACTCAGGCTCATGGGTACTGAGGTGGTATAGTGACTCAGTCCCTACATACTGATGTTCTATGGTCCCAAGCATAGTTCTGTTCCTGAGCAGAATCCCTGCAACAGATTAATTCATTTCCCTACATTCTCAAAGTACCTGGTCTTGGCTGCTCAACCTTGAAAAGGTGGTTAGAATCCTCTTGAAACAAATGCTTCATCCTCTTTAATTTACTCCTGAAGGTCCAGAGTATTCAGTAAACATGAATATAGACCAGGGAAAATCTTTTCGCCCATGAACAGAAAAAGCATCATAGACCTAATGGAATCTTACAACATACGGTACACAACATTACAACCATACTCGATTTCCGCAAATCCTTTGCAAAACAATAGAGAACACCTATCCACAAAGACAATCTTATCAAAATGTTTAGATGCCACAAAACCACATCAGAGACATTTTTTTTACACAACTTCAGATTGCCATCTAAAGCTAAACGTTGTCTGGTTATTGCAGATCTGATGAAGCACCATAACCTCAACATTATAGTTCTAACCAAGGCATTGTTGAAAAAGACCTCTTTTCCAATAAAGGACTTTTCACCCCTCTGAATGTCTGTAGAAACATCTATATCATCAGACTAGATAGTAGATAAAAAATGTGGGAAGTAGAACTGATCCACTGTTAGACCAGGCATCCTTAGGGTGATCTTTCCCTAGACTTTTTGCCTTTTGCCTCCATATTTTGCAGATTCTTTTTGCTGGCCTTCGGACTCTGAGCACTATACCACTGCTAGGCATACCATATACCCAGCACCCGTCCATCAAATGCTACGAGTGGTCTGCAACACTGATTGTGCCACCCACAGAAGTGTTGAGTAGAGATGCCTACAAGGGAATTCGTTCACTGAACTTAGTAGAATTTCATTTAAACTTGTTACTAATTGGTTAGGCCCCAATTGGTGGCTAAAAGTTGCAGAAGTCTACACATCAATGTAGTTGTACACAAAATCAATGTTCAACAGAACAATTGAAAAACAATTAAAAAACAATTAGAAAACACAGGTATATCTTTCTTTCATGAATACACAATTTTAATGTGAAACAAAATTATGAGGAGTACATTCAGAAACAATAAAACACTATGATGGAGGATACATAAATGAACCTGCAAATCATAAGTGAAAACATCTATTCCAAAAGAGTACACAGAGGAAAACGAATCTAAAAAAATAGAAAACAATTCCTCAAACGCCTTAGTTGTTAGGGAAATAGATGTAATAGTCGACGTTTCGGTCTGTTGTGGCAATAACATCCGTCAGACCATCTTCAGGACATACAGATGTTTGTAAAACAAGTCCCTCAAATCGTATTCAGTAGTTGTCTCAACCCAAGAATGATCGAGTAATAGAAATGTAGAAATGGCCTAACAAATAGGCTCCTCTATTAACCTTTCCAACCTGACTCGTGCCTGTAAATGCAGTGCCTGTGTGAGCAGTTTGCTGCCACTTAAACTTCGTATTTAAAACTATTTAAAACTACCTCCCAAGCCTTAAACTCCCTTTTATAACAAATAAGTCACCCATAAGGTATGCCCTAAGTAACCGTAAGGCAGTGTACCATATAAGTAAAAGGTAGGGCATGTACTTCCATGTTTTGCATGTCCTCGTAGTGACAAACAGCCCATTTTATTTTCACTGCTGTGAGACCTACTGTTCTCATAGCCCAGCATTGGAAATTTCTTAGTACACTTTTGAGTAGTAATTTGTGATCAGAGAGGAGTAGCTTTTTCATAGTTCATATGTTTGGAATGGTAATGATAAATCCTCCTCACTGGTGAAGTTGGATTCAACATTAGAAAGCGGACATTTCTCTGTACTTACTGCTCTTTGTGCCTGACAGCCTGTCTCCAATAGACTTCTGGGCTGTGTGACAGCTACACTTTGTGTATTCCCTCTAGACAGCCACAAACACAGGAAGGTGAGGCTCATCTGCATTCTGAGCACTCATCTGCATTAATCTGCATTCTGATTTGTGTTCCTGGGCAGGGAGTAATGGGAGGGGCTGACACTTACACTTCAATAGGTAGTGTCCTTTCCACACACAAAGCACTGATTTAACCCCCACAGGTAGCCTGACAGACAGGACTGGGTTGAAAGGGATCCTTGTGCACTTCAGAGAGTTGCTTTGAAGTCACCTCCTACATTAAAGGCACTTTTGGGTATAAGTACAGGGTCTCTGACCCCCTGAATTCAGGCACGTCTGGATCTTGAACTCTACCTCAGTCTTAAGGACTGTTGTGCTTCTCAAAGGACTCAACTGAACTGCTTTTCTGAAAGGACTGTTTTTCTGCTTGTTGCCCTGCTGCTCTCAGACTCTGCTGAAGGAGAGCTGGACTTTGCCTTCCCTCAAAGTGATCTCCAAGGGCTTTCATCCTGTTTTCTGAAGACACAGGAATGCAAAGGACTTCCTGTAATTCTGATAGTGCTGGTGAATCCTACTGTTGCCTGATGTGCCGCCTCCAAGTTCCGGACCTCCGAAAAGGGTTATGCAGCTGCTTTCATCAAAATCGATGCATCATCACCACTGCGCCGATTAGAACCAACACAGAGGCTGTCTAACGACAATGGTTCTACAGCATTGCCTTCACTTCAGCGAAGCTCAACGTAGATGTAGCGACTCGACTGCATGGAAAAGATCAATGCATCGAGCCCTAAGCCATGACGCTTTGCTCCATCCAAGTTCCTTTCTGAGTGGGCTCTGTGTGGGTCCTGTTACTGGCCTGCCCTCCATCACTGTCAACCTGAACTTTGGATTTTCACCAGTCCCTCTCGACCTCAAGTAACTTGTTGACTAGTAGTGACATCTAAGCACTATTTTTGCATTTAATCTTTAAAAATTCATATCTCGACTTCTACTGATGGAATTTTTGTCATTTTGGTCTTATTTTGCTCAGATAAATATTCTCTATTTGATTAAACATATCTGGAGTCTTTTTCGGGTGTATTCATTATGTTACTGTGTATTGCACAAATACTTTACACATAGCCTTTTTAGATAAGCCTGACTTCTCTGTGCAAAGCTACCAGGGGATGAGCACAGGTTATCTTTTAGTGTGTATCTGGCCTACCCTGACTAGAGTTGTGATTTCTGCCTGGCCTGGGTGCATACCTGAACCAACCAGGAATTCCATTTCTAACTTTGGTGATCAGCTGTGAAGATAGGACTTGTGTTTGTGCAAAACCATAAAGTAACTCACTGTTCACTACAACTCTATACTTAGACCAATTCAAGCCTTTTTCAATTCTCCCTGCTCTTGCATCTTTTGATTTTTCCAAAGTCCTTTGGTCCAAATCACATTTTATCTGTGGTCCTGCCTGGCACTATGGAATTCGAGCTGGCCAATCTAGAGGCATACACAGTGGCTCAAGGGGTCCTGCCAGGACAGAGGGGTGCTCCACAAGTGAAGTGGCAAGAAGACAGAGCTTCAGAAAGCCTTGAGAGCATGGGCAGCAGCCCACCCAGAATGAGAAGTGGATGAGGAGGATGGATCTGTGTCTGAGGAACAATCATAGCGGGACCTGAAAGAGGGTGTTGTCATGCAGCCTACGGAGGTCGGGAGTAATTTTCTCCCAGGTCTAGCTGGCCACTCTAGAGCATGCGGCAGTGTGTCTTCAAAGAGCCTATCCCTAGAGGAGCTGGCAGACAGGTAGGAGGAGAGAAAACGAAAGCTAGAGCTTGCCAAGATGGAGAAGGACAAGAAGCAGACTCTTGCCCTTCCCAGTTTGAGAAGGAGCAAGCTCTAGAGAAGAAGAGGCTAGCCATGGAGGAAAGGAAGATGGCGCATGAGCTAAGCCTCAGAGAGCTGGATATTAGAGTCCTCCTTGTGGGGTCCAGTAACAGCAATGTTGGTGGCAGCATACCTGCAGTGTCTTCACATTAGTACAGATTTGATATCCCCATAGATATGGCGCCCAGTTATTATGTGAGGAATGGCATAGATAAATGGTTGGCAGCCTATGGAGTGACTTTGAAAGTGCACAGGGTCCCAGAGGAGTTCTGGGAGGGTAGTCTTTGGTGGTACATGCCAACGGTGGGGAGGGACACACACCATACCCTAGAGACGGGGGACTAGACCATCTACACTGCCATGAAGACCATTTTAGTCAGGAAGTTTGGGTTGACACCAGAGAAGTACAGGCAACAGTCAGGACCAGTTACAAACTACCTACACAAACATGGATGGATTTCTTGGACTATTCTTGTAAGGCACTGAAGGGCTGGGTGAGGGGCAGCAAAGCTCATGATTATGAAGGGGTGTGCAACTTGTTTTTGAAGAAGCACATTCTTGATGCTTGTTTTCCAGAGCTGCGCCAACACCTAGTTGATGGCAAGCTTACTGACTCCAGGAAGCTTGCTGAGGATGCGGACCTTTGGGTCAGCACCAGAGTGTTCAAAAAGGTATCTGGGAGAACTCCCTAATGGGTGATCAGGGTTCCCACCAGAAAAAGGAGGGGGGATAAAAAAGACTGAGTTCTCTAAAGGCCCCCAAAACAATTCACAGGGGAAAGTGTCTGGTTCACATTCCCAATTTGGCCATCAAGTAGAAAACTTACCCTGACAAAGGTCAGTAGCCCATGCCCATCATCAATTGCTATGAGTGCAAAGAGTATGGACACAACAAGGGGGATCCAAAGTATCCAAAAAGAGCTCCACTTCTCACTGGAGAAAAGATACCAGGGGTGGCTAGTCAAGTGGTGGGGAGGAGTTTGTTCCGGTTAAGGGGGGGAGTTTACAGGGGTTACCCTAGTGACCCTGGGTGGCAGTGAGATGGTTCCTAAGATCATTGTGTCCTCAAATACTACAAAGTGTAGGCAATGGGTAGCCATCAATGAGTGTGGAGGCTCTTAGGGATGCAGGAGCTAGTATGAGTATGGTATGGAGTCAGCTGTTTTTTTCAGAGCAGGTAATTCCTAATGCATTCCACCAGGTTTTGGTGGCTATCCTGTGTCCCTGGATCCATATGAGTGTGTGGGGGTTCAGGTCTTCTGAAAGTTGCAGTGAGCCCTGCCCAGCCTATAATCACCTGGAGCACACTACTTAGAAGAAGGTGGAGTTCAAGGCTCATGTGGAGATGGTAGGTTTACCTAAGTGGATCTGTGCCACAAGAAGGTCCATGGCTGCCCGGGAAGGGAGTCAAGAAGGGCTGGAGCTTGTAACAATGGCCCAGCCAGCTGCTAAGAAGGGAAAATGCAGAGGGCATGGTAAACAAGCCCCTAAATGGACCTCTCGTGAGATGAATGGAGCACCTGCGGTAGCTGCCCCGGAGTCTACTGAGGAACACATTGCTTCACTTGGTGACCTGCCTGAGCTTGCTGGATGGCACGTGGAAGGAGGATCTACCACGGAGGAGTTCTGTAGGGCACAAAGGAAGTACACAACCCTTGTGGGCAAGAGGCAACAGGCTGAAACCCAAGCAGCAGTTGATGCCTCTGGTAGTCACCACATTTACTGGGAGGACAACCTCCTGTACAGTTAGCCTAAGCCTCTTGAGAATGGGGCATCAATGGCCCTGGTGGTCCCCCAATGCTACAGGGCATTCCTACAGGAGCTGGCTCTCAAAATTCCCCTGGCAGGGCACTCAGTCCAAGACAAGACCTTTGCAAGGCTTGTTCCCCACTTCTTTTGACCTCGAATCAAGAATTCCTCAGATGCATTCCATAGGACTTGTGTGACCTGTCAGGTCAGCAGGAAGAGAGAGCAGAGGCTTGAAGCTAGGCCTGGGCGGAGCTCATGGAGTTTCACTCTGCGGAATTCCGCGGAGTTACCAAAAAACTCTGTCAAATTTGGCAAAGTTCCACGACTGGGCAGAGTATAATTTTCACATAGGATTTACAAAGTTTACATTGCCTTGTCAGAGGCAGTAATTGCTAGATAAATGCAATTACAATGCAACACACAATATTCATATTTTGTGGGGAAGCGGTTGAGATTGTCATGTAGCGCTGCCCTGGGAACACATAAATATTACACTAAAATGCACAGGTTAAAGCTAAATTTAAAACATTTCACAAACATGATTGCGCCTCCACCCAACATCCCTCTACACATGAAGTCCACGTTGTAAGTGCATGACGGTAAAACAGTGCACCGGATGAAATTCAAAATGGAATGATACCAATTAAATGCTGCCTGCCTGGTCTTCACCCCAAACCCCTCATCTGGGGTTGGCGTCCCTCATCAGTGTGCAAGATGTAGTCAGGCTGTGGGTTCACTGCAGACACCTCACTTTTACCCTCATTGTTCCTAAGTGAACGCTGTGGCAAATGAATGTGGTGCTCCGGGGACAATAGGGGTTTACTTTAAAGTGGATTTGACAGAACTGCAGTAGGCTGACATCTGTTCATGTTGTTAACACTTTGGATTACACATACAAATGTCTTTCTCTCACAACATTTCTGACACTGGTTTTCTGGGGCCAATTTAAAAAAATAGTGTTTCTTTTCATGCTATGATTCAGTGGTTCGAAGTGCAAGGCAACAAGCAAGGTGCTACGCAAAGCTAGATAATTTAGTGGATTTGTGTTTCTTAGTCATGCTCCCTCTTTGTAACTCGATGCAATTTCTCAGAAGCTGCTGGTGTCCCCAGACTTGTGGTACCCACATTTCCAGATAATTGCCTGGTGAGAAGGGGCAGGACCCCTGAAGTGCCCTGGGAACGGCGCTATTGTGAGCACTTGAATAAAGGAGGTTTGTCTCATGTTTATGGTTAAATCTCCGATCTCAATTATTTTAAAATATCTTGCACTGAGTGCCAACAGGAGCTAATGCAAGATAAATGGGCTGAGGGAAAAAAACAACAAGCCTCTCTCTGCCCAGGACCCACAAGAACCACCTCCCCAGCCCTTCTCTTTCTCTCCTCAGAGTCAAGTTGTAAAGCATGGGACAAGGAAGGGTAGCTGCTCTCTGCCAAGTGTCTCCTCTTTCCTCAGCTACACTTAATTAAAATAATAATGATACGCTGCTGTTTTATTACTTACACAACTAAGCCTGGGCAGTTAACACGGTGGCTTTTGTTGCTAACTTGAGGAACCTATGTCACAACACTTCCCCCAACTGATCTCCTCTCATCTCCAGCGTGTGAACAGATACACACACAACCGCACTGCTCAGGCTGGAGTTGCTATGGATACATATTACCATATTGACAGTGACACCAGCTCACTCACTGTGCAGGAGAATAGAATAGAATACTTTCATTACAAAAATGCCCAGCTCGAAGAGCACTCAAATCATGCAACATTGCTCTCTCATGGTTGGTGGGCACCGGTAAACTCTGTCACAGAGTGGATGGTGAAGTTTTAGCAGAGCCCCATGTTCCAAGTGGAGTGCAAAGTAGCAAAACCCCGCAAATTCCACCGGCAGAGCAGAGTTTGCCGCCCACCACTGCTTAAAGCCCTCCTTAATCCCTTGCCTCTCATTAGCACCTCCTTTGTTTTATTCAGTGAATATATATATTTATATATACACTGAAAAACCATAGGTTTCAGGGACGTTATAGTTAGGAATTAGCATTTAAAATACCTTAGATATTCACTGAAAAAACCACAGGTTTCAGGGACGTTATAGTTAGGCTGACATTTCACTCATACAAAACCAGAGAAATTCAGCCGTTATAGCTAGCTGAGCTAACTATAACTCGCGCCCCCGCAATGCACTGCTGATGACATCACATATTACATCACTCATGACATGGTCAGTGACATCACTAATGACATCTCAAATGACATCACTGATGACATCCCTGATGATATCATCCAGTGAGTGTGAGTGTTTCTAAAAAGTTTAAGAATGTTATACATATATACGCCAAAGTGCATTCGAAGAATGAGTGGGTGCATGAGTGTCTGTATGGATGATTTGTTGGTTACGTGACTGACTGTATGAGTGAGTGATTACACATGTCTTAGTGACTATATGGGTGAGTGACTAATCTGTGTAAATATGTGTCTCAGTCTGTCAGTTGGTGTGTAAGTGGCTGCATGGGTTGGTGAGTAGATACATGAGTGTCTATATGGGTTATTGATTAGTTGTCTGAGTACCTGTATGGGTGCCTGAGTGTCTGTGTGGGTGGGTGAGGGGCTGTGTGACTCCCTGCATGGATGTATCAATGAGTGAATCCCTGAATGGGTGGGTTCATGAGTGCGTCTGTGAGGGATGGTATGGTTGAGTGAGTGTGCGTATGGCTGTGTCGGTAAGTGTATGGATGTCTCAGTGGTATATGGGTGAGTAACTACATATGTGAAAGGCAGTATATATGAGTGTTGGAGTATATAAGTGACTGTATGTGTGAGTGAGTGAAGGTGATAGTGGCTATATGGGTGAGTGTGTGCTTGTATCAGTGATTGTAGAAGAGAGTAAGTATGTGTTAGTATCTGTATGAATAAGTGAGGTGGTGTGTGTATAGCTGTATAGGTGAGTAAATGAGAGTATGATTGATTCATTGCATGACTGACTAGGTGTGTGAGTAACGCTATGGATGAATGGCGGTGTGTGAGTGTCTGTATAGGTGTATGAATGCATATGATAGTGCTGTATTGATGACTGCATGTATGAGTGACTGTATGGGTGAATGAGTGAATGTGTGTGTAGACCTAGGAATCAGTGAGTGGGTATGTAGTAAATGGTATTGGTGTGTCTATGGTTTCAAAAATGGTAGTCTGTATTTTAGAGTGGGTGCACCAAAGGTTATATTAGGGTGTGAGGAGGTGCATCAGATTATAACGTGGATGATGTCATCAGTGATATCATCAGTGATGTCATTTGAAATATCATCAGTGATGTCACTAACCATGTCATGAATGATGTAATATGTGACGCCATTAGCAGTGCATTGCGGGGGCGCGAGTTATAGTAAGCTCAACTAACTATAACAGCCGAATTTCTCTGGTTTTGTACGAGTGAAATGTCCAACTAACTATAACGTCCCTGAACCCTGTGGTTTTTTCAGTGAATTTCTAAGGTTTTTTAAATGCTAATTTCTAACTATAACGTCCCTGAAACCTATGGTTTTTTCAGTGAATTTCAAAGGTTTTTTAAATGCTAATTTCTAACTATAACATCCTTGAAACCTATGATTTTTTCAGTGAATTGCAAAGGTTTTTTAAATGCTAATTTCTAACTATGCCTACAGAGGTAGGACATGTGCAGAAAGAGGAAGAAAGGCACAGAAAGAAGCAAGAGAAATGCAGAAAGAGGCAACAGAAGTCCAGAAAGAGGAAGAAGTCCAGAAAGAGAAAGAAAGGTGCATAAAGAAGCAAGAGATATGCAGAAAGAACCAACAGAGGTACAGAAAGAAGCCTTGTTGCAAAGTCATCCTGTGCCCCCAACATTTTTGCTTACTGGTACTGGTGGTAACTGACTCTGACTAACCAGGCCCGGAGCCAGTGCTATGCTGAAAGACACTTAGAATACAGTGAAAACACATCCATACACTAGGGCAAACTATGGGTTCGGGTACCCCTGTGATTGGCATGACCTCCCCTGTAAGGCCCTAGTACATAATAGGGCAGGGGGATTAAAACTACCTCTAAGTCAGAGGTGCAGAAAGAGGCAAGAGAAGTGCAGGAAGAAGCAACAGAGGTGCCGAAAAAGGCAAGAGAGGTGCAGAAACAGGCAAGAAAGGTGCAGAAAGAGGGAACAGGGGTGCAGAAAGAGATAGGAGGGATAGAGATTTGAAAGAGAGGTACAGAAAGAAGCAAGAGCAGTGCAGAAAGAAGCAAGAGAAGTGCAGAAAGAAGCAAGAGAGGTGGAGAAATAGGGAAGAGGTTGCGGGAAGAGGGAAACAGAAATTTGCAAATGAGGTGTAGAAATAAGCAAGAGCAGTGTAGAAAGAACTAACAGAGGTGCATAAAGATTGCAAGAGGGGTGCAGAAAGAGGTAGGAGAGGTGCACAAAGAGGCAAGAGAGGTACAGAAAGAGGCAGGAGGGGTGCAAACAAAAGGAAGAGAAGTTCAGGAAGAAGCAACAGAGATACAGAAAGAGGCAAGAGAGGTGCAGAAACAGACAGGAAAGGTGCAGAAAGAGGGAACAGGGGTGCAAAAAGAGGCAAGAGAGGTGCGGAAAGAGGGAAGGGGGTGCAGAAAGAGGCAAGAGGAGTGCAGAAAGAAGCAAGTGAGGTGCAGAAAGAAGCAACAGAGGTGCAGAAAGACGCAACAGAGGTGCAGAAAAAAGCAAGAGAAGGGCAGAAAGAGGCAAGATAATTGCTGAAAGAAGCAACAGAGATGTAGAAAGAAGCAAGAGAAGTGCAGAAAGAAGCAAGAGCAGTGCAGAATGAACCAACAGACCTGTAAAAAGAGACAATAGGGGTGCAGAAAGAGGTAGGAGAGGCACACAAAGAGGCAAGAGAAGTACAGAAACAGGCAGGAGGGGTGCAGAAAGAAGCAAGTAAAGTGCAGAAAGAGGCAAGAGAATTGCTGAAAGAAGCAACAGAGGTGTAGAAAGAAGCAAGAGAAGTGCAGAAAGAGGTAAATGAGGGTCAGAAAGAAGCAAGAGCAGTGCAGAAATAAGCAACAGAGGTACAGAAAGAGGCAAGAGAGGTGCAGAAACAGGCAGGGAAGGTGCAAAAAGCAAAAGACACACAATTGATGGACGGAATGCAGAACAAATCAAAACATTCACCCCCAGTCAAGAGATCTGGGTTAAATCCATCATTCTTTTGCTCACCATGCCACCCCAGTTTAGACCTGGCCATATGCAAATCAGTCTTGACCCTGTGCCTCATGGGAACAGTCCAGCCCGAACTGCCAAGCCAGGTCCTCCCTGGACCGGAAACAAGCATCCTAGGACCGGTTTCGGGGTTTCACCCCTCTTCAGACAGGATAGCTTTATTCCAGTGGCACAGTGAGCCCAGGGCCCACGTCTGGGCATACCTGGCGCACTTAGGGCGAGAAAGCAAAAGACACACAATTGATGGACGGAATGCAGAACAAATCAAAACATTCACCCCCAGTCAAGAGATCTGGGTTAAATCCATCATTCTTTTGCTCACCATGCCACCCCAGTTTAGACCTGGCCATATGCAAATCAGTCTTGACCCTGTGCCTCATGGGAACAGTCCAGCCCGAACTGCCAAGCCAGGTCCTCCCTGGACCGGAAACAAGCATCCTAGGACCGGTTTCGGGGTTTCACCCCTCTTCAGCCAGGATAGCTTTATTCCAGTGGCACAGTGAGCCCAGGGCCCACGTCTGGGCATACCTGGCGCACTTAGGGCGAGAAAGCAAAAGACACACAATTGATGGACGGAATGCAGAACAAATCAAAACATTCACCCCCAGTCAAGAGATCTGGGTTAAATCCATCATTCTTTTGCTCACCATGCCACCACAGTTTAGACCTGGCCATATGCAAATCAGTCTTGACCCTGTGCCTCATGGGAACAGTCCAGCCCGAACTGCCAAGCCAGGTCCTCCCTGGACCAGAAACAAGCATCCTAGGACCGGTTTCGGGGTTTCACCCCTCTTCAGCCAGGATAGCTTTATTCCAGTGGCACAGTGAGCCCAGGGCCCACGTCTGGGCATACCTGGCGCACTTAGGGCGAGAAAGCAAAAGACACACAATTGATGGACGGAATGCAGAACAAATCAAAACATTCACACCCAGTCAAGAGATCTGGGTTAAATCCATCATTCTTTTGCTCACCATGCCACCCCAGTTTAGACCTGGCCATATGCAAATCAGTCTTGACCCTGTGCCTCATGGGAACAGTCCAGCCCGAACTGCCAAGCCGGGTCCTCCCTGGACCGGAAACAAGCATCCTAGGACCGGTTTCGGGGTTTCACCCCTTTTCAGCCAGGATAGCTTTATTCCAGTGGCACAGTGAGCCCAGGGCCCACGTCTGGGCATACCTGGCGCACTTAGGGCGAGAAAGCAAAAGACACACAATTGATGGACGGAATGCAGAACAAATCAAAACATTCACCCCCAGTCAAGAGATCTGGGTTAAATCCATCATTCTTTTGCTCACCATGCCACCCCAGTTTAGACCTGGCCATATGCAAATCAGTCTTGACCCTGTGCCTCATGGGAACAGTCCAGCCCGAACTGCCAAGCCAGGTCCTCCCTGGACCAGAAACAAGCATCCTAGGACCGGTTTCGTGGTTTCACCCCTCTTCAGCCAGGATAGCTTTATTCCAGTGGCACAGTGAGCCCAGGGCCCACGTCTGGGCATACCTGGCGCACTTAGGGCGAGAAAGCAAAAGACACACAATTGATGGACGGAATGCAGAACAAATCAAAACATTCACCCCCAGTCAAGAGATCTGGGTTAAATCCATCATTCTTTTGCTCACCATGCCACCCCAGTTTAGACCTGGCCATATGCAAATCAGTCTTGACCCTGTGCCTCATGGGAACAGTCCAGCCCGAACTGCCAAGCCAGGTCCTCCCTGGACCGGAAACAAGCATCCTAGGACCGGTTTCGGGGTTTCACCCCTCTTCAGCCAGGATAGCTTTATTCCAGTGGCACAGTGAGCCCAGGGCCCACGTCTGGGCATACCTGGCGCACTTAGGGCGAGAAAGCAAAAGACACACAATTGATGGACGGAATGCAGAACAAATCAAAACATTCACCCCCAGTCAAGAGATCTGGGTTAAATCCATCATTCTTTTGCTCACCATGCCACCCCAGTTTAGACCTGGCCATATGCAAATCAGTCTTGACCCTGTGCCTCATGGGAACAGTCCAGCCCGAACTGCCAAGCCAGGTCCTCCCTGGACCGGAAACAAGCATCCTAGGACCGGTTTCGGGGTTTCACCCCTCTTCAGCCAGGATAGCTTTATTCCAGTGGCACAGTGAGCCCAGGGCCCACGTCTGGGCATACCTGGTGCACTTAGGGCGAGAAAGCAAAAGACACACAATTGATGGACGGAATGCAGAACAAATCAAAACATTCACACCCAGTCAAGAGATCTGGGTTAAATCCATCATTCTTTTGCTCACCATGCCACCCCAGTTTAGACCTGGCCATATGCAAATCAGTCTTGACCCTGTGCCTCATGGGAACAGTCCAGCCCGAACTGCCAAGCCAGGTCCTCCCTGGACCGGAAACAAGCATCCTAGGACCGGTTTCGGGTTTCACCCCTCTTCAGCCAGGATAGCTTTATTCCAGTGGCACAGTGAGCCCAGGGCCCACGTCTGGGCATACCTGGCGCACTTAGGGCGAGAAAGCAAAAGACACACAATTGATGGACGGAATGCAGAACAAATCAAAACATTCACCCCCAGTCAAGAGATCTGGGTTAAATCCATCATTCTTTTGCTCACCATGCCACCCCAGTTTAGACCTGGCCATATGCAAATCAGTCTTGACCCTGTGCCTCATGGGAACAGTCCAGCCCGAACTGCCAAGCCAGGTCCTCCCTGGACCGGAAACAAGCATCCTAGGACCGGTTTCGTGGTTTCACCCCTCTTCAGCCAGGATAGCTTTATTCCAGTGGCACAGTGAGCCCAGGGCCCACGTCTGGGCATACCTGGCGCACTTAGGGCGAGAAAGCAAAAGACACACAATTGATGGACGGAATGCAGAACAAATCAAAACATTCACCCCCAGTCAAGAGATCTGGGTTAAATCCATCATTCTTTTGCTCACCATGCCACCCCAGTTTAGACCTGGCCATATGCAAATCAGTCTTGACCCTGTGCCTCATGGGAACAGTCCAGCCCGAACTGCCAAGCCAGGTCCTCCCTGGACCGGAAACAAGCATCCTAGGACCGGTTTCGGGGTTTCACCCCTCTTCAGCCAGGATAGCTTTATTCCAGTGGCACAGTGAGCCCAGGGCCCACGTCTGGGCATACCTGGCGCACTTAGGGCGAGAAAGCAAAAGACACACAATTGATGGACGGAATGCAGAACAAATCAAAACATTCACCCCCAGTCAAGAGATCTGGGTTAAATCCATCATTCTTTTGCTCACCATGCCACCCCAGTTTAGACCTGGCCATATGCAAATCAGTCTTGACCCTGTGCCTCATGGGAACAGTCCAGCCCGAACTGCCAAGCCAGGTCCTCCCTGGACCAGAAACAAGCATCCTAGGACAGGTTTCGGGGTTTCACCCCTCTTCAGCCAGGATAGCTTTATTCCAGTGGCACAGTGAGCCCAGGGCCCACGTCTGGGCATACCTGGTGCCCTTAGGGCGAGAAAGCAAAAGACACACAATTGATGGACGGAATGCAGAACAAATCAAAACATTCACCCCCAGTAAAGAGATCTGGGTTAAATCCATCATTCTTTTGCTCACCATGCCACCCCAGTTTAGACCTGGCCATATGCAAATCAGTCTTGACCCTGTGCCTCATGGGAACAGTCCAGCCCGAACTGCCAAGCCAGGTCCTCCCTGGACCGGAAACAAGCATCCTAGGACCGGTTTCGGGGTTTCACCCCTCTTCAGCCAGGATAGCTTTATTCCAGTGGCACAGTGAGCCCAGGGCCCACGTCTGGGCATACCTGGCGCACTTAGGGCGAGAAAGCAAAAGACACACAATTGATGGACGGAATGCAGAACAAATCAAAACATTCACCCCCAGTCAAGAGATCTGGGTTAAATCCATCATTCTTTTGCTCACCATGCCACCCCAGTTTAGACCTGGCCATATGCAAATCAGTCTTGACCCTGTGCCTCATGGGAACAGTCCAGCCCGAACTGCCAAGCCAGGTCCTCCCTGGACCAGAAACAAGCATCCTAGGACCGGTTTCGTGGTTTCACCCCTCTTCAGCCAGGATAGCTTTATTCCAGTGACACAGTGAGCCCAGGGCCCACGTCTGGGCATACCTGGCGCACTTAGGGCGAGAAAGCAAAAGACACACAATTGATGGACGGAATGCAGAACAAATCAAAACATTCACCCCCAGTCAAGAGATCTGGGTTAAATCCATCATTCTTTTGCTCACCATGCCACCCCAGTTTAGACCTGGCCATATGCAAATCAGTCTTGACCCTGTGCCTCATGGGAACAGTCCAGCCCGAACTGCCAAGCCAGGTCCTCCCTGGACCGGAAACAAGCATCCTAGGACCGGTTTCGGGGTTTCACCCCTCTTCAGCCAGGATAGCTTTATTCCAGTGGCACAGTGAGCCCAGGGCCCACGTCTGGGCATACCTGGCGCACTTAGGGCGAGAAAGCAAAAGACACACAATTGATGGACGGAATGCAGAACAAATCAAAACATTCACTCCCAGTCAAGAGATCTGGGTTAAATCCATCATTCTTTTGCTCACCATGCCACCCCAGTTTAGACCTGGCCATATGCAAATCAGTCTTGACCCTGTGCCTCATGGGAACAGTCCAGCCCGAACTGCCAAGCCAGGTCCTCCCTGGACCAGAAACAAGCATCCTAGGACAGGTTTCGGGGTTTCACCCCTCTTCAGCCAGGATAGATTTATTCCAGTGGCACAGTGAGCCCAGGGCCCACGTCTGGGCATACCTGGTGCACTTAGGGCGATAAAGCAAAAGACACACAATTGATGGACGGAATGCAGAACAAATCAAAACATTCACCCCCAGTAAAGAGATCTGGGTTAAATCCATCATTCTTATGCTCACCATGCCACCCCAGTTTAGACCTGGCCATATGCAAATCAGTCTTGACCCTGTGCCTCATGGGAACAGTCCAGCCCGAACTGCCAAGCCAGGTCCTCCCTGGACCGGAAACAAGCATCCTAGGACCGGTTTCGGGGTTTCACCCCTCTTCAGCCAGGATAGCTTTATTCCAGTGGCACAGTGAGCCCAGGGCCCACGTCTGGGCATACCTGGCGCACTTAGGGCGAGAAAGCAAAAGAAACACAATTGATGGATGGAATGCAGAACAAATCAAAACATTCACCCCCAGTCAAGAGATCTGGGTTAAATCCATCATTCTTTTGCTCACCATGCCACCCCAGTTTAGACCTGGCCATATGCAAATCAGTCTTGACCCTGTGCCTCATGGGAACAGTCCAGCCCGAACTGCCAAGCCAGGTCCTCCCTGGACCGGAAACAAGCATCCTAGGACCGGTTTCGGGTTTCACCCCTCTTCAGCCAGGATAGCTTTATTCCAGTGGCACAGTGAGCCCAGGGCCCACGTCTGGGCATACTTGGCGCACTTAGGGCGAGAAAGCAAAGACACACAATTGATGGACGGAATGCAGAACAAATCAAAACATTCACTCCCAGTCAAGAGATCTGGGTTAAATCCATCATTCTTTTGCTCACCATGCCACCCCAGTTTAGACCTGGCCATATGCAAATCAGTCTTGACCCTGTGCCTCTTGGGAACAGTCCAGCCCGAACTGCCAAGCCAGGTCCTTCCTGGACCGGAAACAAGCATCCTAGGACCGGTTTCGTGGTTTCACCCCTCTTCAGCCAGGATAGCTTTATTCCAGTGGCACAGTGAGCCCAGGGCCCACGTCTGGGCATATCTGGCGCACTTAGGGCGAGAAAGCAAAAGACACACAATTGATGGACGGAATGCAGAACAAATCAAAACATTCACCCCCAGTCAAGAGATCTGGGTTAAATCCATCATTCTTTTGCTCACCATGCCACCCCAGTTTAGACCTGGCCATATGCAAATCAGTCTTGACCCTGCTCCTCATGGTACCAGTCCAGCCCGAACTGCCAAGCCAGGTCCTCCCTGGACCGGAAACAAGCATCCTAGGACCGGTTTCGGCGTTTCACCCCTCTTCAGCCAGGATAGCTTTATTCCAGTGGCACAGTGAGCCCAGGGCCCACGTCTGGGCATACCTGGCGCACTAAGGGCGAGAAAGCAAAAGACACACAATTGATGGACGGAATGCAGAACAAATCAAAACATTCACCCCCAGTCAAGAGATCTGGGTTAAATCCATCATTCTTTTGCTCACCATGCCACCCCAGTTTAGACCTGGCAATATGCAAATCAGTCTTGACCCTGTGCCTCATGGGAACAGTCCAGCCCGAACTGCCAAGCCAGGTCCTCCCTGGACCGGAAACAAGCATCCTAGGACCGGTTTCGGGGTTTCACCCCTCTTCAGCCAGGATAGCTTTATTCCAGTGGCACAGTGAGCCCAGGGCCCACGTCTGTGCATACCTGGCGCACTTAGGTCAAGAAAGCAAAAGACACACAATTGATGGACGGAATGCAGAACAAATCAAAACATTCACCCCCAGTCAAGAGATCTGGGTTAAATCCATCATTCTTTTGCTCACCATGCCACCCCAGTTTAGACCTGGCAATATGCAAATCAGTCTTGACCCTGTGCCTCATGGGAACAGTCCAGCCCGAACTGCCAAGCCAGGTCCTCCCTGGACCGGAAACAAGCATCCTAGGACCGGTTTCGGGGTTTCACCCTCTTCAGCCAGGATAGCTTTATTCCAGTGGCACAGTGAGCCCAGGGCCCACGTCTGGGCATACCTGGCGCACTTAGGGCGAGAAAGCAAAAACACACAATTGATGGACGGAATGCAGAACAAATCAAAATATTCACCCCCAGTCAAGAGATCTGGGTTAAATCCATCATTTTTTTGCTCACCATGCCACCCCAGTTTAGACCTGGCCATATGCAAATCAGTCTTGACTAACCCTGGGCGTAGTTCGCGTAGTCGCGCTACGCGAAGCTACGCAAAGTGCAGTTCGCACTACATGAGCTACGCGTAGCACTACGCGAACTGCGTAGTTTGCTGTTCGCACTGTGCAATGCGAGAGAACGGCATCTTGCACAGTGCGAGCAGTCGTTTTCTGCTGCTCGAGTAGATTTTTACTCGAGCAGCAGTTTTCTCAACGCGGACTGGTAGTTTCTCATCGCGAGCGGTCGCGAGCATACGCGACCACTCGCAATGAGAAACCTGACCTCCCCGCGTTGAGATCCTCGCCGGGAGGTTTATTTTCCTCGCTCGCGATGGGCAACTTGATGTTGCTGATCGCGAACGAGGAAAAAGTCTTGCCGGGATGTCATTTTGCTTGCTCGCGGTCGCCAACTTGACGTTGAGGACCGCGAGCAAGCAAAAAATGACCGCTGCACTACGCTTCGCTGCGCTACGCGTGTTCGCACTGTGCTACGTGCAAATCGCGTAGTGCGAAGTTGCGCAAACTACGCAAACTTCGCGAGCGTAGCGTAGTGCTTTGCCCAGGCCTAGTCTTGACCCTGTGCCTCATGGGAACAGCCCAGCCCGAACTGCCAAGCCAGGTCCTCCCTGGACCGGAAACAAGCATCCTAGGACCGGTTTCGGGGTTTCACCCCTCTTCAGCCAGGACTACTGTAACTCACTGTATCTGGGAGCCACAAAGTCCACCCTAAGGAAACTCCAGGTGGCCCAGAAATGCGCAGCACGACTTCTGATAGGCTGCAGTAGCACGCAGTCAGCTAGCCCCAGTCTGAAAGCCCTTCATTGGCTACCAATAAAGGAAAGAATCTCCTTTAAAGCCTTATGTACTGCTCATAAGACCCTTAGGGGCACAGGCCCCAGAATTAATCAGCCTCTGATCACCGCCTACCTCCCCAGGAAATCTCTTCGCTCTGAGAATTTAAATTTAGCCTGCACTCCTAAAATTAACAGGCAGCGGAGTGGAGGCCGCTCCTTTTCATATAATATAGCTGGACTGTGGAACTCCCTCCCTCTCAATCTCCGACATGAAACTGCCCACCTCTCTTTCCGGAAGGGTCTTAAAACATGGCTATTCCAGAAGAGAACCTGCTAGCCTTCCCTCATCAGCCTTTATTGCCGCTAGCGCTGGGATGCCTCAGGGTAGCCATGCGCTCTATAAATGCTAATTAATAATAATAATAATAACACTAAAACACTACCCCCAGCACGACCCCCTACACTACCCAAACACCACTGCACTGCCCTAAACCCTATAACACTACCGCCCGCATGACCCCCTACACTGCCCGAACATGACTGCACTGCCCTAAACCCTAAAACACTACCCCCCGCACGACCCCCTACACTACCCAAAGACCACTGCACTACCCTAAACCCTAAAACATGACCCCTACACTACACAAACACCACTGCACTACCCTAAACCCTAAAACACTACCCCTACACTACACAAACACCACTGCACTACCCTAAACCCTAAAACACTACCCCCAGCATGACACCCTACACTACACAAACACCACTGCACTACCCTAAACCCTAAAACACTACCCCCTACACTACACAAACACCACTGCACTACCCTAAACCCTAAAACACTACCCCCATCATGACCCCTTACACTTCCCAAACACCACTGCACTACCCTAAACCCTAAATCACTACCCCCAGTAGTACCCCCTACACTAACCAAACACCACTGCACTACCCTAAACCCTAAAACACTACCCCCTGCAGTACCCCCTACACTACCCAAACACCATTGCACTACCCTAAACCCTAAAACCCTACCCCCATCAGTACCCCCTACACTACCCAAACACCACTGCACTACCCTAAACCCTAAACCACTACCCCCAGCACGACCCCCTACACTCCCCAAACACCACTGCTCTACCATAAACCCTAAAACACTACCCCCTGCACGACCCCCTACACTACCCAAACACCACTGCACTACCCTAAACCCTAAAACCCTCCCCCCAGCACGACTCCCTACACTACCCAAACACCACTGCACTACCCTAAACCCTAAATCTACCCCCAGCACGACCCCCTATACTACCCAAACACCACTGCACTACCCTAAACCCTAAATCTACCCCCAGCATGACCCCCTACACTACCCAAACACCACTGCACTATCCTAAACCCTAAATCTACCCTCAGCACGACCCCCTACACTGCCCGAATACCACTGTACTGCCCTAAACCCTGAAACACCACCCCCGCATGACCCCCTACACTGCCCGAACACCACTGCACTGCCGTAAACCCTGAAACACCACCCCCAGCACGACCCCCTACACTGCCCGAACACCACTGCCCTAAACCCTGAAACACCAACCCCTGCATGACCCCCTACACTGCCCGAACACCACTGCACTGCCCTAAACCCTAAAACACCACCCCCTGCACGACCCCCTACACTGCCCGAACACCACTGCACTGCCCTAAACCCTGAAACACCACCCCCTGCATGACCCCTACACTGCCCGAACACCACTGCACTGCCCTAAACCCTGAAACACCACCCCCAGCACGACCCCATACACTGCCTGAACATCACTGCACTGCCCTAAACCCTAAAACACCACCCCCAGCACAACACCCTACATTGCCCGTAAACACCACTGCACTGCCCTAAACAGGCCCTGATTCTTTCGCGGCTGGACTACTGTAACTCACTGTATCTGGGAGCCCCAAAGTCCACCCTAAGGAAACTCCAGGTGGCCCAGAACTGCACAGCACGACTTCCTTCAGGCTGCAGTAGCACGCAGTCAGCTAGCCACAGTCTGAAAGCCCTTCATTGGCTACCAATAAAGGAAAGAATCTCCTTTAAAGCCTTATGTACTGCTCATAAGACCCTTAGGGGCACAGGCCCCAGAATTAATCAGCCTCTGATCACCGCCTACCTGCCCAGGAAAGCTCTTCGCTCTGAGAATTTAAATTTAGCCTGTACTCCTAAAATTAACAGGCAGCGGAGTGGAGGCCGCTCCTTTTCATATAATATAGCTGGACTGTGGAACTCCCTCCCTCTCAATCTCCGACATGAAACTGCCCACCTCTCTTTCCAGAAGGGTCTTAAAACATGGCTATTCCAGAAGAGTACCTGCTAGCCTTCCCTCATCAGCCTTAATTGCCGCTAGCGCTGGGATGCCTCAGGGTAGCCATGCGCTCTATAAATGCTAATTAATAATAATAATAATAACACTAAAACACTACCCCCAGCACGACCCCCTACACTACCCGAACACCACTGCACTGCCCTAAACCCTATAACACTACCACCCGCACGACCCCCTACACTGCCCGAACATGACTGCACTGCCCTAAACCCTAAAACACTACCCCCCGCACGACCCCCTACACTACCCAAAGACCACTGCACTACCCTAAACCCTAAAACATGACCCCTACACTACACAAACACCGCTGCACTACCCTAAACCCTAAAACACTACCCACAGCATGACCCCCTACACTACACAAACACCACTGCACTACCCTAAACCCTAAAACACTACCCCCTACACTACACAAACACCACTGCACTACCCTAAACCCTAACACACTACCCCCAGCATGACCCCTTACACTTCCCAAACACCACTGCACTACCCTAAACCCTAAATGACTACCGCCAGCAGTACCCCCTACACTAACCAAACACCACTGCACTACCCTAAACCCTAAAACACTACCCCCTGCAGTACCCCCTACACTACCCAAACACCATTGCACTACCCTAAACCCTAAAACACTACCCCCATCAGTACCCCCTACACTACCCAAACACCACTTCACTACCCTGAACCCTAAACCACTACCCCCAGCACGACCCCCTACACTCCCCAAACACCACTGCTCTACCCTAAACCCTAAAACACTACCCCCTGCACGACCCCCTACACTACCCAAACACCACTGCACTAGCCTAAACCCTAAAACACTCCCCCCAGCACGCCTCCCTACACTACCCAAACACCACTGCACTACCCTAAACCCTAAATCTACCCCCAGCACGACCCCCTATACTACCCAAACACCACTGCACTACCCTAAACCCTAAATCTACCCCCAGCATGACCCCCTACACTACCCAAACACCACTGCACTATCCTAAACCCTAAATCTACCCCCAGCACGACCCCCTATACTACCCAAACACCACTGCACTACCCTAAACCCTAAAACACTACCCCCAGCACGACCCCCTACACTACACCAACACCACTGCACTACCCTAAGCACTAAAACACTACCCCAGCATGACCCCCTACACTACCCAAACACCACTGCACTGCCCTAAACCCTAAAACACTACCCCCAGCACGACCCCCTACACGACACAAACACCACTGCACTACCCTAAAACACTACCCCCAGCACGACCCCCTACACTACACAAACACCACTGCACTACCCTAAACCCTAAAACACTACTCTCAGCACTACCCCCAACACTACCCAAACACCACTGCACTACCCTAAAACCTAGAAAAGTAACCACCACCCCATGCCCAATTCCCCTTACCTCTCACTCCTCGTGGTTCCTCTCTCCTCGTGGTTCCTGCTTCATGTCGTCTCTGAGGGGCGGTGCACATCGTTGTGAGGAAACGGAACAGCCTCTGTTTCCTTACAACGACGTGGATCGTCTACATTTTTTTAGAACTCATGGTCATTTACCATACATACCTTTACAACAAAATTTGTTGTAAAGGCATGCGTGGTAAATGACCATGCGTTCTAAAAAAATGCTTAGTAATGACTTCGCGATGTACAACGCATGCGTGGTAATGCATGCGTTGTAATGGTTTCGCGAAGTAAAAAAGTTGTTGTAACGGCTGTTTACTGATCGAAGCTGGTCCCTGTTCTTCAGTGAGTCGTTTATTTGATAAATTAGGAGGAAGGAATGTGTTTTTTTTACCGAAAAGTGCATTCCAGGCTGTTGTATTGTGAAAGTGTCCACGTGGCCTGGTTTCACTTCTGGTGAGAGAGTGGATTAGTCTGTTTGGATCTAAAGGAGTTCTGCTGTT